>BOPP01000077.1:4183020-4239886 GCA_017312745.1 Gryllus bimaculatus | reverse complement strand
TTGTAAAAGATGTCTTGCTTCAAAAATAAATGTAGGGAATTAGTTAATATCCCCTCAAATACAAACACTTAATCAAAAGGTTCAAACTAAACATTATTTTTCAAAAAACTAATTTTAATTTTACAATATATCAATCATGTTCATTCATTTCATTTCCTCGCTTACCACCAAAATTGCCCAATAATATTTGTGTATTCTTATGTTTACAAACTTTATCCCTACATTCACAATTGAAGCCTAAAATTCTCACAAACCTATCTTAAATATAATTGTACAATAGCTGCCCCTTCCTTTTAATTTGAATTCATTGGTTCAAAGATTTAGAACATTAATACACCAATTCCTCATTCAGCACAACAAGACATGAATACCATTCCTAACATTTCAAACTTTACAATAAAATGATTGTATTCAGTTAGATTGCCAACTGTATGCATTAATAATTAATTCAACTTCAACATTTTTCATGTGATAAAAGTGTTGCACTTGCCTGCATAGTAGGAGTAAATAACAAACTAAAAATAATTCTGGTTATATTGTTAACAGAGAAATTCATCCCATGATACATAACTGAAGTGCTATAATAACAAAATGAAAAATTAATCAATCTCAAATTTTTATTCCTTCATCCTATTCTTTTCATAATTGGAATTATTTCTTTAACTGTTAAAAAGATTTTAAATAAAATTTACAAATAAACCTATTAAAATTTTACCCCAAATGTTTTAGAATCAGTTTGTAACAACAATAAAAGCAGTAATAATAATAATAATAATAATAATAATAATAATAATGAAATGATCCATTTGCATGTGACATTTTTTCCATTTTTCGTCGATTTCGACTAATAAGGCATTTTTTACCCCTTTCTGCCCTTTTTAAAGCTGATTTCATTGATTTTAATATAATTAAAATGGTACTGACTTCCAATAATATTTATGAGATGCAACAAATGTTCTCCACAAAAGTCGTGTGTAGCAGTTCGATTTCTTCGCTCAGAAATTGTAATGTCCACAGTAACACCTACCAGCGTCATTGTGTGCCCGATTTCACGATACCTAAAGTCAAAAATCCTGGGAAAGATCAGAATTTTTCAAGCTGAGCTCACTTGAACGGTCTCGATTACATCAGTTAAATATCCAACAGATTTACTTGAGTCGTTCATATACATATACATATATATATATATATATATATATATATATATAATATATATAATATAATATATACATACATGACATACATACAATACATATAATTTTTATCATCGGTTTTCTTCTTTTGCTTTTAGAACATTTTTTGTACTGCTTTCGCGACTGAGAATCTATCAATTCTGGTTACATCAACTATTTAGGTCCTAAATCCATTAATTAATATGAAAAACATTTTTTTGTAATTCCGCTTGTTAGGTATTTTGATTGTTAGTTGGGTGACATTTTTAGAATTTGCTTGTTGAAGAGATTTAAAGAGAGGAGCGTACGTGTTGTTATATATTCCCAATCTCATTACTTGGAACTTTTTTGTATGAAATATTTCACACATGTTACTACATATGCATAGGCGTTTTATATTGAATATGTTCCGCATATGCATACACATATCATTTGCAAATTCATTTTCTTTTTACTTTGACTTTACTGTATTTCACAATCACTTGATTTTTGGTCCATTGGTGTCCATGGTTATTAGCCTTCCTTGAGCTTAATCGAATCTAAGCTCTTGCATTTTTAATTTGGGCGAGTCCTAAATAGTTTTATTTCGACCCAAAATCGCGCGAATTAACACGGAAGCTACCTGAACCGAAGAAGCTTTACAAGGCATTACGTGTTACGTCACTTGTTTGCGACAACGCAGTACAGTCCTGGGCGCTTCTTTTCTTTTGAGTTATTTTAGGTCAGAGTTCTGTAATTTTAGCTTGAAAAATGCATTCTCTTTGCTATCTACAATTACCGTGCGGAAGCCGCATGAACGGGTTGAAAGGATAGCTGCCAATCGAAATTTTAAACACAAATACAAAATAAACAACAGACAGGTGGCAACTAAGGTTATTCTTAACTCCGTGGCTCCCTTGCAAATTTCGAAAAAGGCCCCGTAGCCTTACGTAATGTTTTTTTAAAATCTGTTATGTTCAAATACTGCCTATCCGTTTATAATCTTGTCAGTTTTTGGAATCCCATATTAAGAACACATTCCAGAACGAGGCCCTCCAAGCCATCTGGCTAACTGTAAATGATGCAACATAAAAGCAATTGTATTGCTTTCTCGTCGTTACGAATATCAACGCTAGCGAACAGTCGATTCTCTTCAATATTTATATTTCCCAATCGATCTGAATGAACTTGAGACTTTGAGAGTTTCAAACAGATATTTTGATTTTTGATAATACTTTACTCGAACATGAAACCTCAAAAATATTTTTTTATTTTTCCCCAAAAATAGCGCCGAAGTTTTCGATCAAACTTTGTCTTACGATAGCGTCAAGGACGCTTTTGAGAACGGTGTAGGTACCATGTTCGTCGAAATTCCGAATTTTTTGAAAATTGGAAAAGTGCAATTTTGTGGGGGAATTATAATGGAATTATAATATTGATGATAGAGGTTTTTCCCTTAATTAAATCTGTTCGTTGAAGACGGATATTTAAGTAGGTGCATGTCCAATTTTTCGAAAATATGAGTACTTTTCGTGTAATTTGTAGGCAATTTAAAACATTTTAAATATATTTAAAAAGTTTAATTTATTTAAAAAATTAACTTTTGTCTTAGAAAAACCGCTCCAAAATTTTTCTTTAATTTTTTCACGGATAGAAGAAGGAATGCTTAAAAGAATAACGCGTATTTAATTTTCGTTGAACTCTCTGAATTTTCGAAAATAGCAAATTTAGAAATAATGCGAGAAAGTATGTGCTACAGTAGCACCTCAATTTTTATCATTTTATCGTTAATGTTATAAACTCATTTTCATTTTATGCATTTTATTTATTTGCTAGTAAAATATGTTAAATTAAGTAGAAAAGCGTAAATGCAAAAAGGTCGCCCACAAATGTAGTTGCCCCCCCCTCTTCTTTTGGGCTACTTACGTCTATGAGGATGTTGAGTATGTCGCTTAACAGCATCATGTTATCCTCAAAATCTCTTTGACGAATCCTGTCGACTTGTTCGAAGCCTTAACAACACCAGTGCATTATGTTCTTTTTCATCCAGCAGGCCAAATACCTAAAGACCATGGGCGTGGCTGTCGAACAGGAAGAAGCCTCTTCTTTGAAGCGATCCCTCTCCAATGAAGCGGCTTCCGAACTGGGAGACTTGGACCGAATTCTGGATTTCGTGCTGTGCTGCTTAGCGCACAACCTGACGAACACCAGCTCCTCACAGCGCGTCCCAGACCTTAACATGTCGTTTCCGCTCAAATATGGATATATTGAGGTATTTGAATACATGAAAATTTTCGATTGATAGTGAAGACAATTTTTCACTATATTACAAATAAATCTCTTTTATACAGTAAAAAATAGCAATAAAAGCTACATGAAATGCTCTAAAACCTTTAAAATATCCACAAAAGATAAGATTAAAATTTTACACTAGCAATTTTTTTACTAAAATGGAATGCAAGAGGCTTAAAAAATGATGACGTGGATTATGAATGTATAAAGAGTTCGAATACTCTTATCTGCCTGAATTATTATTTTTTAATTCTTTACAGCATTTTATAATTTTTAAAAAAATTCTCAAAATTTTGATATGCACATGATACTTTTAGGATGTGATGGAAAATAACTGAAGATCTAATTATATTACTGCACTGTTTTAAGGTGAAAGTTTGAACTATCTACATCTTCGTACAGCGTGCGCATAAAGGCGCGCTAGGCAGATAAGGGTTAACAACAATCCTCGGTAAAAAACTACTTTAAAATAATGTACTTTTTGTAAAAATATTATTTCGTATTCACAGATTCGTATTGAGTTGTGTCAAGAGTATTTTTCTATATTTTTCTTCGCCTTTTCTTGATTCTTCTCTTTTCTTTCCTTCTGTCTTGTTCTCGCCCTCTTTTATTTCCTTCTTTCTTGTTCTCATTCTTTTGTCTTGTTATTTTTCTCTTTTTTCTTATCTTCCTTCGTCCTTTTTACTTTTTGTGTTCCAGTTAATATTAATTAGGTATCACGACTGGAGGAATTGCTGGAATACAGAACGTATAACGCGTAGGCAGCAATCTAATTGCATGAAAAAAGGTGCCAGTAATTCAAAGTGCTCAGCAAAATTTATTGAATCGGTTGTGAGTGCGTGTAAATTGCAAGAACATATTATGTGTATCATTCAAGTATATTATACATGCTTAATGTTAAAATATTGCGCTGTATAATAGACGTACCATTTAATAAACACATTAACGGAATACATTACAAACTTGTAAGTACATCGTTTTGTATTGTCATGTTTCATGTATTGTCATCAGTTTTGAATGAAAAACCAAAGCTACTCCGCTTTTTAAATTTCAATTTCAGTAAAGTTGTACTCTTTACTAAGTGGACTTAGAGCCGAGCAAAAAAAAAAGGGAAGAAAGTGGTGACTAAGAAAAAGTATTAATTTTTTTAGAACTTTAATTCTTTAATTAAAAATGATTAAAATTGACGTTTTAAATCATTTTCACGCCACTGACGATTACGCCCATTCCTGCCTTACTGGGGCTGTAGCCCTATCGGAAAAAGGTCTAGAGCATGCGTGTGCAACGTGCAAGGCCTCAAGGCCCACAACTATAACCTTTAATATGGTTGCGGACCATATTTTCATTACTCGGCACTTTCCCCAGCTGCTCTGAAACGGGAGGAGGTGAAGTAAATGGATCCATGTGAGATATATCAGGCCGTGTTGTGCATAACGCAGTGTAACACATTCGGATGATTTTGAATACTTGAGTTTACTTTGAGAAAATCCTTGAATTTAAACTTTACCAGTTTTTAAGGGGGTGTTGGCCTCAACAGAGCGCGTGCGATAGGCACCCAATGTTCTCGAGGAGGCAAGGAACTTTCACGTGATACCAACACAGCGCGACCCGCGTGTTGGACAACCCTGGTCTAGAATGGCAGATGTTCCTCGGCACAGGTGCAGTGCCACCTGTCCGCGCAGGAGGGAGCCGTGGACGGCTTTGAGACCCTGCATCGCGACGGCCGCGCCACCACCTTTCGCGGCGAGGACGGGAAGCTGGTGCTGGACGCGACGGCTGGCCTGCACTTCATGCGCCTCCGCTACGCCCAGTACACCCTGCGCGTGGGACTCGTCACTCTCCAGGGGACGCTCGAGGTGAGAGTAAACATTAGGACGCCTTCGCACGGGGCCACTCGCCAGCGCCACCGACCGGCGACGCTGAGCGTGGGAAAGGAAGGATTCGCGAGTCACCGCTGAGGGTGCCGACGCCTTTAATTAAACTGTCCAATGCAGAAAGGGTGCTTGTTCACAATTCGGATATTTTAATGTTATGATTGGCATGCCTAATTTTAGCTTTAACTTTCACTGGACAAAAACTTTTTCTGTAATATATTCGGTTCACATACTGCATATGTTTCTGCAAAAAATTTACAAAATATAATAATAATAATAATAATAATTATTATTATTATTATTATTATTATTATTATTATTATTATAAGGCTTGTTGAAAATCGTTTTTTCTATCCCCTGTAAAGATGTGAAAATGTAAAATATATCCTTTCTGCATCGGACGGTTCAATGAATCTCGTAGAAGACAAACTTTGAATCACTTAAGTATGCTTGTAATAATAATTTACATTACAAGATAAGAAAGTGTATATTTTCATGACTATATGGGAGAGGATAATAATCCGATTCTAAGAATCCAGTCCCGTCATGCAAAATCACTTTTGTCGTGTGATGCACACTATTTCATTCCAGACCCCAACTTTATGACACGTTTCCCGTGTGATATACAAATTTAATTTACGAACATGAGAGCATACTACATATTTTTACGTACCTGCTTAGTCATAAGTAGGGGGCGGATTTTGATGACCTAAAACGTTGCCAAAAATATAAATAAAAATCTCTTGAAATGTTTTTAAAATGACCTGATCGCAAAGAAAAATGACGTAATAAATGTGATCAAAAACGCCCAGAGACACATTTTGGGAGAGGTAATTATAAATGTTTTCGTCGTATGCGTCATTACACATTTTGTAAAATGTCGCAGGTTACACTCAGCTCATGCTCATGTTAATGATTTTATTCGTTTTAATAATCTGAAAATACTTTACCTTGAAAGTTTCGTGACAAGTTAAAATTTATAGTTACTGAAAAATATTTAGGGGGGGGGGATTTCCCTCCCCGTGGATTCGCGCCCGATAAAGCGCTGGTGAACCATAACTGAGCAGACCATCCACAGCCCTCTCAAGAAGTGTCCTGTAGGCGGCCGTGGACCACCGCATGGGTTGATTGATGCAGGCGCAGTTTAGCCAAACTTCGATACGTCACGGAAAGGTTTTCGATGTCGACGAAAAGATCGACAAAAACATCGATGTTGTAAATATAATGAGACATTTCGAAACAAAATCTCCTCGTTCTCAAGTGATAAATAACACGTCTATATAAAAAGTATACTCTGCCTGAAATTTGACTGTCATCTTAATTTTGCAATCAATGTTTCTATGTAGTGAATGTTCAAATTGCTGTTTAATGATATTACCACGTACAAAATAATCGAAAAAGGTAACAACACTGGAAAAAGAATCCGAATATAAACAGTTTCGAGACGCCTATGGATCGATAATAGTGACAGTTGTCAATGGCTGTTGATTGCGAGCAATCCACGAATAAAATAGGTACTAGGCTTGAAGTCGCCTCGCCTTTTCTTTCTTTGCTTCTACATTGTGACCCGCCTTCTCGGCCTCCTTCTCTACTCAGTTTTCTTCTTCTCCTCCATTCCCTTCCCACTCCTCTCCCTCCCTCCCTCCCCCCTACCTTTCCTGCTCCTTCTCGTCCCTCTAGCACCATCTCATATCACTGCTGAACGGGAGGTCCTAGGTTCGAGACCTGACGGTGGCAGAATTTTCGACACTTGTCAGTTAGGTCGAAGTACATAATATGCGGCGGCGATGGTGTAACGGTTAGCGTACTGGACTGTTGTACCCAATTTGGCGGGTTTCCCGATCGAAGCCGTGGATTTTTAAGGGCGAAAAAATCCTTCGTACGCCCTTCTTCGGAGGCGAAGTAAGCCGGCTGTCGTAGCTTTACTGCATGTAAAAGATCCGCAAGCCTTAATGGACGCTCTGAGCTAATTCAATCGCCTGTTTCTCGCCAAGAATACCTTCCTTTCTCTCCTAGTTGGTGAAAGGAGCGTAGCGGAATTTGCGTGTCAGACGGAGAGCGGGCTGATGCCCGTCTCGCACGTAAAAAGGCAAATTCAATTCAATTCATAATCAATTCGGCTTGGCGCATGCCTGTTGGCGCCCTGCACATCGCTGTGTTTTTGCTTGCCCCCCTCCCCCCCCCGAGGCGAGGTTGGTCGGCCGGTGGCGCTGGCGCGCGCGTGCGTGGGCGGCGCCGCCGGCCCTGGACGCAGGCGCCGTTGGGGCTGCGGGTGGCGCGCGGAGGCCGCGTGGCGTGGACGCGTCGGGCTGGGCGTGTGGAACCCGCTGTGCCGTGCTGCTGCCGCTGGCGCACGCTGGCTAACGAGCGCATGCGCCACTGCCTGCACCGCGTCGCCGTCCGCCACCTGGACGCCTGGTGCATGACACGCCTGCAGCGTGACGCGCCCGTCAACGCCGCCGCCGCTGCGCTCTCGGGTAGAGCGCCCTGCAGGCTTCTCAACGCGCTCGCCGCGCCGCGCCTCGCCTCGCCTCTTCTGTCCTCGTTTCTACATTCTACATCCCGCCTTCTCGCCCTGCCGCTCTACTTGGTTTACTTCTCCTTTCTTCGCGTCTTCTCTCCCCTCCTATCTTCGCGTCTTCTCTCTCCTCCTTCTCTCCCCTTCCTACTCCTCACCCCCACTCTTCCCTTTCCTCCTTCTCCTCCCGGTCCTTCTTCGTCCCTCCAGCATTCACGCATGTCACTGCAGTGCCTCGGACCGGGAGGTCCTAGGTTCGAGAACTGACGGTGGCAGAATTTTCGACACTTGCTTGTCAGCTGGGTCGAGTTCAGTGGCTGGCGAATGCCGGAGCAATATCCTAACAAACGGGCCACGGTCCGCTCTCATTTTTTTCTCATCCTTGTCCTGTAATCACCCCTTAGTTACACACTTACATTTACAAGCACTACACTACCACGCATGCCGGAGACCGGTCGGGAGCTTAGAGCTATGTCTCGCTTGTGGTGGATATCACGCTAGCCGATGGTAGGTCGGCGCCGGATCTCGCCAGCCAGGGGGGAATGATTACCGCCATCTCCAGAGGAAAATCATTCACTACTTCCTGTGCTAAAAACATTAGCAGTTGACAGACCAGATCACTAATTAATCGAGTGTTCGAAAAAGTTCATTGGAAGTCATTTGAAGTACTTCCACTCACAAATGCAATATTGCAGATAAATCTCTGGAAATGTTGAAATTAAGGGTGTAACAGATTTTTTTTTTAAATTGTGTAAAAAAAGGAGAAGAATACAGCAAAATTGCTATTATGTCATCTTAAACAGTGCATAATCACTATCCGTACAGATAGAGAGATTAGATAGATAGGCAGAGATAGAGAGAAAAGTGAGAGAGAGAGATATAAAAAACTACAATTGCGTAATTTTGGAAAAAGCAGAACAAAATTGGAGCTGTTTTGCGAAATTCTTGGTTTTGATATTTTTAATATTGCACATACCACATTTTGTAAAACTTCTTACGTTTAAAAAAATGTACTGTCGAAAAAACAAATTTTAGAGGATAATCCCTCCTTTCAATTTTGTAGTTGGATTAAGGCGAAAAAATTTCAAACTTTTACAGTTTTCGATAATTTTGAGTTGTCAGTGAAAAATTTATAGTAATCGGACCTATGACACATTTATAAGTGTGTCTCGTTCTATCTTACAAGATATTGGGGGGGAAAAATTGGAGCCATTTTTAAGGAAATTTTGCAAACATCTCAGGTTTTTCCAATAAAGTGACCCAAAACTTGTAAAGAATGTGTTTCAAAACCGCGGAGCTTCGAATCGGGCCAGATCGACGGGGGAATATTCATTTTGGAAAATAATACTACGATTAGATTAGGCGCTATTGTTGTTTACTGACGGGCGGTCGGACAGAATGACGGAAGGACGTTTTGAAACCTGTAAATAAAAACAATATCTTCGTATTAACCCGCCAATTGAGTTTTGTATCTGCTATGAGAACTTGTCCTGCTTTGTGTGAAAATTCGACCACTATTAATATACCTTGTATTATTTGTACGACTGACAACCTCTACATTCACCTTTGGATTTTGGTGGACCGTATTTCGTGTAATTTTTGCATTGTCTGAAATGATTTTACGGAAATGAATGCATTCATCACCCGGAGGCTACAGGAAAAAGCAGCAAATGCGGTTGCGACCGCCGTGAACGGCTGTAATCTGAAGTTCTTCCCGGAAGTGATAAGCTATGCATAAGGAAGCAGTAGTCAGGCCCAGATTTATGTGGCGCGTTAGCCGGATCTGAGACTTCTTTCTAAATTTTATCTATGAATATCTTGCAGCTGCAAACTTGGCCTTCGCATGAGATGACCATGTTAGGAATTCATTAAAATGGAACATTTTAGTTTTTGTCACCAAGATAAAACAGAAAGGTTAGGATTGAAAATTAAATACATAAATTAATTTTTTTAAGATAAGCTAGTAATATATATATACCGACTTTTATAGTATAAATAACAGATATATAATATTAACATATTATATCATATATAAATACGTGTAACGTTCCTGATGTAGTATTCAATTCACGACAACCAAACAAACCATTAGGAAAAAACTTTGGAAATAAAAAAAATACTCATTTGTTTAATTTGCACTTTCATTCTTTACGTAGTAGGTCAGTATTTCTCAATTAAGATTGTACACTAAGTCGTACGGAAAGTCTCATTGTCAGAAGTAGAAGGATCGGATTATTGAATTTCTCCATAACGAAATTGTTAGCAATAAAACATAAGTTGAAACGACACAATAGCTGCATTTCCTTTTTCTAGAAATCATAACCGACTTTCTAAACACTTGTTTACGTAGCTCGTGAGCACTATTTTTGTCGCACTATTTTTATAAACAAATGCGAAACAAACATATTATAATAAATGTATTATTGTTGACGGCATTTTATGCTGTCTGGCCATTGGCACAAAAAGATGAGACTTTCGCGTCCCGTTTTACTGTAAAAAATACGTGACAGGGACTCAAAAGTTCTATCCCGACTAATACGGGACGTCTGGTCACCTTACCTAGGGTTACCATACTTCCATTATGGAAAAGAAGACACTTAATTTAAAATGTTTTAATATAATATTTCATCTTAAAGACACAATACTACTGGCAAATATTTCAATCTTTGTCATCATTATCACAATCACTCAGTAAGCCTATTTGATTATCATTAGTCTTTTCCATTCTTATTCCAGAAGTATTTAGTGGATGATGAAATGTCCCTCACCAATTAAAGCTTTGCTTTGCACTTTTGTTTGCTATTAAAGGAGGCTTTTCTTTTTAGCACTGCTCGAAATATAATTCCGCAGAGCAGTTGGTAGCACTGTCGCATTTCATTAAAAAAAAAAAAAAAAAAAAAAAAAAAAAAAGACGTAAAAGTAGATATAGTTGACTAGCGGATTCCGGCTGACGTTATCCTGCTCTCCATCTCCCTCCCTCTTTCTCCTTCCATCTCTTTTTCTCTCTCCGTCTCTCTCTTCGCTTTGCCTCTCTCTTTACCTATCTGTCTGTCTCTATCAGTTTCTGCCTCCCTGACACTGTTTGACTATCTCTCCCTGCTTCTCTGTCTACGTCTCTCTGTCTCTTTCTCTCTCTCTCTCTCTCTCTCTCTCTCTCTCTCTCTCTCTCTCTCTCTCTCTCTCTCTCTTCTATCTCTCTCTTCTATCTCTCTCCTCTCTCTCTTCTCTCTCTCCTCTCTCTCTCCTCTCTCTCTCTCCTCTCTCTCAATTCTCCGGCACCTCTTCTGGCCTCTGGTGGAATATAGTAATAGAAACCTGTCTCAGGCGGATGATAATGACTGCGAGACATCTACCAGCATATTATTTAAATTATTTATTTTCCGCATTGTGTTGTATTAATCATTACCAAATTTTGCTTAGACACTGCGTCACATCCTAAAAAAGAGCCTGTAAATATTTTGTATCTATTCATACATTTTTTATGCATCACTGTCTATTACATCGTTTAATTCTCTTTTATTAGTATAGATTTATAGATTTTGACAGTTGTTTGGTGAAATAGTTGAAGTTAAATGTCATTTATTTATACAATGAAATGTTATGACAAATTTTTTGATGAAATTTTGTCCTTGAATAACATATAATTTCTTACATCAAAGATGCTTAAAAAAGACACAGGTTGTAGTTTTGTTGAAATATCTCAATTTTCATTTTAAAAAGTTCAACTTTTCTTCGGAATCTTCCTCCAATTACAGTGTGAAAGATAAAGATTTTTCTTCTGAATAAAATCTGTTTCAAAATTAGATCATTAAATATGAACATGTCCATTTTTTTCAAAATAGGAATAATAGGAATAGTTTTTAGTAATTGTACATGAATTAAAGGTAACGAATTGGAATGAAGTAAGTGAATTGGCATGAACTAATTTCAAAAGCAAAATTTTCTCAAAATCCACTTCAAGGGTTTCCATACATTGTTTGTATGGAGAGTGCTATGTGTGCTGAAGAACATGACCTAAACACCATTTTGCTGTTTTCTTGTGATTTTCAATAATTACACAAATGTATTTTTTTTATATTACCCACATCATTAATATTTACATTAGAGACATTTTTTTACGTTTGGTACCATTGAATTTATGACTAAAAGTGATTCAAATGATTTCTCATGAAGTTTCTTGAATACTCAAAACTTTTCAGTGAAAATTAGCTCAAAATTGCACATTTTCAGAAATGCTCAAAATACATTTTCGAAAAAAGTCTCCAAATTTTTTCTTAAAATTTTTTGCACAGATAGTGCTACATACACTAAATTATGTCACATAGGCTAACTATATGCCATTTAATATATTGTTTTGTTTTTTAAAATATGAAAGATATTAATATGAAGTCTGCTACTAGTACAATTGAAAGATATGTTTCAATTGTACTATTAGCAGACTGAAAAATTGAGAAAAGTTAAAAAATATATTTTTGGTCCCAATAGAAGGCAGGTCGGAAGAGGATAAGGCAATACTGAAAAGCAGGCTTAGACTAAAGAGATTAGAAAACTAACTAGTGTGAGAAGCCTATCATTGCCTTTCGGTAGCACCTCTAGTTTAAAATTGTGCACTCATAGAGAATATAATTCTCTTAACAGTATTGTTTCAATCTGATCATATTAACAATAAAATTGAATTTTGAAAATAGCACAAGTTCATTTTCTTTTCAACTGTCTCCTACAACTAGATAATTTAAGTATACATTTTTATATTAACCATCATTATGAGATCTTTAAATCTAACAAAGCTTTTTTATAAGAAGTTTTTGTGTAATTTGGACTTATATTGAGTTACAATCACCGCAACATTAACAATTCCAGTTTTTTATATTATGGCTGACGTCTTAGGTGGATAGAAGTTGCAAATGCTGTCCCATGTTCGTAGATTTACTTGCATGTAAAAGATCCTCAAGCCTAAATGACGCCTCTGAGCTAAATTCAAGTCGCCTGTTTCTCGCCCAAGATACCTCCTTTCTCCGGTAGTTGGTGAAAGGAGCGTAGCGAAATTTGCGTGGTCAGACGGAAGAGCAGGCCTAATGGCCTGAGTCTCGCCACGTAAAATAAGGCATAATTCAATTCAATTCAATTCAATTCAATTCAAATTATAATATTACATAACTGTTATCAATGGTGCAAGAATGTATGTGTTGATGTTGGAATACCAGCTTATATTGTGTATATTTTGAAAAGAAAACAGCATACGTTAAACATAAAGATACCACTAATTTACCACTATAACAATCATTGTTCATTTGAAACCCTACCAAACCCATACCACCAACAAAATGCATCGCGAGCTAGGTGAACCACATCGCGTGAGTAGACCATGATGTGCTCCAGTGCTACAGGGCATGACATAGTTGTTCTAACGTTTATAAGCCCTCTAAAGAGGAGTGCAAGTAGTAGAAGTTGGTGAAATAAACAAAAAAGGTTGTTAATGCTCAATCCTTTTTCATGTTTTTGTGAAATTTATTAAACTAGTTAAGTGATGTGATTGACAAAACTTATATTTTTTTTCTTATTGATCCATATCTTTGTTTTACTAATTAGCAAATCATAATATTCTCTAAAACCAGGAATTGTCGTAATACTGTGTCAATACTCATAATAATTGAATAATTAAATGTGAACTTAAGATCATGGTCTAAGTTTAAACATTTGATGAAATACTGTCTGTATGTATATAATTGATACACAAAGAAAAACAAACAAGAAAGAAAAGACTGAGCTGCTCTCTCACAGTTTTTGAACTATTTCTTAGTTTTAAAAGAATGGTTTCATATACTGTGATATCTTAACCTATTTTTTCATTTGTTTTTTTTTTTTACAGAACCACATGGCAAGACAGTTACCAGGCATTAATGTTGCTCAGAGCAGGGAATGTCTTCAGGAGAAACAGGATGAACAAAGTAATAGAGAAAAAAAACTGAATCTCAACAAAGACAATTCACTCAGTCGTTTCATGATTTCACCATATTTTGGAAAACCGCTAGAACATAAGTCAACAGTTCCATTTAGATGCCATTGTTAGAAAATTTCAATGAGATATCACGTAATTGAATTAAACTTTTTTGGGTACTGTGTACTTTTCAGTGAGTAAGAAGAACATCTTGCAAATATACATGTTAAATATAATACTGAAGTTCTCAAATTTAAATCTTTTTTTTTAAAAAACAAACTGTTGGAATTATTTTAACTTATCTTTCTAAGAGCTCTTGACATAATTTTGTGAGAACTTAATAAAAAATATTTTGCCATGTCCTTCTACTTCAAAAAAGTTTTGGATTCTTCACAAAATTGGATAGATTGGCCATTGTTACAACTGAACAGATATTTAACTTCTGTGTGATTCAATTGTGTTGTGTTACTTGCCTGAGGAAAGAAGTAGCCCTGTTCCTAGCCATGGCTCTAGCAGTTTGTTGTAGAAGAAGCTCTTGGATAAATACTTGTAGCCAGAAAGAATCCACTGAAATTTAAAAAGCAAGTAAAGAAGATATTGTTGTGAATTCATGCAGTTCAAAAACTGGAAGAAACTAAAGTATACAAATCAGATAAAATATTAGTCATTTGATTACTTGGTAATAACAAGTTATAATTTAGTGTCTACATTGAAATATGACGTACATTATGATATATTATGTGAGATATTTTATTTCTGTATTTTGAATTTCTATTTAAAGAAAAATTCTTCATATAATGTTCTGTTTAAATATTTACTCTTTCATTTCAGAAAAAAATTGGACAAATATTTTATAATAGGTAGAACATGAGTTACTAAATTTTTGCACTTGCTACTAGTAAATATGGAATGCATTGCTGAACTGTTAATTTTCTTAAATACAATATACAAATAAAAATGTACCTACAGATTCATCTCAGAGTCATAATTAGAAACATTGGGGCTCTGGGGCAACACAGAACTATTGATCACGTGCAATGTAGTTGTCCTACTTGATCATTAGGGAGAGGGTTTTATGCTGTGAAAAATCTTGAAATGTACTATTAAATATATACATTTATAACCTAAAAATTCTGAAATGTGCACTTTAATATACAATAAATATTAACACTATTTCACATTCTTTATAAACCTTTCTACAGAAGCGAAAGCATTCTTGAAATGAAAATGCATGTTTTTGTGCAAACATCTGATCTAGCTTACTTCTACCTTACATCGCACAAGAAATAACTGAAGTAAATATTCACCTTAGTGAATTACATTGTATGCCTGGTTGCATTTCTTCTGCCTGGTGTAAAAAATATAATATTAAGATATATCCTTTGCACAAGCATTTGATCATCATCAGAAAAGGGAAACAAAACAAAAAAAGAAAACTGTGACAAGCTCATTCTGTTCAATGAACGCTCACAAATAAATAGTAGATTCTATGAAAAGATGAAACATTTTAGAGATAAATGTCTAATTTAATGAGATATGCAAAATATGCCCATATCCTCTATAATTATACAAATATGCACCAACAGGAAAAGTCTGCCAAATACGCATAAATATGCACCAACATGTTAGTCTACATAGCAACCAATACTAAACAAATGTCAAGAAATTTCACTTAGCTATACCCTGAAGCAATGAACAAAACTAGGCAAAATCATAGAAATCTGCTCCCTAATGATCATAGTTTCCCCCAATCTTAAACAGTTTTTCTTGGTTTGGGGATCACTGTCTTAATAATTAAAGTAACTTTTTTAACATGAATCAAAAGAAATTGTCTTTGATAAATGTAAGGGTTACCAGAAATTTTTTTTCCCAATGGAGAACATTTTACTTAAAAAGGGAGGATATTTTAATGAAACAATGTAGACAATGTACTCAACAATTCTAAACCATTAATAGTCTTTAAAAATCATATTGGATTATGCGCCATTAAAAATTAAAGCAACCAATTTGAAACTTTTAACCCTGCACTCACCTTCATTATCTACCAAACAATAACCATAAATGAGTTTTATACCACAATAACCTAAATGATCTATTATGACCTTAATGACCAATTTTCTTTGAAAAATTTGGAGCCGTTTTTAAGAAAATGACGTTTTAGCACTAAATTTGAAATTTGAAGCTCTTTTTCACAGAAAATTCCTCTGCCTAAAATGGTTTAAAAACCTTTTTGTTTTGTGTTTGTAAACTTTCTTGAAGTAAAAAGTTCTTTTTCTCTAAAATAAAGTTGTAATATCATGATAACTAAGTTGTGTGTGGTACTGGACTGGGGCAAAAGGGGGCGGAAGAGACAGAGTAAGCCTTTTTAGATTCTGTTCTGTTCCCACAAATCAGAAAAGTAAAATTATAGTACACTCGGAACAAAGAGGACAAAAGTGGATTTCTGCTTTGAAGTGAGAAAAGTTTAATGGTTTTTTCAAGTCAATGGTGATCACAGGTAACACCATCTTTGTAGTTCCCAGTTCAAACAACTAAACATCCATTCTCAAGTGTTTCACCTGTAAACGTACGCACATTTTTGCAACAGTATAAACAATACAATAAAACGAACATAGCTCTAAAAAATAAATTGTCATTTACATGCAGTGTCTGAACATATTGAACAAACACAGCATCATAATATGTATGATCCACTAAATTCTTTTGGATCATTGAGACTTTATTTGTTTAAATTTTAAGCTCAAATATGATGTAGCTCACCAAATCAACAGTTTACTTTTGCCACCAGGGTTATCAAGTCGTATGTATTCATTGCATCGCAAGAAATGATATCAAATGTCTGTTAAAACTTGGTGAGCAAAAGATATTGAAAACATGTATTTTGCAAATGTGCACTCACCACTAATATACGGAATAATATTTTTGGGAAATGTCCTTGAAAGCTCTCACACATTTATTATCCAAAAAAGAATTCTACAAACAATGATTAGCACTCATTAGCTGCAGTTTTACAAACCCTTGTTCAATAAACTAAATATTCTTCTTATACCTTGCATGTATATATTTGAAATAGTGGTCACCACAAAGAAGATTCTCATGGAAAACAAAGACACTTTTACTCTAAATTTTGATGTACACCACTACAACACTTGACAAAAAGATAACGTACATATTTCCCTCTCTGAAACTACACTTTATCAAAAATGTACCCTAATAGAGGGCACTATACTTTACAACAATCTGGGCAACGATATTAAAGACATAAACACAATTCTTACATTTAGAGTAAATTGAAAGCTTTCCTACTAAAGAACATAGTGCAGTGTGAAGGAATATTCAAATCACAACAATACTTCACTTAAAAATATAAATAAAGAAAAATTCTTAATCCATTTGACTTTCTGTGGCATGTTGACTGTTTTGAGCTGAAGCAAAGAAAAAAGAACTGGCATATCATATCCTGTGATGCACAAGGAGAATGCCTGACCAAAATTTCTTTCCAAAGTTTCCTTCACCCTGGATTTGCTAGATGCATTAGGTGCTGCAGGAGGAGTAAGTATACAAATTGAAGAAAAAACGGCAAAAATCTGCCTCCTTCTCGTCATTTCAAGATATAAACATAGAATTTACTAATATGGTTAAAGTATATGTAGTTGCTACAATAACTGATTTCATACTATTTTTTTATTATTATTATTATTATTATTATTATTATTATTATTATAAATAGCAGTAAAATGACAATAACAAATAAATTTTACTTTTACTTTAAACATGAAACTACAAATCTTGAAATGTTAAATATTTGCTAATAAAAATAATAATCTTACTGTGTAATATCTTAATCTATCTGTAACAAGTATTGAAGTATAATTCCTAGGCCAATGAGCCCATCTTGATAAGGTTTTTTCTTCAGTTTCGCTGGTCCCTTGAGCAAATGCTGAGATGATCTGTTGGTTTGCTTCTGGACAGTAATGTAACTTCGCTCTCTCCAACTAAGACATCACATGGACTTGTCATATGAGTCATACGAGTGGGCTTGTCGTACACAATTGTAATTGTATATGTGACTCAATAATAATAATAATTATTATTATTATTTATAATATTATTATTATTAAAAAACATGTTTAATAAAAAATTCTAATATTAAAATCATATGGGATAACACAAGTAATATTTTAAACATGTGCCCTTCGACCATTAAAATTTGAATTCAGCACAGGCAACTGAAAACACTTTTTTAATTAAGTTAAAGAGTGTAATATTTATATTTTTAAATAACCATATATTTATTATTGTTAATATAAAAAGAAAAATGCAGACCGAAACGCCATCTATGCGTTTCTTGGAACATTTTGAACTAAGAACTGGTGGGTTGATCTGTCGAGTCAGTGTGTGGTCGCGTGTGCTTTGTTATGGACGTTTATGAATACTTTAACTTTGTATATTCAAGGTGAGTAATAAAATAACATGTTAACAAAGAAATTAATAGGTTATGGGCCCAGGCCACATGTGAATCGTGAGTGGATCTGAAGTTGAACGTCCGTAGAAAACGTGCTGTTTGTTTTTATTGTTTTAGATTTATTATTAGTATTATTATTATTATTAATAATAATAATATTAATATTTCATTACTTCCGAACCGGAGCTTTGTGTGTAAACAACAAACATAGCTACAGGGAGTGACTACGGTTTTGGCAGATTACATGGAGAGGAATGTTTAATTCATACAATTAATCATGTAGCAAATTCAACTAAACGGTATAGTACATTTTGGAAGAACAAAGTTCTTAGTCACGCTCACGAAACTGCGATTTAGTTAAACGCACTAATGCACATAAAGTAAAGTTAAGTAAACAGGGGTACCCTTTTCTAATGACATCTTGTAGAGATAACTAAACAAATCGTTGAGTTGAATAATACTGTGAGCAATATTTACTAAACACATTGCAGTGAAAATAACTAAACGAAACGTGAAAGAGATTACTTTCTTTCTATTCCTTCAGGCAGGTAGCATCTGGGGTTCCGGAGCGGTCATCCATCCTTCGACACCGAGAACTCGTACTTAAAATCCTCGCGTTCCTAGCAGTTACGAAGGCAGGCTGCCGACATTTGGCTACCGACGACTCTACCATTAGTTAAGAATGTAAAATACTATTATTTAAAATCAATAAAATACTAAACACGCCATTTATATATCGTACATTTCTATATGGAGCGTTGAATTTTCACATTATAACATTCCGAATTGGTCAGATGGCTGAAAACGCGCGCTTACTAAACAGTGTTCAGAAGTGTTACGACATGAAACGTAGATCTCAACTAATGACTTTATCTACGAAACAAGTATAGTACCTCTGACAAGTCTCTCTCTCTTTTTAATTAAAAAAAATGTTGCGTCTTTAATTCACGCGTCTCGAAGCCCTGCGAGGCGTTGAGCGCTTTGCGCTTCGGGAGTAATCCTCCATTAATATTAGCGCGGGAGTACAGAGTAATCCTCCATTAATGTCAATGTCATAACGGTCACGACTCGCCACAGTCAGTTATCAAGAGGACCGCCATGTAGCATCTCCGCATACGCGCCTCCCACTTCGCGTCCCTGCGTCACTACATCACTACTCAGAGGCCAGAATTGGGAAGGAATTAGGATTAGGGTAGGGTTTAGGACACTTCACAGGGGTTGGACAGTGAAGCATGCAAACTCGTTTTGTCGTAACAAATTTCACATGATGTTCTACGTGGATTCAACGGGAATCGAACCCGGAACCTCAGTGGTGCGGGAACCCGGGGGTGGAACCCGGAACCTCAGCGACTTCGCCATTGAGCCACGAGAGTATTTTTTGTTCATTCACTTACGATTTTGAATTGTCTGATTTACTAAACGAAACTAAATCATGATTAGCGAATCCTAGTACCCGAATGATTATATTGTAATGAATATTGCATCATCTGCCGGGATTCGCTGTGCGGATTGCGTCATCTGTCGGCGCTCCCCCCCCCCTTCCCCACGAACTGGAAGGTTCCGGGCTATTTGCGAGTCGCGTAGAAATGCGGAGCAAGTGCCAGTTGTGTCGAGACGACGACTAAATTCGCCACTGCCGGCGGTCGCGAGTCAGTCAGTCGGAATTAAGCAGCCGGGAGTCAGCAGTTTTAAGCCTGCAGTGGAAGCTGAGCTGTGAAGTGTGCATCGCGGTAAACAGTGTTGCAGTAGGGGAACAGCAGTCAGCAGTTTGAAGTCTGCAGTGGAAGCTGATTTGTGCAGTGTGCATCGCAGTAAACAGCAGTGCAGTGGACCCTGGTCTGCGCAGTGAATTGTGGCCAGCGCGGTTCAGTGATCAGTAATAATAAATAATCAGCTTACAGCGGTAAATAATCAGATTACAGTGTACAGTGTAAATAAATAATCAGAAGAAGTGAACTGTGTAAATAAATAATCAAGAGAACGGAGTCGTGCGTAAGGAAAATAATCAAGTGAAGAACACAAACGCTGAGTAATATATCTGTAAATAAATTAAGTAGTTTTAGTGTATAATTCTTTTAAAATAAACATCTTGGTAAAATTTTTAAATACCTGTGTTTTGATTCACCGCCGAGAAACGTTACAGTATTTACTACATGATCGCTTACTTAACTGTTTAGTACATTCTACTGCAACATTTCTCTCAGTGTATGCAACTACGGCACAAAAAGCAATTCTTCAGCAATGAAAAAAGGACGACACAAAAGCGACAGGCTTGCTAGCAAGTGCACTAGGAAAAACTATTGCTGAGTTCGTGTTGACTTACACCAGAGCTGAAGAGACTTGGACAAAATTCAGTGCGGGATTTGTACGCAGCAGTACGCAACGGCTGAATATGCTGATCGAGTCATTTTTCGTAACGCGTGATGATAAAGAAGACATACGTACGCATGTCTCGAAACTGTAGAAGTTGTTCGTGGATTTGAATGATGAACTTACGAAGAATGAATAAAATACTTAGTCCGAGAGGATTTTGAATGGCCGTATCTTATCTACGCTGGGAAAAGAATACGACAATTTGAAAGACTTGTGGGACACGATTTCGTCGGAAAATCAAACTGTGAATTTGTTGACTGAAAAATTGTGTGCGATTGAATTGCGTGATCAATGTAATGTCAAAACGGCTGCTTTTATTGGTCATAACAAGAAGCTTAGTCATAAAAGGGATAACGGTGAAAAATCAAAGAAGAATATTCAACGCGCAAATCAAGTTTCCCTGCTATAATGTATGCAGTTGGGCAGCGGAGTGTCCGGAGAGGAAAACGGATGACACTGCTGGAAACAAAAGTGAGTCTGGTGCAAGTGTGGCGTTTATGATGCATGTCCCAGGAGCTCAGTCGATAACTCTATTGAAGGCGACAAGTGCTACTGCGACAGTGGCGCCATAAATCACGTCACCTCGAATAAACAGTATTTTGCATCGTATGAGAAATTTGCCGTTCCTGAAAAGATTTCGCTCGGGAAGCGAGGTGTAAATATGCTTGCTTATGGATCAGAAAGTGTGAAGGAAGTGTGTCTGGGGCTCTGGAATTCAAGTACGTCTGAATAATTCTTGGTCGAATGCCGTACTGAAAAACATTTTATGTTTCTGAGGCGAGTGCCCATTTATTTTTCGTGAAAGCAGATGAGAGGTTTCGAGAAAGGGTTTTTCTTCGAGACCTGATGATCAAACTTGATGTGTCGTGGACTGAATGTATTGAACTTGCGCATTGTCAAGAGAACACAAGTTCAAGTGAATATGGTGACATCATTGCAGACATTGCAAGTTTACCATGTCATCAACATGAGCAACACGTGAAGAGTGTCCGGAAGCAGTTGAACATTAACGTGGACGAGGGAAAGGAAGAATTCTGCGATGGATGTGCACTGGAAAAAATGCATAGGTTGCCATTCAAGAAACGGATGAATCGACCGATGGTAACTGGTGAACAAATGCAAGCCAGTGTAAACGGACCCATGTCGGCTGAATCTCTCGGAAAGGCACGCTACTTTGTATGTTTGAAAGACAATTTTAGCAAGTATCGAGTTTTATTTCTGGAGCAGAAAAGTGAAGTTTGCACAGTTTTTGAGCAGTTTTTGAATAAAGCCAATACGAATGAACGTGTTATCAAGCAACTGAAGTATGATGGTGGGAAATAATCTTGGTATGGGCATATCATAATAAATACATTGGAAATTAAGAGGTTAAATTTTAAAAAAGATGCGAACATTTTTGTGACTGTGTTGATGAACTTTCTGGATTTTGCCCCCAAAGATTATTAATGTGTAGTGTAGGTAATATTTCTGTAATGTAGGTAATATAATTAATTCAATTTTCTAAAATAAATATTTAAAAAGCTGACAGTTTATTAAAACATACGGAAGAAGTCACTTTCACTCGAATAGCACAGGGACCCGAAATTAGTTGGCACTTTGTGTACCTGGTGAAAAGGCACGTGGCTTCGAATGTTTCGTAGATTTCATTTTATTACAAATTAGCACCTTAGCATCATCGTTAAGGTCATGACAATATTTACTTCGAACCATTTTCAAAATGAAATAGTAGTGAGTTGACATATGTCCGATGGCGTAGTTACTTTTTAAATCAAATTAGTTAGAAGCGCAATGAGAACCTAAACAAACCTAAAGAAAGCAAATAACATTGTGAATACCAAATGTGGTAAGAAACGCAAACCTCTGTAACCCCACAATCCAGACAAAAACTTACTATTTTTTTAGGAATCGCTAACGCACACAGCAGAGGTTGCCACCCAACACTTTCCTGCCAAAGGTTGTGACGTCATAATGGACATCTTTATTGAAAATTAAAAATGGAGAATAGTCAGCGAAGTTTACTTTTTCAATTAAAAAATCCAATCCTCATTATAAAAATATGATTTTTTTTATCCAAAGCCCTCATGTGTATTTGAACCCATGAACTTAGCTCTAAACTCCTATTTTCACATTGTGGCACTTCAAGGTCATGAGTTGGACGGAGTCATTCAATCTGAAGCTTCTTTGCGACTTAAATTTTTAGTACTGAAGCTCCCGAATGGATGACAACGCTTCCTTCTGATTCAGCTCGAGACCTTGAAGTGCCATAATGTAAAATCGGAATATACGAAGCCAGGGCGCTAACCTCAATATCACTGAATCAGGCTACACTAAAATGTCTCGATTGCATTTAACTTCAGAGTTTTGTGTGAACAATTACCTCATTGTCTTGTGGCCGCGATGAAACAATACACAAGAGAGGTCCCATGTAAATGCGGCCAAGAGGTTGAAACTTGGCCACCAAATTCGTTACCAGCGTGTGGACAACTAAAAACAGAAATAATTTCATATATTAGTGTAACAATAAAATTATTTTATGAAGAGAAGAGAACAGAGATTCTTGCAAAAAAAATCATGATTCAAAATATTGAATTGAACTGAATTTAACAATAAATTGGAACCCGAAAATAATTATTCATATTCCAGCCTCTCTGACACCTTGGCACATAAAATGGAATCCCTTGGCAACTCCTAATGCTGTGCTAATGGCCGTAAGTTGTGAATTACCCCTCTAAGACTGAAACTAGAGGTGCTACAGAATGGCATGATTTTCTCGTACAAGTTAGTTTCCTAATTTTTTTGGCCGGGTCTAGGTTTTTGGTCATGCAACATCTTCTTGCCAGCTGCCATCTATCATTGCCTAAACATACTTTTTTCACTACGCTCAACTTTTCTAATTCTTAATAGAAGAAACGTAAACTTTATGAATATAATAGAAAAGTATGACCTCGTCCTATATGGAAATTTTCGTTTTAAAAATTCGGAACCGTTCTTACCAAAATGGTGTTTAAGCATTACAGTAAATGCAAAATTTGAAGCTTTGTTTTCATAGAAAACTATTGAGTTTTCGAAAAAATATATTGGAAGTTATTTGAAGCGCTTTTACTCACAAATGCAATAATTTATACAAATTTTCTGGGAATCAGCTTATTAAAAGTATGAAAAATATTTTTTTAAAATCACATTTGTGTAATGTTTGAAAAAAAGGACACAGCAAAATTAATCATAAACAGTGCAATTAGCACTATTCGCACGAAAAGTTTGAAGAAAAAATTTAGAGCTGTTTTTGAGAAAATGACGTTTGAGCGCTTCTGAAAATGTGGAATTTTGAGCTATTTCTTTCAGCAAAGATCACACTCCACTGATGTAAATATTAACGACATGAGGGACTAGAAAAAAATTGCATTTTTGTAAGTTTTGAAAAAATAAGAGAATACAGCCAAATGGAGTTTTGTCATCTAATTGAGAACATTTAGCACTATTCCTAACAAAAGTTTAAAGAAAAAAATGGATGCCGTTTTTTGAGTAAATCTTGTTTTGTTATTTTTACTTCCTCGTATACGAATGTATATACGACATATTGAGAGAGGTATGTGCTGCGGAAAATAGATTTCGTGATTTCTACGGAAATACATGTTTTTGGATTCCCAGGTACCGAAAAAGTTGTTTTTTTTAACATTCGTTCCAGGTTCCGCCCTTCTGTACGTCTGTCTGTCCGTCCGTTCGTCTGGTGTCTGTAAACACTATTAGCGCGTAAACCACTCGTAGGATTTTTTCCAAATTTCAGTATCAGACACCTTGAGCATATACCTTAAACGTATGAGGTAGAGTACGTTGAAGTATTAAAATGATATCATCACACTAGGTCAGTGAAGAAAATGCGCATTCAAGGTGTAATTATGTGATCTCTTATGCAATAGCATACATGATATAGAGAAAAGTCAGAATGACAAGAAAATTAACATTAATTGTTAACATTATTATAATTGTTTAAAGAAGAAGTTTATTTTTTATAAATGTTACCAAATGACTACGATGAGCAAATAGGGAACTTAATACATTATATTGTACGATAATTAAATTCAGTAAACCTAGCCTTTTTTGTCAAGTAGAAAAGTAGTAGAAAAAAATATTAATATTAATATTATTGTAAATATTTTCTACGGCAGTTATTTACGTTAAAAATATATTCCCCTACCCCCACATAGTTTTACTTTCTCACTAACGCTTACGCAGAGAAAGTTATGTAACGGAAAAAACGACGAATTTTCGGCAGGAAACTCTCTTTGCCGGGCACTGATAACGAAAACGTGGATAAATCCAATTGCTAAATTTGAGGGGAAATCTTGTAACACGTTTTGTAGCCAAAATCTATGCCTTGTGGGTCCTTGAAACAAAAAAACTCGATAGATGGCAAAACTTCCGATAGGCTGCCTGTCCGCCGGATGTATGTGAAGAACACTAGCACCTAAAATATGCGTACGAGTTTTTTCCAAACTGAATAAATCCCTGTCGACCTGACCTGAGTCAAAGCTCTGGATTTTGAAAAACATTAATTAATTTTGGGTGATAGTTTACACGAGGTCCTTGATGTAATTTTCAACTTTTCTCCAAAATCGCTCCAACTTTTTTCTTTAAATTTCTTGTAAAGGTAGAGTGAAATACTGTCGTAAAGATGACATAGGATTCGATTAGCACCGATTATTCTGCATTTGTGAAAATTGCAAAAGATTGAAATTTTTTCGGCGCCTTAGTACAACTACAAAATTGAAGATAGAAATTTTTCTTTCAAGTATTTTTTTCTCCGCAACTAGTTTTTTTGTTACGGTCATGCACATTTTTTGAAAATTTTATTAGTTTTCGCGCAATATTGCGTGCAATATGTATAATACTAAAAAATAACAAAAGATTATCTGGAAAATGGCTCCAATTTTTTCTTTAAACTTTTGGTGGGCGTAGTGCTAGACGTTCTCTATAAGATGACATAAACACCATTTTGCTCTATTCTTTTGTGTGTGTGTGTGTGTGTGTGTGTGTTTTTCAAAAAACGGCAAAAATGTAATTTTTGTGACTTGTCTCTCAGGTTGTTAAATTTGTATTACAGACGGTTTGTTCAGATTATTGCATTTATGAGCACACGTGCTTTAAATGATGCCAGATAAAAGTTCTCAAAAAATCAACACTTTTTGTGAGAATCAACTCAAACTTCCGCCTTTTCAGAAACGTTCAAAAGCCATTTTCTCGGAAATGGCTCCAAATTTTTTTAAGAAAACAGTTAAGATTACATAAAAGTCGTGTTGCTATATTCTTTTTTTAAATAAAAAGTTACGGAAATGAATTTTTTAAAATATCTCTCACGCCTTTAATATGCACATTTTTAGCAATTTGTTCACATTGTCGCATTTAATTTTTGCAATTTTTGCATTTGTTTTCTCAAGTTTTGAAAAATCGAGGATGCCAACTATAGTGAGCTCTCTTAAATGTCCTTTGCATTATTAAAAAAATGTAATAAAAAAAATTGAGCTAATTTTTGAAAATTTTGAATTTGGTGGGCTTGATGTAAAGTACCCCCAAAAATAAAAATATATGTTTCAAATTGCAGGGTGCGCGACATCAGCTGGAACGATTGTGGAATATCAATTTTGGAGAAAATCGGCTGAACGGTTTGTGCGCTAGCGTTGTGAACAGACGGACGGGCTGACAGACACGTTTTGCCGTCAATCAATTCTTTGGTATCAAAAACGTAATTAAATATATACAGGTTTACATTCACACCAACTACGCGACAGTTTTTGCGAGTAGTTTTGCGTAATTCTAGTTTTTATAGCATTTTTACTTTTTACGTAATGTGTATTCTCTATGTATTGATGTATTTCTTTTTAAGCAATACGCAAAGTGATATAGAAACTTCGTAACAATGTCGCATCGATTGAGAAGTACTTGAGTAGCAATAGTGTTTATCGCATCTCAAGTGTGGATGTTAGAAGTCGGTGATAAATGAAACGCTATCGGATCTGTTATCTTACGATGAAAGGCATTTCACGAATGTTCGTAAGCATTTTGATGTCAATTGTATACATGCAAATAATTGTATTGATATTATGAGCCAAGCGAATGCACATAGTTTTGATAAACTTTCGCTGGCAATAGTGCGTTACTCACTCTTGGTTGAATTGGACGTTTTGAAATAACAGCCTCGGTGTTAGTAATGCAATATTTCAATATCACGTACCTGTTTCTAATAACGCGAGAAAGTACGTGCTGTTGGAGCACACTTTAATTACTTAATTTGTCCCTGAATTATGTAGTTTGTTATTGTGCATTTCGAGAATTTCATTATTTGCATTCAGCAACGGTACAGAGTTCAAGAATATTTCTCTAGTGACGACTGCCTTATCGCCTTGACTGGAAAACAAGTTACTGATGTCGATCCGGTGGCCGAGATCGCTAAGGCAGTAGTGCCGTAGCGAGCCGAAGGATCGCGGGTCCGAGTCCCGCCTCGGGCATGCTTGTATTGTGTTTCGTCCTTTCACCCCCTATCATCATCATTATCGTGTCAACCCACAGTTACCATACCGTTACAAGCAATAGTGGTCGCTAATGGCCTAGTAGTTGATGCGACATTAAATAACAAAAAAAAAAAAAAAAAAATCACTGGTGTCAGACTGATTGTTGTAACTGTCCACTAAAGATATTATTATTAATATTATTATTATTGTTATTAAATTTATCCTTTGGATTTAAAGACAGTTAAATAATAGTTTTTTAAAATCTTTTTTCAATTACTCCATTTGTACAACGTTTCAACGAACATTTGTCGTCATTTTCGAGAACTGAATCGTTTATTTTATGTTAAAAACGTTATAGATATTAAAGATATAAAGAGAGGTTTTTTGATGTCCCTTCTAATCGGTTCCCAGTGCACGGTTTTATACAAGTAAGGTACCAAAAAAAGGGGAAAAAATAGGAGTGGAGTAAATTATGTTGAATAGATCCATGCAGAAGAACTATGAGAGACTATGAAGACTACTATACATAGAACCATGCTGCTTTCCTTTATTAATAAAAAGGTAGTAAATATGCATGGTTTGAAATGCGTGGCTAGAATGAAAATAGGAAGATGGCGTCATGTGCATCTTCACATGTTCGCGGGAAATGCATTAACAGTTGCTCTTGCTTAGAGAACATCATGGTGTGTGATCGTTAAAACGATTTTTTGTGACCACTCATTGTAAGTATACAATGCATTTTATACGGAAAACATCAAAGAGGTGTGGAGGTTCAGATTATTACTTGGAAATTGTATTTCATACATTCTGTTATATAATACATTGGGGTGAGGTTGAGAGCAGGTTTTGCTTTTATAGGGCAAAACAATATCCATATATAGTGTAAATATTGGAAACACTGTACAGTTTTCGGGTATATGTATTCTCATACAGTTTCTGTACAGAAAAATCTCAAACTAGACATATAAAAGCAAAAAGTTGTGCATACACGGTGTGTATATTTTCTGTATAAATCGTAACTTCAAATTAACTTATCCCAATAGCACCTCACACAGTTTTTAACCGTTTTCACGTAAATAAATAAATAATCCCCACAAGAATACCTTCAATGGAGGTATTTATGTTGTGCGTTCTTGTTGTGATCTTTATAAAATAATTCTTAACTCTAAGGAGCACAGAGAAGAAAATAGGACGGTGGGAATAGGTAAAGAGGTAGTTAATCACAATCACACCTTAATAGATAACCACAACATCGAAATGGCCGATTACGTCGTGCCGGGGTCATGAAAACAAATCTGTTAGTGAACGATTTTGCCCGCTAGAGGCACTTGAGTCAAACTAAGCTTTCTGCATTAAAAATAATGAACATGCTCAAAAGTTTTCAATGAAAATGATGTAACGAAATGACAACTGGAAGCCCTTTGCGCAACCGGTTGGATCCTTCGGATTTTTCCGAACAAGGGCTTGTTCTTAAACCCATGCCCACCTGTGAAGTCTTGAGAGAACACATCGAGGGCGTTCCCGATGATAGGCAGCGCGAATGGACCTTGGAATTTGCTGCCCCAATACACGAGCCGCGCGCGCCGCCTGGCCAGGGCCCACAGCGCCACGGGCGCGCCCAGCGCAGCCTCCACCCAGCTCCAGAGCCACCTCAGCGGCCGCAGGGCCCTGCAAAAACACATATCCCTCTTATAGTCTGTACTGCACATCAGTCTTATAATCTGCACTGTGGGGGATCTGGGAGAGTTGGGTGCATGGAACAACACGCTCCTCAAAGGTCCAGCGAGAAAAATAAATTGAAGTGGGAAAATTAAAGAACAGCAAAAAAATAGAAACATAAAATAGATGTGCTGCAGAATGGTGATACACGTTTCTCGCACTAGTTATTTATCTAAACTCTTCAGTCTAGGATAGCATTTTGGTTGTGACCCATTTTATTTCAGATGCTATCTATCGGCACGTGAAACTCTTTGTTCTCACTTATTCAATTTATCGGCGCCTTAATTGTAGAATTTGGCATGAAATGTACGCTACTGCTTACACAGTAGAGAGAAACCTACGTAAGAGCTACGGGGAAAACGGCAAAAATTAAACGGAAACTTATTACAGTAACAAAAAAGTGGATAAATCCAGTTTCTAAACTTAGAAAAATCTTCCTCTAGCACCTGATGTAGCCAGAATCCCTGTTTTGTTGGTCCTTGATACCGAAAAATCGATTGACGGCAAAACGTCCGTCCGTCCGTCTGTGAACAACGTGAGGAGCTAAGCCGTTCAATCGAGTTTCTCCAAAATTGATATTCTCCATCCAACTGGTTGATATCGCGGTCCCTTGAATTTGATTTTGGGAGTAATTTACATGAAGATCCTGGAACATTTTCAAACTTTTTAAAAAGGCTCCATCGTTTTTTATTAAATTAGTTGTTGGATAGTGGGAGGAACGTTTAAGAGAATGGTGCACATGTCATTTTCGATGAGAACCATGATTTTTCGAAAATTGCAAACATTAAGATATTTTTAAATAGGGTCATGTTCACTTTTTGAAATTTTGAGTACTATACGCGTAATTGTGCGTCAAAAATAGACAATTATTAATTTTTTAAATACAATTTTTTCTTCAATATCGGAATCAACCATTTTGATTTCAATTTGACCTCTGGCAGCGTAGAGGGCGCTTAAGATAATGGTGCAAATCTTATGTTCGTTGAAAATTCTGAGTTTTGAAAATTGCAAAATCAATTTTTTTCGGCGTCTTCCTACAAATACAATTATGAAGATAAACATTTTTTCCTTAATTAAATGTGTTCATCAAAAATGACATTCAAATTATGTCTCGTTCAATTTTTCGAAACTATTAATATTTTTTTGCGAAATTTTATGTCGAATATATTCAATTTTTATTTTCTTTAATCAATTTTTTTCTTAAAAACGGTACAACCTTTTATTACATTTGAACCTTAGATAGAGTACAAAAAGCTTAAGAGAATGATGCAGGTCTCATGTTCGATGAAAACTGATTTTTCGAGAATTGAAAAAAAATAAAAATTTTATGTGGAAGTATTCGTTTTTATTTCCGCGAATGAAAAGAAGCCATCATTATCATGTTATCAATCTGGCGTTACAGCAATGGGTAACAACAATAAAGAATGACCGCTCATCTATTCGACTGTACATTTAACACAATTAACAGACGCTATTTAAATTGAGATAACATAAATACGTTATAAATAATCTCAAAATGAATTATGAAAAAATATACAAAGTTTGACTTACCTAGCATCCAACTGCGTAAATTGGGAGCGGGCGACTGAAGGCTAGCAATCTTTATTTCCTATTTATTTCAAATGGGTTTTAAATAATTTCTAAAAGATTAATATTTTAACGTATAACAAAAGCTCCAATGTCAGAAACGAACAAATAAATATGAAATACTATATACATTCTAACTTAAGTAGCATCCAACTGCCTCAAAACACCTAAAATTACGATCAAGTAGCTCAGTATATTTAGAGCAAGCGACTAACTTTGGCGCACAATCACTCCAAAAATTTTGATTTTCCAATTTTCTAAAAAATTACAGTTTTTTTTTCAACATGACCTACGCCATTATCTTAAACGCCCTGCACAGTATTCTACAACAAAATTTAATCAAAATCGATGTATTTTGAAGACATTTTCAAAATTTTCTCAAAAATAGTCCCATTTTTTTCTTTAAATTTCTTGTAAGAATAGAGTAAACTGCACTTATAAATTTGGCACAGATCCGATTTTCACGGTTAACTGATTTTTCGAAAATTTCTAAAGTTTGTATTTTATTTCGCTACAATAAAAATTAAGATAGAGATTTTTTCCTGAAATAAAATTTGTTGTCCATAATTTTTTAATTCATTAAGGTCATGCACATTTTCGCGCAACATTGCGTGCAATTTTACATAATTACACAAACAACATTTCCATAAAGAACACTCCCCAATTGTTCTTTAAACTTTTGGTAGGGATTGTAATAAATGCACTCTATGAAGTGATATAAACGCCATATTGCACTATTCTTTTATTTTTCCAAAAATAAAAAAATTTTATAACTTATCTCTCACGTCGTTAATATTTAGATAAGCATCAATTGACTCACATTATTGTATTTATTAGTACGTGTTTTTAATGTACATATTTCATAAAGTTTCTCGAAAACTCAACCGTGCTTCAAATAAAGTTTTTCGGAAACTCAAAACTTTTCTGTGAAAAAGGGCTTAAAAGTTCGAATATACGCTTAAGCGCCATTTTCTTAAAAAATGGCTCCATCATTTTCAAAGAAAATTGCCATTTAGGACGCGGTTTTACTGTTATTTAATATAATTGAAAGAATATTTCCGATCCATTATTAGTAAACCGAAAAATTAGAAAAATTTCAAAAAATGTACTTTGGTCAGCGATAGATGGCAGCAGGCTAGTGGCAAGCTCGAATAGCTAGTCGAGACCAAAGGCAATACAAAACGAATACGGAAAAATCTGTGCCATTGTATAACAACAGTAGTTTCATTAAGTGATACAATAATCTGCGGATATTGACTGTCGGAGCGTCATTTAAGTTTGATATAAACTAATAGTCGGATTGACGTCTGCTTTGCACCATTGAATTTCTGGTCGAGCGTTGCACATACATACGTGATATCAGAAAGAATCTACGAAAATAGTTTTTTCCCAATTCCCCCTCTCCCCCCCCCCCCAATTCCGGGATTTGGGCCTCATTTGGTTTAACGAGTATAATTTCGAAACTAATAGTCGGATTGACGTCTGCTTGGCACCACTGAATTTCTCGTCGGGCGTTGCACTTACGTACGTGATTTCAGAAAGAAACTACTAAATTATTTTTTCCTAATTTCCTCCCCTCCCCCAATTCCGGGATTTAGACCTCATTTGATTTAACGAGTATAATTTCCAAACTAATAGTCGGATTAACGACTGCTTTGCACCATTGAAGTTCTCGGCGCGCGTTGCCCTTACATACGTGATTTCAGAAAGAAACTACGAAATTACTTTTTTACCAATTCCCCCCCCCCCAATTACGGGATATAGCCTCATTTGATTTAACGAGTATAATTTCCAATCTAATAGTCGGATTGACGTCTGCTTTGCACCATTGAATTTCTCGTCGAGCGTTGCACTAACATACGTGATTTCAGAAAGAAACTACGAAATTAAGTTTTTCTAATTTGTTCCTGAATTTCCGCATTTGGTCTTCATTTGATTTCAAGCGTTTAATGTGAAAAATAATAGTCGGATTTATGGCTGCTTTTCACCATTGAATTTCTCGTCTACTGTTGTATATTCATACGTGATTTCGGAAAGGAACTACGAAATTAAATTTTTCCTATTTTTTCTCTCAATTTCGGGATTTAGGCTTATATTTATTTCACGCGTATATTTTTGAACTAATAGTTGGATTGACGTCTGCTTTCCACTATTGAATTTCTCGTCGAAGGTTGTACTTTCATGTGTGATTTCAGAAAGAAACTACGAAATTAATGTCTTTTCCAATTTTTCCCCCAATTTCCGGAGTTGGGCTTCATTTGATATTAAGCGTTTAATGTCGAATCTAATAGTCGGATTGACGTCTGCTTTGCACCATAGAATTTCTCGCGTAGAGTTTTAATTACCTACGTGATTTCAGAAAGAAACTGCGAAATTATGTTTTTTTGTAGGTTTTCTCCCAATTTCGGGATTTGTGCTTTATATGATTTCAAGCGTTTAACCCTTTACCTACAGATTTTTTTGCTTCTGCACTACGTGTAGCACAGACGTTTTTAAATTGGCGAATTTTCTGGACCCCAATGGAGGTTTATTATCGGAGAGTGATGACAGCTACACTCCTAGTGTTGAAAGTCCTTCTTAATACAGATTTAAAGGGATTAACTGAGTAAGACTGTATAAACTTTTCCTCTGCAAAATAAAGTAATATAATTTTGGGCAATAATGTTAATTTTTTGTACAATTTTTCATTTTTTACGCCACCTTTCCTTCTGCACAATGTTGAATTTGATGTTAACAATGCCTTTATATTTAGAATATTTAGCAAAAGCAAACGCAACTGCGATCGCCCATGAGAAGCGTGGGCCGAGGCGGCGCGGGTTTGTTTGGACTATGGTGTGTGACGGTAGGTGGTTTACAGTGATGGTTACATATAAGTACAAGGGACTAATGAAAAAGGCGCACTAACAAAAGAGAAGCTTTGTTTGGCTGAAGAGATATTTGTATAGCACCAGGACGATGGTTTTTACCAAAACAGTAAACTATTAGTACATTGCAAATAATACAAAACAATACATAACAAAATATGAAATCAATAAATTTATTGCGTTGTATTATTACCTATGAAGATAATGTAATATATTTAGGAATTTATTAGTGGATGTTAAATGTATATGCCATGCGATACCCAAATTCCTATATAAAATGAAAACATAAATCATTTATTCTGTTCTTATTGTGGTATGTCATATTGTAATAGTATTAATAATTATTAATATTATTATAATGATATTCGAATGACGTCTCCAAGCGAAGGTTGACTGACGATCAATATTTCCATATGTCTCACGAGCTGCGGCGCACTCTAAAAGCAAGAAATATCAGAAGAGCCCACGCTCTTTTCCTTCTGCAAGACTGTACTCCAACACATCCCTGCCTGATTGCTTTGGCCGGAGCTCCGATGCGTGAGAATTGGAGCACCGCGGCTTGCCATCCGTCAGCAAGCGATAGATAAGAGCCGACGCGGGTCCTGGAGGTCAAGCCAAAAGTATCCCGTTCGTACAGTTGGGTTGAAATGCTCTGGGAAACCTCCTTCCCATTCGTATTTAAAAGGTTAATTTAATTTTGTCGAAAATCAGAAATTAAATGAAGATTGCAAATGCAATATTATTATAATCGGGACTCCTCTGGGAGGTTCGGAGGTAAATCCGCACGATGTAAAAAAGTACCATTAGCTTCTGATTGAATTGAACACCGCGAGTGCGGTGGTTTCAAAAACAGTGAAAGAGCTTTAAACAGTGAAATGCTTTTAATCTGTATTATTTGTGTATGGGAGGTATTACAGTGACCCAGTGACCCATATTTCAATTGAAGTTGTTGATCGTAGTGTACAACATTTACTTGGCTGTTTGGGTGACGCCGCGTTAATTAACGCATTAAGCCCTGAGGAAGGTGCAGAATGGCGACTGAAACGTCAGCACCTTCCCATGGACGTGGCGTCACCCGGACAGTCAAGTAAATACTGACTCCGGCCGCGGAAGCCTACGCTCTCACGTAGTGTACAACGTTTTAAGAAACCATGGTAGACCGTACACTGGAATTGCAGATTTATTTTCGGGGAACTTTAGAAACATATTACCTGCTGCTAATATAGGGGAAGCGCCAGGTTAAGTTGCAGCATACATAAAATTGTCCGTGATATGGAGATACGGCCAATAATTACTTCTCACAGAAAGCATGAGAGCCATTGCCGGAAGTACCTACAGTATTCCCAACGCTTCTTTTCCGTGTGGGAGAGGGGGATTTTAAACGTAATGGTATGAGGGTAATTATTTTGCCAACAAACCTCCGCGAAGTAGTCGAAGGTAATACTTATTAATCAGAGATACACATTCGAATATCTTAAGAAAAAGAGGAATCTTTGTTGTGCGAGGGTCAATTTTAGCACCAAAAACTGATATAATAAATTATAAATTTTAAAGAATTCTAATAATTCCCAGAAACTACCCATTTCATTTCATACAATAAATTATATTTTTCAATGAAAATCAATGAAGCACAAGAACGACTTTTTTCCTTCCCCGTATACATATGTATATAGGGAAAGTTCTGTAATTCTGTGGGAAAAAAAGGCGTATTTTCGGCAGAAACAAGTTCATTGGCGGGCCCCGTTAATAAAAAAAGTGGATAAATCTAGTTGTTAAATAAAGAAAAAAATCTCTAACACGTAGAGTAACCAGAATTCCTGTTTTGTGGGACCTTGTTATCAAAAAAATAATTGACAGCAAAACGTCCGTCCTGTCTGTGAACACCTCTAGCGCATAAACCATACGTACGATTTCTTCCAAAATTGATATTCCCCGGTCGATCTGGCTCCAGTTTAGGGTCCGCGATTTTGAAAAACTTTTTTCAAGATTTGGGAGTACTTTATCTGAACTCCTCCGGATACTTTCAAAAAATTCTCAAAAACGGCTCCAATTTTTTTCTTTAAATTTCGTGGAATAATATAGTAAAATACACTTATAAAGGTGGCATAGATCCGAGTTTCACTGATAACTCTGAATTTTCGAAAATTACAAAGGTTTGAATCTTTTCTCCATCTTCCTACAACTACAAAATTGAAAATAGAGATTTTCCCTTCTTATAAAATTTGTTGTCAATAATTAGTTCTTTCATTAAGGTGAGATACATTTTTTTTAAACTTTTGTGTTTTTCGCGCATTATTGTGTGCAATATTTGCTATTTGAAAAAAATACTAAAACAAGATTTTTCAAAACGGCTCCAAATTGTTTCTTTAAATTCTTAGTAATGATAATACTAATTGAACTCTATAAGATGACGTAAAACACACATTACTCTATTCTTTCGTTTTTCAAAATTTACAATTATTTTTCTTCGTTTTTCAAAAATTACGAAAATTTAATTTTTTACTTCTTTCTCATGTCGTTAATATTTACATTATGGACAATTTGTGCCAGTAATCGTATTTTTAAGCACATGTGCTTTAAGTACTGTCAGATAAAGTTTCTGGACAGTTTTCGTGCAAATGAGATCAAAATTCTGCAGTTTCAGAAACACTCAAACCCCATTTTCTCAAAAATGGTTCCTAAATTTTTCTTCAAACTTTTCCAGCGGATAGTTCTATTTGCACTATTTAAGATGATATAAAATAAATTTTGCTCTATTTATTTTCTTCAAAAATTACGCAACTGTAATTTTTCTAGAGATTTCTGGCTCCTTTAATATGCGAATTTCTAGCAATTTGTGAACACTATTTCATTTGTGAATTAATGTGTTTGAATTAGCTTAATATGAAGTTTCCTGTGAAAAGAGGTTCAAATTTCGAATTTATAGTAGCGCTTTAATACCATATTTTTATAAATGGCTCCAAATTTTTTAAAAAAATGCGATTTAGGACAATGTTTTATTGTTCTCATTCTTAAAATAATATATCCTTTCTTCTATTGGGAAACTGAAAAATTGAAAAAATTTACAAAAAAATGTACTTTGGGCAGCGAAAGATGGTAGCTGGCAAGAGTATGTGTGAAGTCCGAATAGTTAGCCGAGACCAAAGGATATAGAAAACTAATACGGGAAAGTGTATGTAATTCTATACCATCACTAGTTTAAGAAGCGGCAGTTTTATGTAAAAATTGTGTTATTGGAAAGTGTATGCTCTCGTGTGAGTGATAGTGAAAAATATTGATCCTCCCTCCTGAACGCAAAACCAAAAACAGTGTATATAAAGATGTTTTACTGTAGATTTCATGGTAATATTAATTTAAATTTCATTACTTTAATGTAAAATTAATGTATTGTTTTCAAATGAAAGATAAATGGAATGCATAATATTCAAACAATAAATATATTGAGAAAATAATCTATTAACATAAAAGGACCAGACAACTGTAACCAGTTGCAAGAAAACCAGGTAATTCGTTGGCTGTCGTGAGAAGCATAATGTGATGCTCATTGAAATGATCAGAATGGTTTTGAGCTTCAAAAGTTGATTCTCAGATATGACTTTCAATAGCTGTGAAGAGCTTCGCTTCTCAAATCAGTGTTTCGTTATGGGAGTTTAAAATATACGGCTGTAACAATAGAAAATAAGTTTGATGAGCACCTAGATAAATCGAGTGTTGATTTTAAAGGACTGATATCAGGTAAAGATCCCATCTTTATCCTATAGACATAAAAAGGACTGGGCAGAATGGTCGTCATTTTCTTGATTATTGTGGCAGCCAACAAGAAAAAAATAACAAGAAGGTGCATTATATTCTATCATCATTATTAGGTGCAGTTTATTACATTAAAGGGTAGCAAAGGGTATATAGTAGTAATATGCAGGATCGTCTTTTTTCAAATTAATTTATTATGTTCCCAAAATCATTTTAAGTGCAGCTACCTGGTTCCACATAACACAGAATGTCTTTAAGATGGCATATTCCAAGAAAAAATATTTTCTTATTTATATAATTTTTTAAAATTATAAGGTGGTATTAAAAAAAGTATGTTGCTCAACATACTACCGATATCACAAATAAATAGCATACTTGGTTAACACTTCAACCAGCATGTCGGTTCACGAACTAAATCGCATGTTATTTGCGTTAAATCGGCCTCATACTGTTAATAATTAGTAACATAAGTACCTGTACATTGTGATAAAGCACAACTTGTATTATTCTTTTCACATTCAAAATTCACTTTTTATATATTAGTAGCTTTAATTGTGAAATTCGGCACATTACATATCTTTTCATTTCTTCATTTTTTAAAAACATTTTTATGACGTAATTCGATGTTAACTTTTCTAATCGTGTAAGATATTTTTAAATATACTGCACTGCCAAAATTCGTAACTTCGGAAACGTCTTGATGCAATTTGTCTTCAAAGATATCATAGAGTGTAAAATAAGTAGGAAATACCAGAAGAAAGCGCTAAAAAATCAAAATGAAGCAGTATTTACAAGTTACTAATTAACAATGCCTGTCAGAGAGATAGTAAGTTCATCAAAACGAAATATTCAATGTAGCTGATTATTGAAATGTCATGATCAATGATTTTCCAGAAAGTTAAAAATTTAACTTTCGTTTCTTTAATGCATCAGTAGAGTAATTATGTTGGTTCTGATTCAAAATATATTATTATGTTTATAATTATGACATCTTTGAAGAAATACGAAATGTATATGATGATAATTGACTGAAATTGAAGTGAGTCAATAATTTTAAAGGTAACATTTATATTATAAAAATTACTAGGAAATTGAACTGTGTGGTCCAGGAAAAATATGTAGTTCTTACCTTTTGATGTCTCCAGAAGTCTCCATTTGTTACACACAATACGTCAAGTTCTTATATTCGTCGATAGCTAGGGTTTAACAATTGAAAATAGACATAGGCACTTTTTATACTTCAGACTTCACTATACCTCTTAGTTACATAGGCGAACAAAAACACAAGCGATACACTCTTGAGAATGACATAGGTAAGAAATAACATTGTAGCAGATAATAAACGACATAACACTACGGCAATAACGCTTCATTTGCAGCTCTTCTCAAGAGCGTTTTCCTTATATATCGCAGAATAAAATCACGTGACTAGCATAACCACCTTTTTTTAGAGCGTCCGGAGAAGATATATCGTGTCAAGGACTTGGAGTATACCGTTTGTCTTTGATACGTCCTGGCCAAAAAAGTGGGAAAAATCTGGTTGTGGCACCGTCCGCCCCTCTCTTGAGAATACTTAAGTGTCCTCCACTCTCGCGAATACGTAACCGAATTTTCATACACCGAGAGATACTGGGTTGAAGACGAACGTTTTTGAAATTGGCTGATAAGCTAGGTAGGACAGCACCACTTCTTGAATGAGCATTCCTTAGGCAGGTTGTTTTCGTAACCTCTCTTCAATATGTGTATCTGTATACGTGTAAAAATCTGTAATAATTTTCAAAAGTGACTTACTTAACGATGGGAACATATTTTCATGCAATACCAATACTTATAATTACAACACTCGTCGTAAAAATCACGTTCAAGTGTCAGTATCAACAGCTCACTAATAGAAAGCCACATACAATAAATGTACGTTCCTTTACAACGCACTGCCAGATGACATTAAACAATTGAAGTCTGTTCACAAATTTAAGTTAAAAGTAAAATCTTTTCTGCTGCATAACTGTTTCTATAAATTAGAGATAACACTGATTATCAAAAAGAAAACTAATGTTTATTTTAACAAAACAGTGTAACAATATATATATATATATATATATATATATATATATATATATATATATATATATATATTGAATTAGTTTGCATTTGTATTCTATATTTCTTTAAAAGAGACTTAATATGTTAGTAACAAATAATTTACTTCAGCGTCCGGGTCAATGACCCTCATCTCGATCAGGTTTTGTCCAGTTTCCCTGATCCATTGAGCAAATGCTGAGATGTCCCCTTGTTTTGCTTCTGGACGTTATTGTAGCTTCAATATGCGTACGTTTTGTTGAACTCTCCTTTTACTTGTAATGGCAAGAGTAGGGGTAAGAGCGAATTACTATTTTGTTAGCAATGCAGAAAAATCATACTTGCAATTCGAGTACCGATGCAAATAAGTTTTTTATAACTCAGAAACAAAAATGACTATTTTTCAAATAGTGCTAATCTAGCGATTTTGAAATTTATTTTTATTTATTTATGTTAAACTTTTACTCATCTTTCAACTATTTATAGTTAAAATGACGGGAAGGGATTCTGGAACTCAAGAAAACGTGCGCAGATAATCTTTGCCCCCCTACGTCACATACAGTTTTTACTGTTTATTTTGACTGAATAAATCTAAGTCTAAATGGAAAAATAAGTTTCAGGCGGAATGACGAAGCTGTACCTTAAATAGCGAATCAAGGACTGCGCACCAACACCGTTCCAATCCCGTGCCTACCACAATTTTAAGGTCCGGGCTGATGCTCTGTCTCCGTAATCTCGGAGCTCGGAAAGATTCGAATTCGGTAAGGTACGATATAGCAAAATTTGAAGAAGAAATCGAGTAGATATTACTTGCGTGGCGAAATATCTCCGGAAGATATTTGCATGCCTGAAAGTTTTATTTTTGCGTTGCATGTTCATGATAAAAATAACATTTAAACATATTACGAACAGTCAGAAATTAATGAAATCCCAATTGCACTCTAGCACATACTAATTAATACAATTGACATTTTACAATTTAGAAAAGTGTAATATGTATTTATTACATTTACAATTACTAAAACATCATTTAAATATAGTATTTAGTTCTTCGTATTTCTTAGTTTCTTGTTATACGGAGGTAGTAAGCACAGGAGTACTTGTGATATAAAATAGAGCGCGAGGAACTAAGAGTTAAAAGCTCTATTAGGGGCCAGAGTTGTAATTTTGAGGGACAGAGAATAAGGACCTAGAATGAAGTCGAAACAGTTCTGAGTTCTGGAAGGGGCCTTTACTTTCCAATACTTACGAAAGCAAGAAGTTGTCTGCAGCCTGAAGGGCATTGCCAATTCTCAATGTATTACTTTATTACCTTTATTATCCCAAACTCCCTCTTCCTAACTAGCATCTATGAGTGAATGTGTGCAATCTGTATGTATCTGAGTTGCTGGCTATAGAGAGACATAACAGTGGTGTTCGCACCTGGTGTGACCCCCGGTACCCATTGGCACATATGTAATGGTACAGGACCGATAAGGGCCTTCGGTCTACCTGTGCATGATGTTCAGTGAGGGTGTTATTCATAGAAAGGGCGATAATTTCAACAGGAGGCTTTATCGGTTCGTTTAGGCATCGATAGATGATAAATAGGTAGAGATGGCTCACGGAATCATCTAGGTTCGAGTCCCGACGGTAGCTAATTAACTACATCGAATTCAGCTGCTGTCTGGAGGAGATTTCTGGCTCGTCTCCTATGATCGGTAGTTTTCCGTGGTTTCTCCGATCAACACCAGGCGCATGCCGGAGCAGTATCTTAACAAACAGGCCAAGGATCGCTCGCACTACCACACATACCGGGAAACCGGTCAGCAGTTCAGAGCTTGATCGGGCTGGGGCGGTGGCCCGTAGGGGCGTGGACGTTACTAGATTGAGGAAAACCCCGTTAGCGGACGGTGGGTCGTTGCCGGTTCTCGCCATCCAGCAGATCACCGCCACCACCACCAGAGAGAGAAAACGCGCACTAAACTTACGGGAATAATGACCTTAGCAGTTGCCGCGGTCAGAATTACTAACAGTCAATCAACCAATCATCGATAGACGATAACAGGGCACGTTGCGAAACTGAAAAGGTAGCCCTGACTCAATAAAAAAAGACAGATCATAGCTACAAAGAGAAACTATATGTCATTTTGTAGCACATGCAATGAAGCACAGTTTTCATTGCTTAAATTTTAAAAAGGACGTTATGATTTTTAATTTGCAAAATTTTAGAGATGGGACGTTTATGAAGGGTTTAACCCTGAAATGAGTTTGAGAAGTCGAGAGATGTAAGTCAGTTTGACATAATTTTTCAGGGCAAAGGAAATTGCATTGTTAATAACTAGTAATTCTGATGACAAGAAATAATATTATTCTACTTTGAAGAATGAATGATGCTGTTGGTATAATTTTCTTTATCAGGTTATGTTACGAAATGAAAATGTAAAATTTGGTACGAGTTGTATGAACTCATAGAAAAGAACAACTGAAGGATGTAGCATCGGTTACTATGGACGCGAGTTTGTTGAGGGAGCCCTGGGTCGAGTTCGCTAGAGAATGGACGCCTGATTATAAGCTGGAAATATTAACGTAACATTCTGGTTATAAAACCCAGTAAATAGCGACTTAAGGATATTGGAAGTTTGGAGAAATCATTAGAAAGGTATTTCAAGAAATCATCGGAGGTGAAGAAAAGGTAATATTTGCCGATTTATCCTGGTTACATGAATTCGCGAATAGCATAAGTGCTTTGTGTTTGAATATTAATTGCTCGTACTTCTTTACCTCATGAGCATGACCAATGGTCAGGGTCGTTTGGTGAGAGGTAATTCAGCTGCAGTTGAATTTATGGGCGCTACCAACGATCGCGAACATTTACGTGATTAATACTCGCACAAGTATTCTTGATACACAATCGCCCTAGTCCTCGCCCAGCGCTGAATAGCACGGCACGTTGAGATACTTAGGTACGACTCGGAACGGCACGTACAAATTTACAATGCTGGCAACAACCAACGCGTACTTTCAAAACACTCGTAGCATTTCTCGTGGCACGATTTGGCAAGTCAAGTTCATGTCTACAGTTGGTACACCCTTTTAAGCCGTGACCTAGCTAGAGCCCTCCTCTCCCCACACCCGCCCGCTGTGGAATATTAAGGAAACTGGCACATATAGTATAAGATGTTGCGGAAGCATTGAGTTCAGTAGATTCGTAACAGGCACAAGTCAAATGTTTCGTTGCTTTTGTTGAGTTGCTGTTAACGATTTGGCAAGAAATTAATTGTACTGGTTTTGTTGAATTGATATTCATAAAGGAAAATACAAGAGATACTTGTTTTTGTTTCCTCATACGGTAACTACTGAACTGAAAGACAATGTATATATTTAGTTTGTTTTCCGGGATTGCTACGCCACGGAAATTCAAGAGTAATTCAATTGAAGTTCTAATGTAAAAGTATCTTACAATCCTTAATTGATATTAATCTTTTCCCATTGTTAGTGTGCACTCATTACAAGGCGTAAATAACACACCACACTTTATCATTGTTTTTCTTGGGGTAGGCACACAGCAAGTAGCTAAACGTTTCCTGTGACTAATAGTCCAAGGTAAGGCGAGACTGCAAAACAAGTCTTTAACAACGTGACTCCTTACATTATTTTTGTCTTTTATTTCACCCGAGTGCCTGGCGTAATTAACGCAATATCTTTGTAATTCAAGGCCCACTACTCCTGTGGTAAACAATGCGTACTACATAGCAAATTGAACATTGCGCTCTCCGCCATATTGTAGGCAAATTGTATAGCTCATCTCGTATAGCTCATGTTGTTTGACTTGCAATTGGAGCCCTTTCCATCCACATCGAATAAGCTTTATATTATTATATTTATGTTGGTGTAATTATAATTCCCAATATTTCTGTAGATAAATGGAATAAAAAAAGCTTTTAAAAAAGCGAAAACTAAGAATAGAAAATCGCCTGATTACAATCGAATCGATTGTTTTTAAAATCCCGCAAGTTAGGAATTGTGAAATTGTGGGAAAACATAGAGAATTTTCTGTTGTTTTTTTTCTTTCTGATGCATAAATATTGATTGAGAATGCCATGGAGACATGTAATTTACCTGCGTCAATAGTAATATATCGATGGACTTTTTTAAAAGTGTATGACTTACGGGATTTCAAAGTCCCAGTAGGAACATTTTACCTAACCATGTAAATAAATACATATTGCAGATTCATTTTGTAATTTGACTCATTTATTACAATATTATACGTGAAATGATAATGTGCATCTACATCAGACGCGTTTCATTTGACAGAAATTGTTCTTTGAAAAATTTGTTTCTATGATCGTACATAGGAATATTTCCGTATTGAACATCCCTTTTTACAAATCGCTCTGTCAGTGATATTCAGTCATACATACCCCGCAAGTCAATGACCTGCAGAATTTCAAAAACAAACTAAACATTTGCAGCGTCTTTAGGACCATTCTATTAATCTTATATACGGAATTGACACATGGAACGATGCATCTATCCTGCAGCTTCTATTTTCTCACCGAAAATACAAAAGTGAGTGACTTAAGGGGATTTAAAAAATAACCGATTCAATTGGGTACGTCACTTAAATTATTTTCAGCTGCTAAACACAAAATGCTTTTACGAAGCTTACTGTCAGTTCAGTGTAAACACACACATAAAACCCGTACCAGTAAGTAAACTTTTAAATAAGTAGCATTCTTTCCTCTTTTTCACTGATTGATTTAGTGATTCCGGGCTCATCAACTGCAAATATCATTAATCCCGTAAGTATAGTGCGTGTTTTTGATCGGGGATGTGGCGGTGATCATCCCCCGCTGGTTAGCGGGGGTTTTCCCCTACCAAGGATTGCTCACCGCCCCCATCTTACGTGTCCGACCGGTCTCACGCCACGTGCGGCAGTGTAACGCGTGTAAGGGTGAGGGTAGGACAAGGAAGAGGAAGAAACGATCGCGTGCGGTCCGTGGTCCGTTTGTTAGGGTACTGCTCCGGCATTCGCCTGGTGTTGATCGGAGAAACCACGAAAAACCCCCGATCAGAGCAGCCGCCCGTTTGCATTCTCCTCCACACTGCGATAAAACTCGACCTATCTAAGTGTCCAAAATCCTGCCACCGTCGGGTCTCGAACTTACGACCTCCCGGTCAGAGGTACTGTAGTGACATCAATGAGCCACCTCCCCCAGTCTCCATACAGTTAACAGGGCAATTGTACAAATCAAACATATGATTCCGAAAGAAATTTCAACTAAGATGTTTTTATCATTCTTGCATCGTTTTCTTGCCCTGCTTAGCCAATGCAGTTTCTTTTTTTGAAGGAGAGAATCTAATGATTCTTTACAGTGAAAATGATTTACATAAAGCTTGGAACACAAACAACTTAATTCTTAAGAATGCTGTGAAATGACCAAAGCTTATGCAATCTATCTTCTTATTTTTAATAATGCGCACATGTTTTCAAATTAATAAAATACTCAAAAAGAAAGTAAGAAAAGTAAGAAAAAATAAATACGCAGTGAGCAGGTATGCTAAAACCGAATTAAAGTATACCTTTCAGGAAGATGAAAAATACTCGTAAGTTACAAAATTAAACATGTCTTGGTTGTATCATTTGGGTTTTTGAAAGTTGGTTTCTCATAGCCCTAATGCTGCTTCATATTGGACTTCAGGTCACAGGACCATGAAACTCTCATTACACAGTTTTATTGATGCATAAATATATAGCCTTTGTATAAAAATCCCAAAGCACTGCAAAGTAATAATTTACATGAGAAATACCCACAACCCCTGTCACGTACAGATACACTACACGTCTGTCTGGGAACACGCACCTTCCAGGGAACTAGTTGCCAACAATATAGCGCAGAGCGCAGCCTTCAATTTGTAACGCCACACTGCATGTGTTTCTTAGGTAAAACTATCCAATATCTATGATCTCGGGCACTCGACAAACTTAATCGTTTACTTTCTTGGATTCTACTTGTGTAGGACTAGTGGTACTACAGAATGACACAGACTTTCCCATATTAGTTTTCTATTTCCTTTGGTGTCGGCTAGCTATTCGGACTTGCCACCTACTCTTGCCAGCTGTCATCTATCACCGTTTAAAGTACATTTTTTCGACATTTTTTTATTTTTATGGTTTTCTAATAGTGGAACGGGAATATTATTGGATGAATATTAAAGAACAGTAAAACCACGTCCTAAATGACAATTTTCTTTGAAACATTTGAAGACATTTTTAAGGAAATTGCGATTAAGCACTACTGTAAATTCGAAATTTGAAGTTATTTTTTCCTGCAAATTTTTGAGTGTCTGAAAATCATCATTACAATTCATTTCTAGTACATCTACTCACAAATAAAATGGTTTTTATAAATTGCTTGAAATATGCATATTAACGGCGTGAGAGATTTAAAAAAAATACATTTGTGTAATTTTTTAAGGAAATACCCCAAAATAAACTTTACATCATATTAAACGGTGAAATTAGCACTACCCGTTTGATAAGTTTGGAAAATAAATTTGGAGACTTTTTGATCAAATGGCGTTCAATAGTTTTCACAGATAAGAGTTGAGTTTACAAGAAACTTTATATGACTTTATTTTAAGCACACGTACTCATGAATATAATAAAGTGAACAAATTGCTGCTCGTATAAATATTAACAACGAGAGAGACACGTAAAAAATTACATTTTTGTATTTAGTGGAAAAACAAAAGAATAGAGCAATAAGGCGTTTACGTCATTTATAGAGTGCATTTAGCACTATCTCTACCAAACATTTAATGAAAAAATTCGGAGCCGTTTCTGAAAAAATCTTGTTTTGATATTTTTTTTAAAATTGCACATGTTGCACGCAATTTTGCGCGAAAATTACTAAAACGTTCAAAAATGTTCATAACTTTAATGAAAGCACTGTCAATGGAAACAAATTTTATTTGAAAAAAAATCTCTATCTTCAATTTTGTAGTTGTAGGAAAACACCGAAAAATATTCGATCATATGCAATATTCGAAAATTTAGAGATAATCGTGAAAACCTGACCTATGCCACCTTTATAAGTCTATTTTTCTTTTTCTGACAAGAAAATTTTTAAAAATATTTGAAGCCATTTTTGAGAAAATTTTGAAAATGCCCGGAGGTTTTATATAAATAATTAAAAAGTAGAACAATTTTTAAAGAATGTTTTTCAAAATCTCAAAGCTTTGACTGGAGTCATATGGACAGAAGTTTGTTCAATTTGGAAAAGAATCCTACGTATGGTTTAGCCGGTAGTGGTGTTCACAGACGGACAGACGGCCGTTTTGCCGTCAATTAGTCTTTCGATATCAAGGACCCACAAAACGGGGATTCTGGCTACACCACATGTTAGAGTTTTTTTCTCAATTCAGCAACTGCATCTATCCACTTTTTTGTTATCAGTGTCCGGCAATGAATTTTTTCTGCCGAAAATCTGCAGTTTTTTTCGCGCAGCATTACATAACGTTCTTTATAATACATTATTCCCTATACACGTATGTGTATGGGAAAGTAAAAAGTATTGTCCTGCTGAGCAAAATTTCTTGACAGCAATTTCTTGACAGAAAAAATCCTATTGTGGCGGCGATGGTGTTTGTAATTGTTAGCGTATCGGACTGTTATATCCAAGTTGGCGGGTTCAACCCCGATTGAAGCCATGGATTTTAAGGGCGAAAAAATCCCTCGTACGCATTTCTTCGGAAGTAAAGCCGGCTGTCCCATGTGAGAGTTACTTGCAATTAAAATATCCTCAACGCCTTTGAGCTAAATTCAAAAATCGCCTGTTTCTTGCCCAAGAAAGACCTCCTTTCTGAGCAAGTTGGTGAAAGGACCTTAGCGCAATTTGAATAGTCAGACGGAAGAGCGGGCCTGATTGACCACGTCTCGCCACGTAAAATAAGGCAATTCAATTCTATTGTGAGAACCCGATATCGAAAAAATCTGCACACATGTTCTTACATGAAGCACATAACTTCCTGTAATACATGTACCCCATGTCCATGTTTCTTGCGTCCTTGATACCGAAAAATTAGCTGACGGCAGAAAGGCTGGCGTCTGTCTGCGTGCAACGCTAGAGTTTAAACGGATGAGACGATTTTCTCCAAAATTGATCTTCACTCATCGATTTGGCAAAACTTCAGATCCTGCAAATTTGAAATGAATATTTCGATTTTTGCTGTACTTTACATAATGACTTATTATTTACAATTTTCCTCTAACACTCAGTGAAACGAGAATCCATGTTTAGTAGGTCCTTGATACCGAAAAGTCGATTGACGGCAAAACATCTGCTTGTCCGTTTGTCCATGTCTCGGACCGGATGTGGTCAACATTAGCGCTTAAACAGTTCAAACGATTTTCTCTAAAATCTATATTTCGATTATTTCAAAGGCAATCTCAAGCATAAATCTGCAATTTTTTTTGTGTTTCCTGGAGGAAACCGTTTCACCCAAGTTGTTCAGAGAGAATATTATCAGCTGATTTTGGAAATTGTAATACATGATCCGGTCCTGGAACGTCTACCAATGATAAAGACACTTTTGAACTTAGCAATCAAGAATCTCGAAACAATCAAAAAATCATCAGCGAAAATAAATGATCGTCTAGATGCGATAAGTTGACATCAAAATTCAATTATTCACGCTTGATGCCAAATTTGATAAGAAATTAACTGATGCGGATATAAAGATTTCTGAATTATCATCTACTACAGCAAATTCTGGCATTAGATTGACTGCTGCTGAAGGTACGATTTCATCTACCGAGGCTAATATTCTTAAGAAATTCTCGCAGCGGACTTTAAATCAAAACCATGTCATTGTCATTGTTTATTACTTGAATGAGTGTTCTAATACCTCTCGCGAACAAGTCAAAGCTAATGATGAAATTATGGTCTTTAAACGTTCGAAAATTTGTCTATGAACATCTTAAACACTGTCAAGACTTGTTATAAGGTTGGAAGATTTGTTAAAGTTAGCCATAAAACGAGGTCTCTAAAAATATTTTTTGCAAATCTCGAGGTGCTGACACCATTATTCAAACCTATTGAATATGTCATCAGGACCCTAGTACTCGACATTCAGAACCTATCAGTTACACCAGACAGAACTCCTTCTCACCCAATTCTCAAGGCTGAAGGAACAACTCAAACGGAGGAACAACTAAATTGGACTATTTAGTTTATAGGCGACGCACAGTGGTCTGAAATAATCTGATATGCGCGCATTGGATATCACGTGTAATTCTGTTGAAATAACGCGTTCAAAATTTTTTTGCGGGATACAGATATGTAATACAACATCTAAAATAACTATTTTTTTGTAAAAAATATACACGACAGTTATACAATATACAATACATGACACTCCTATTTTTAATAATTTTCGTGCTGTTTTGACTGAGATTCGAAAGGCATAGAGGCATAATCGGAATAGAAAGATATACAAAATACATTACAGGAATATATACAATTGAGTTTTAGAGGTATTTAATTTTCAATTTGCTATAAAATTGTAAAATAAAAGTGACGAATACAATATAGAGAATATATGTTTGAAAATGCCATTCAATATCAATTTTTAAATCTAAGATTCTTATAAACATTTAGGAAGCTGATGAAGCTAAGTATTTTAACCTGTCTTGAATATTTATTAAAACAAAAGCAAAACTTGATAGTTTTGGAATACATATCCTTTGATGGTCTTTAGTACATTCCGTGGTGGTAGCAGATATCTTGTTGTAATACATAATATGGCAATGGAAATAATCGTCCACAAAAAGTTTACTAGTTTTATTAGTTATTACCTAGAGTTAACTTTCGGGAAACACTTTTCCAGTCCATAGTGGGTCTTTAGCAAGAAGAAGAAAATTGAAACATTAATATAAGTTAAACAAAAAGATTTACTGTGAATTTAGTGAAAAAAAAAACAAACAAATAATACCATATTAATAAAATTGAAAATACTTACTGCCCAAGCATTTTATGATGCAAATTAATTTCAGAAATTATGTTTAGTGTAGGAACTCATTAATTTTTCCAATGTTCAAGTTTATAAAAATTTTAACAATAAACTGGATTCTTTATAATTTAATTTCTTCTTTCAAAATATTATTTAAGATATTATTCAAGGGTAAATATTTAGTTTATTTAGTTATATTATTTCTACAGTTATATGAATAGGAACATCAACAAACAAAAATGTTTAATAACAGTCAATATTTTTTACAAGAGTCGGTAGCGTTTTACAACAAAAACATCAATACAGCAGTTTTAAGAATTGTATCAAGGTTTATGCTTCATCAGTTTAATTCAAAGCAATTTTATTGACTACAAGACAATCAAATTATAACAGTTTCTATGCCAGCGTTTATAATTTCACAGGGATCAAGTGGCACATGCAAAATATACATAATATAATGGTATCACAATTAAAACATCACGCATAACCATACACATTATTGAATACCATACATATAATGTACAACATACACATTATTGATAACTATATACAATATAAATTCACATACTTAAAAATTTCAGTATCAAACACAACCTTAAACACCTACCACTTAAACATATTGTACATTGAAGTAATAGAATGCTATCATCACACTAGGTCAGTGAAAAATATGCACATTCAAGGTGTAATTATGTGATCTCTTGTGCAATAGTGTACAATATATAAACAAAAGCCAAAATGATAAGTAAATTAACAATAACTGTCTACCTTATTGTAATTGTTAAAATTTTCGTTGTATTCTCTATACGAACTCTGTATCATTGATTTAAAAATCTAAAGGCATTGAACATTTTTTTAAAGAAACTCCTGTGCCTCTCATATATTTTGATTACGAATTAATGTCTGCACTTCAGCCATTTTTGAAAGTGAAAGATCTCTCGTTTTATTTTGGCAAATCTTGAAAATGTCAATGTAGGAACTGAAATTCTAAAAGCACTCATTTTTACCCATTTTACTCTAGAATTCCAAATCTGGCTGACAGAGTGAAATATATAAATTACTCAATACAAAGTAAATTAGCCTGCGAGTCCGTCTTTCAACTTTTTTACGTTTCCGTTCACGGGCTATTGTGCAGCGGCCTTTATTGCTATTACATACTTTCCATATTACTATGTATTTGGTTGGTGATGACGCTGCCATCTCTAAGCCTGCAACCTTGTTTCCAACGAATCAACTGCACAGGGAGAGATGCTCTTCCACCTAGCTGATGTTGAGGTAGAGGTTGAGGTCTTCATAGACCCTGCGCAAGGGTTTTTTTCTTTTCCGATCTCTGAGGGAAGAGAGCTAGGGTTTGCGTCAAGGAAATATATTTTGACAGACATCAGGAGCCTCAAAACTACTCAATCCACTCGTTGGCTCCAAGAAGTGGGGAAGTAAGAATAGGTTTGAGAAGAAGGATTTTTTATTATTATTATTATTATTATTATTATTATTATTATTATTATTATTATTATTATTACTGGATAACGGATTTTTTCGTATTCAATCTTTGCGAAAAAGAAAAGGTCTCCGTCTCTCTCTCTCTCTCTCTGTTTTGGTCTCTCTACGTTTGTTTATCTGTGTCTGTCATCTCCGTATCTGTGTCTCTCTGTTTCTGCCTCTGTATCTGCCTGTCTGTCTCCGTCTCTCATTGACCTTCTGTATCTCTTCGTGTCTGTCTCTCTCTTTCCGCGTCTCTAGCAAAATACTCAGCGTTGCCTGTCTTTTTCGTATTCAATCCTTGTGAAATCCTCTCTCTCTTTTTCCTCTCTTTCTCTGTCCCTCTGTGTGTCTGTCTCTCTCTCTCTCTGCGTCTCGGCCTGTGTCTGGCTCTGTTTGGCTTTGTCTTTCTTGTCTGTCTCCCATCGTTTCTGTCTTTGCGTTGTTAGCTCTGTCTGCCTGTCTGTTTTTCTCTACTGCCTCTTTCTCTCTCTCTAACTCTCTCTCTCTCTGCTACCTATATTGTTCTCTGCCTGCCTCTTTGTGCCTCTATCGTTCTCTGTCTGTATCTCCATCTCTCTGTTTGTCTCTATCTTTGCATCTCTCGGTCTCTCCGTCCCTGTTTATTTGTCTCTCTATTTCTTTGTCTGTCTTTAGACTCTCTATCTCTGCCTGTTTGTTTCTCTCTCGACATCTCAGTCTGTCTCGTTTGCCTTCGTCCGCCTCTGTCTTTCTCAGTCTGAGTGTCTGTGTCTGCATCTGTTTCTCTGTGTATGTACCTTTCTCTGTATCTCTCTCTTTCTTTCTTTGTCTCTGTCTCTTGACTGTCTGTGTGCCTCTCTCTCTCTCTCTCTCTCTCTCTCTCTCTTACTTACGCGCGCCTTTTGTGTGTGTGTATGTCTCCATCACTCTCTGCAACTCTCCGTCACTGTCTCACTATCGCATATGTAGATCATTATTTGCATGTCGGCCACTTGTATCCACGCTCTAATATTAACGTGCGTAACTATTAAGATCATCTTGTCAGCAATATCCCTCGGTAAGACAAGTTTGTTACGCCTTGAATTGTGAATTATGAGATGATAGGATGATGATGATGATGATGATGCTGATGAGGGGTGAAAGGAAAATTTTGGGGAAACTCATCATGTAGTACTCAGACCTTTAGATCGCAAAAAAAAAAATCGAATAATGAAAAAATGCCATCCGAGTGATCCCTGCAAGTCTCTCTTCATTGAGCTTAGAAACTTACCCCTACCGTATCTATTTATTTACGAATCTGTAATATTTGTCAAAACTGACTTACTTAATGGTGAGGACACATTTTCATGTAATACTGGTATTTATAATTACAACACATGTAGTAAAAATAACGTTCATTAAGTGACAGTATCAACAGCTCACTATCAGAAATCCACATACAATACATGTACGTTACTTTACAACGCATTGCCAGATGACATTACACCATTAAAGTCGGTTCACAAATTTAAGTTAAAAGTAAACTCTGTTCTGCTGAATAACTGTTAAGAGATAACACTGATTATCAAATAGAAAACTAATGTTTATTTTAACAAAACAGTGATATATATTAAATTAGTTGGCATTTGTATTGTATGTTTCTTTAAAAGAGACTTAATATGTTTGTAACAGATAATATACTTTAGCTTCCGGGTCAATGACCCTCATCTCGATCAGGGTTTTGGCCAGTTTCCCTGATCTATTGAGCAAATGCTGAGATGGCCCCTTGCTTTGCATCTGGACGGAAATTTAGCTTCGCTATGCGTACGTTTTGTTGAACTCTCCTTTTGCTTGTAATGATAGGAGTAGAGGTAAGGGCGAGTTACTATTTTGTTTAACAATGCAGAAAAATCATACTTGCAATTCTTTTACTGATGCAAATGAATTTTCTGTAACTCGAGAACGAAAATGTCTATTTTTTTCAAATATTACTAATCTCGCGCTTTTTTTAAATTTATTTGTATTTATTTATGTTAAACTTTTACTGATCTTGCAACTTTTTCCAGTTAAATGAAGGGAATGGATTCTGGAACTCAAGAAAACGTGCGTCTTCCCCATAGGTCACATACAGTTTTTACTGTTTTTTGACTAAATAAATCTAAATCACAAACGACCATGCCTACGCAGAACTCGAACCTGCAGCCTCCTCGGGTAAACGACAGCTGCCGCAACTGTCTGGGCCACGGTACAACGTAATTATCAATCATATAACTTCACAGATAGAGCAACAGAATTACAATAATGCATATCTAAAAAAAGTCCAATTAATAAAAAAACATGCTATTTTTTTTACATGAACAATCAACATTTCAGGTCGCAAAAAAATCACATTTTCATAACTTATATTGGTGGCAACGACCACGACATCACTGATATTGAAACGGTTCCGGAATCTCTGTAATAATATGAGCAATATTAACAATCTATTTATTACTATTTTATGGTCACCTCCCATTAGGCGTGCCAATTAAAACGGTTTCTTTGACTCTACAAAGCTGTAACTGCTCATTATTCTCGATCATAAGTTATTTCCTAGGTACTTTCGTTGCCTGTTCAATTAAATTTATTTATATGGGTGTGAAATCGCGAAGCCACTTTATGTAAGACACGGAATGCCTATTATTAATGGTCGGGAATCTGTTACTTAAGCCATTTTCTCGTCCGCACGCTCGAATGGAACATCAAAATTTCCAACTTAGTGGTTGCTGCTGCGATTATCAGCGCAACCTTATTTATTTTGCAATTACATTGCAGCTGCCTTTCCTGGCTAATACACACGTATATATATATATACCAAAATTAACACAAGAACATAGAAACACAAAATATTATACACTGATAACAAAAAATATTAATAATCACATTCACACGTAACAATTACTAAAAATCCATTCATACAGCGCGCATATCTTTTCCGTGATTTTAATATTTTAATGGACATTTTATGAATGAATGTATAAATGTTTTTCCCACACTCCAATTCAAATCTTGGCCTTCTCATAATTTTAAGTCCAAAAAATAAAAGTTGAAATTGTCACTTCCCTTTCGCTGAGTTCTAAAGCTGCCTTTCACATCTCCGCTCATAAGCTGTCAACATCCAGGAATATCTTAATTATTTTTGTCAATCTCGTATTTATCCTCCAACGACCATCCGTAGTGATCATAATACCACACTTTGACATACTATCACCATGTCTTTCATCTGCCATGCGTACCCTGCCACGTCTACCGGCCTTCTCGTCTCGTTCTTCTGCTTTCATTTGAAAGTACCACTCAAAACAACTGCCATCTATTCCATTCGTCATTTACTTACTGTTCGCCCATTTAATGTTTTCCATCCAAATTTCCCTTGCACATGCTTTTTTATCACTTCGTAAATTAAAAATGTATTTATTCCCATTATTTGATTATTCTTTAATGACGCTATGTTCGAGATGTTTTGTTCATTTTTTTGTGACAAAAAATTATAATTTTTTAGAATCTCCTGAAAAACTAATATATAGTTATTTTTGGTCGGCCTACATTTTATATAATTTATTTATTTACTCCGGTCTGATTGTAATTACACAGTTCGTCAGGTTTGGAGAAGAAATAAATAGCACTACGCTCCCAATCCCATCACTTGTTTTGGCAAACATGTCACATTTTGTCTTTATTAAATTTAATAACAATTTAATTATTATATTTGACGAGTCCATTTGGACCGTCACAATATAGATTGAACAACCATTTTTCATATTTAATATGTATCATACTTAAAAAATTAATTTAATATTTAATACGGTGAATTGTATGAATTGATCAACTGTAAACTATCAATACTTTTACATTATCGCCTGTTTTCAAGTCGTATTCGTACTCCATTCGCAGGCTTCATGATGACTTTCCAACCTGGCCTGACCGTAAATCCTGGTTCCACAAACATCTCGAAATTCCAGATGACCTTGGCAAGCACGCTCTTCATCTCCAGCATGGCGAATCGCTGGCCTGCACAAAATATCATTGACGATAAGTCAATTAAGCTGGTTTGGTTGTAAACGAACACACAATCTGATGTCGTAGGCTTCCGCGGCCAGAGTCATGATCTGGACTGTCCGGGTGACGCCGCGTCGATGGCTGATGTGCCGACGTTTCGATGTTTCCGCGACATGTCGGTCGAAACGTCGGCACATCAGCCATCGATGCGGCGTCACCCGGACAGCCCAGATCAGAACACACAATCTCACACACTTTGCAGTGCTGTAAAACAATTTCTTAGCATGTTAAACTACAATTGAAAAAAAAATAGTTTTAAAAACACCATGGTTTCAAATATCTTATTATATATAGAATAACTTTGAATAGAATTGGTTATATAGCATTAAAGTTGAACGATACACCAGTCAACAATGCGTCAATCGTTACATAATGGAATATTTTTGTCAAAAGCACTTCTTAATCTAGTACTACTATAATCGGTTACCACAAAAACAAAAATGCCACCATTTACAACTATTTAATTACTAATTAATTACGCAAAATCTAATTTAATTGTTCTTCAAACTTCCACATAATTATTTGTGACCTAGCCCTTTAGATGAAAGCAGGTTCTACCACTATCAGTTATCACAAAAACGCATCATGTTGAACGATATTTTTACTTTCTCGTGTATATAGTTAAGCGCAAGCATTGCAATGCTCCAGGAAAAAGGGTCAAATTTGTCGTCAGACAAACCGGTTTCTTGTACCGGATACCGTAAAAGCCATTTTTTTTTTTTTTGTGCTTTTACTTGTAAATTATATTTTCTCTAGTATGTTGTATGCTCCGATTTCTTCAAAATTGTATATTTAAATGAGGTCATTTAACGTTTTCAAAATATGAATAGTATTCGCGTAATTTTGAGTAAAATGTGTGCAATATTTTAAAAAAATAGAAAAACAAGATTTTCTCAGAAACGTGTCAAATGTTTTTTCTTTAATTTTTTGCGCGGATAGTGCGCTGAATAATTTTGACACAAAAGGAATTTAAATGTATTTTGATGTAAAAATGCTGAAGCGACGTTTTCTTAAAAACCGCTCCAAACTCTTTTGTGAAATATTCTCCTTGTGCGCATCCAAGGGGGGGGGGGAGAAATATAGCGCTAGACCTTTTTTCGGCGAACACTTCCTCTTTTCAAAAATCGTAAAAAAGTAACATTTCAAAACTACAAAATTGAAGATATCTAATTTTGGCTTCAAAAACACTATTCTAAAGAATCATTTTACAAAAAATCAGAAAATGAATACCTTAATGACACTTGATCATCTACTTATCAACAAAAAGTGTTAACATTTTGTACAAAAATATTGTTATTTCAAAGATTTATGATTGCATTTAATTAAAGTATTAGTCGATCATGCCCTTTGTAGATTATGCGACTTAAAATAACTTTTTTAAAAAAAAGACCATGTACAATTTCTTGTAAACCAGAGTAGATTTCGCGTTATTTATGTCTATACTATTTCTTTTTGTCTCCTCGAACTAGGCAATCCAATAACATTCAAAATATTTTATCAACGTGTTAGAAGAAGAAACTTAAGTGGCGTAAAATGGGCATCAAAATAAACGGACGAATATTAAACAACCTCAAGTTCGCAGATGATATAGTACTACTAGCAAACTCCCACCATAAACTTCAAAGAATGTTAGAAGAACTAAATGAAGAAAGCCGAAAAACAGGACTTAAAATAAACCTAAATAAGACCAAAATCAGGACAAATTGCAAGGAACTACCAATAAAGGTGGATACAAACCAAACAGAGTATGTTTTGAATTATGTATACCTAGGTCAATTGATACCTTTTAACAACAGACTGAATATACACACAACATATTTTAACAACAGTGAAATTACTAGACATATCACTTTGGCAACGCAAAAGTTTTGGAGTCCATCTTTTATCATATTGGACAAAAACTAGGTCTAAAACAGAAAAGAGATATATTGTACTCCTATATTTTATCAACATTAGTCTATGGGAGTCAGGCTGATCGCTATCTGCAACACAAAAGATGCAATTATCAAGATGCCAGACAAAAATGGAGAGAAAAATTGTTAACATTTCTCATCAAGACCACGTTAAATGTATGGAAATAAAAAGTAAAACCAGATAAAATATGTAATAGAATCTTATATACCATATATATGAATACCAATATATATGAATATTATTTTGAGCTATGACGGCAAATCCTGCAATCAATCTTACCTTAATATGTGTAACAAAATTTA
>BOPP01000077.1:4167258-4178285 GCA_017312745.1 Gryllus bimaculatus | reverse complement strand
GTCTGACACAAAATGGATTTCTTCTTTAGTAATACTTTACGTTGACGATGTCTGTGTCGCCACTGGAAGTCGACAAAAATTAAAGCTTGTGGGAATTTTTTCAAGTCCATTCATTTATAAACTATTGTGCATCTCAGCCATAGAATAATTAATACCCAATAAAGTGGGTTGCTTATGTACCTGCGACTGTAAAACAAAAGTGAAGACGAAGGTTCGGTCTTTATAAAAGGAATAAGTGTTAAATTACCTGCCAAGTTCTTAAAAGTACGCAAGCATTTATTCTTCTGTAATCACGGCTACTGTGATTTTGTAAATTGCCAAGTTTTAAATTCTTCGTATGCCTTTATTAGTATCGTGGCTTATATATTTTTTCAGGGATTAATCTTTTTAGCTTCTGCAGCTGCATTCCAGACTATCTGAGGTACAGACGAATTTTCAGCGCTCCATCTTCGAGTCATAGTGATACAAGTGTATTGTGGTGAAATACAAATATAATCGCAAGCAATTACCCACAATATCGATTATCGTGCCGCAAACGACCAGAATCATGGTGTTTCATATCGCAGTAAATGTCGTTAATTTTCTCCAAAAATTGAAGATTTTTATGGGTTTCCGATAAAAACGCTGACATAACCCACGAAATGTTAGTGCTTATTAAATGCCCTGTCTTTATGGTATCCGCAGTAATAACACTCACAACAATTTCTAGGTATAATTTAATAGTTACAAATGAAGGGCCGCGCGTGGTGGCTCAATGGTAGGGCACGTTACTGACGCGTGAAGGACTCAGGTTTCGAATTCCCGGCGTTTTATTTATCTCGTGATTTTCCATTCAGGACGGCTCCTGAGTCGAATCAGGCCTCCTTCCTACCTGCAACCTCCCCATATAGGCCACATTCGGGCCTTGTATGCAATTTCCTTAGGGAATTCCGTACTTTAAATCAGGCCTTGCACAACGCCTACTCCCGCGGAGCTCCTGCACTTACGATGTCGACCGTCTGTCCGCCGAGGGTTGCGAAAGTTGCAAGTAAATCAGAGAGTTATGGAGCACATCCCGGAGGAGAGGAAGAAAGGCTGGCGGTCCCTCAGGCATCTACGATTGATTTTGATAGTAAATTTATCAATCGCGTTGAAGTTAAAAACACGAACAAAAATAAATTTTCCTCAAAGGACATTAATCCAATGTGTACATTTTACGTCAATCATTCATGTCAAATTATGTTAATTTGCGTTGGATTAATTCAGAAGAACGATTCTGGATTTAACACTTGTGACACACACGAAAATTGTTTGACTTTCAAGTTCGGGTTCGATTCCCCTGACAAATAAAATATGAAATTTGATCCAAATAGAACGAGTTTCACCTCTCGCACTTGAGGCCATCGATAAACCCTCCCCCTGTTCCTAATTTTCTTCCAATGAGGACGCTGGGTAAATTGCATATGCAAGAGTGCTTGTGTTGAGAGGGACGCTCGCGGAGGCGCTACCTGTCGGTCCTCTAAGAGAACTGACATGACGTACAGACCTAAATGTATATTGTAACTTAACAGAAGAATTTCTGTATTACACAGAAGTAAACATGAATTTTAATTTCTGCATACAGAAACACGTTGTACGCAAAGTTCTAGGCGTAAGAGGAACTTAAAAAACCGGGGGAGGAAGCGACAGTACGTTTAAAAAAAGTGCGCATGATTTGTTCCCCTCCTCGTCTGAGAAACCGCTCTGCATGCGGTAGCCGTTATTTCCTCCAAGGTGCATTCTCGTATGTCTGGCTTCTCTGCCAAGGAAGAAGAGACTATTATTTTCAACAACAAGAAAGATAAGAAATCATTTTGAATAGGCGTAATTAGTGTACTCGTCGCTCTTCAACTAATATAATACAGTGCTCAAACACTCTTGAAAATAGTGCGCGTGCCCAGCAGCAACATTAGAACACTCGTCGGCACGCACGTTTTTTTACATGCAGTGTAAAAGTAGGCAAACAAAAATTACTACAAATTGCGGCCTGCTTTATCCAGGCATGGCTACGGCGTTTTACGTGTTCTCCTCACCGCGTACATGAAAGGTCGTCACCTCCTCGCGAATGTCTGCGTCCGAGAGGCTGCCGTCGCGCGCCCGCCAGCAGCAGCAGGTCAGGAACGCCACGCCGGCCGCCGCCGCCCTGCGCCATGCGCACACACTACGATTCAGACTTTTCCAGCAACAGCCGGACCTAGGAAACGCCACGCTAAGGCGCATGCCCTGCGCATGCGCACACAACTAATTCAGATTGCGCGCAGCAACAACGGGTCCAACGAACGCCCACGCACGCCGCCGCCGCCTGCGCCATGCGCACACACACGTCAGATACGCCAGAAAACAGCAGGTCAGGAAGCGCCACGCGCACGCGCCTCGCCCTGCGCAATGCGCACACACTACGTCCAGATTCGCCAGCAGCAGCCAGGACCAGGAACGCCCCGCTAAGGCGGTGCCCTGCGCATGCGCACCACACTTACGTCCAAGAATCGCCAGCAAACAGCAGGACCAGGAAACGCCCACGCTCAAGGCGCGCGCCCTGGCGGGGCATTGCGCACAACACTACCGTCATTATACGGCAGAAACAAGCAGTTCCAGGAGCGGCCCACCGCTAAGGCGGTTTTGCCCTTTGGCGGCATTTTGCGCAACACACTACGTCAGATACGGCAGAAACAGCATGGTTCCAGGCACGCCCGCTAAGGCGGTGCCACTGCGCATGCGCACAAACTACGTCAGGTTTTCGCCAAGAAACAGGAGTTCCAGGAATGGCCACCGCGCGCCGCCGCCATACGCACCATACAATCTGTTTTCGCTGTGAAGCAAAGAAAAACGGAAAAACACACTGGAACATCATTGCTTGATGTCACGTTGCATTGCTTCCCAAATGGGCCTCTTTCATCGAAATAAGCATATGCTTTAATTTTTGAGATGTCGAGAATTGGTGGCATAATCCTTCTTATATACAAGGGTTACAATGGACGAAGACAATGTTTAATTTTTTTGGATACATTTGGCCGCATCCAAATTGAATTATGGTTGGCCCATTTTCAAGAAAAAAAAAAAAGCAGAATCCTTTTCTTCTTTTTTTTTTCCCAAAACAAACATGGTGTGGACTGTACCTGCGACTGTAAAACAAAACGTAAGACGAAGGTTTGTCTTTATAAAAGGAATAAGTGTAAATTACCTTGCCAAGTTCTTAAAGTACGCAAGCATTACATCTTCTGTAATCACGGCTACATGATTTTGTAATTGCCAAGTTTTAAATTCTTCGTATGCCTTCTTGTATCGTGCTTTATATTTTTCAGGGATTAAATCTTTTTAGCTTCTGCAGCTGCATCCAGAATATCTTGAGGTACAGACGAATTTTCAGCGTCCATCTTCGAGTCATAGTATACAAGTGTATTGTTGAAATACATATATCGCAAGCAATACCCAACAATATCGATTATCGTGCCGCAACGACAGAATTCATGTGTTTCATATCGCAGTAATGTCGTTAATTTTCTCCAAAAATTGAGATTTTATGGTTTCCGATAAAACGCTGACATACCACGAAATGTTAGTGTTATTAATGCCTCGTCTTTTGGTATCGGCAGTAATAACACTCACAACATTTCTAGGTATATTAATAGTTACAAATGAAGGAGCCGCGGTGGCTCAATGGTAGGGCACGTTTACTGACCTGAAGGACTCAGGTTCGAATCCCGGCGTTTTTTTATCTCGTGATTTCCATTCAGGACGGCTCTGAGGTCGAATCAGCCTCCTTCCCTACCTGCACCTCCCCTATAGGCCACATCGGCCTGTATGCAATTTCTTAGGGATTCCGTTACTTTAAATCAGGCCTGCACAACGCCTACTCCCGCGGGCCTCCTGCACTTACGAGTCGACCGTCTGTCCGCCGAGGGTGCCGAAAGTGCAAGTAAATCGAGAGTTATGGACGCACATCACCGGAGAGGAGGAAAGGCTGGGAGTTCCTCAGGGCATCTACGATTGATTTTGATAGTAATTTATAATCGCGTGAAGTTAAAACACGAACAAAATAAATTTCCTCAAGGACATTAACTCCAAATGTGTACATTTTACTCATCATCATGTCAATTATGTTAATTGGTGATTACATTCAGAAGACGAATCTGGATTGAACACTTGTGACACACACCGAAAATGTTTGACTTTCAAGTTCCGGGTTCGATTCCCGGACAAAATAAAATATGAAATTTGATCCAAATAAACGAGTTTCACCTCTTCACTGGGCCATCGTAAACCCTCCCCCTGTCCTAATTTCTTCCCAATTGAGGACGCTGGGTAATGATGCAAGAGTGTGTGTGAGAGGGACGCTCGCGGAGGCGCTACCTGGCGGTCCTCTAGAGAACTGACATGACGTACAGACCTAATGTAATATGTAATTAACAGAAGATTTCTGTATTACACAGAAGTAACATGATTTATTTCTGCATACAGAAACACGTTGTACGCAAAGTTCTAGGCGTAAGAAGGAACTTAACGGAGAAGCGACAGTACGTTAAAAAAAGTGCGATGATTGTTCCCCCTCCCTCGTCTGAGAAACCGCCTCTGATGGGTAGCCGTTATTTCCTCCAAGGTCATTCTCGTTGTCTGGCTTCTCTCCAAGGAAGAAGAGACTATTATTTTCAACAACAAGAAAGAAAGAAATCCATTTTGAATAGAGCGTAATTAGTAGTACTCGTCGCTCTCAAACTAATAATAATACAGTGCTCAACACTCTGAAAAATAGTGCGGTGCCCAGCAGCAAATTAGAACGATCGTCGGCCACGCACGTTTTTTTACATGCAGTGTAAAGTAAGAGCAAACAAAAATTACTACAATTGCGGCCTGCTTTATCAGGATGGTACGGCGTTTTACGTGTTCTCCTCACCGCGTACATGAAGGTGTCCACCTCCTCGCGAATGTCTGCGTCCGAGAGGCTGCCGTCGCGCGCCGCCAGCAGCAGCAGGTCCAGGAACGCCACGCTAAGGCGGTGCCCTGCGCATGCGCACACACTACGTCAGATTCGCCAGAAACAGGAGGTCCAGGAATGGCACGCGCCGCCGCCGCATACGCACCCACTACATCTGTTCGTGTGAAGCAAAGAAAACGAACACACTGAACATCATGCTTTGATGTCACGTGGCATTGCTTCCAAATGGGCTCTTCATCGAAATAAGCATGCTTTATTTTGAGATATCGAGAATGGTGCATACCTCTTATACCAAGGGTTAAATGATGAGACATGTTAATTTTGGATACATTTGGCAATCAATTGATTATTGGTTGCCATTCAGAAAAGCAGCACATTGTAATTGCTTTGTTTTTATAATCTCTGAGATACTTCAAAATTGAACATTTGGTAGGAGTGAGAAATTTTCTAAAAATCAGTAGCTTTTATGTGGGGTTTATATCTTAAAACTTATTTAGAGATAGAGAATTTTGTCGGTTATTTCCCACGGTGCGATAAAAAATCATAAGGATTTCATATTTACATCTCTTTTCTATCAACTTTCGAACTAATGAATCTCCTAGAAAGATATTCATTGTGTTTTAATTAATATATTTGTGTGAATTGATCGGTTATTGTCGCGTGCATATTTTCTCTCTCTTATGTCACAGCAAATGGCCCCCTACGACGACATCAACCAATGAACAACGTGTTATTACTGGGATGTAAATTTATGCTTGTTATCGATTCTTTAGTATTAATATCAAGCTGTTTTGATGTGTTTTATTTTACGTGACCTTTATAACAAATTTTTAAGACACATTTTCGATTCACAAACACCCGCAATCCTTGCATGAATCTTCAATCAGTCTGTGGATTGCCTGTGTCTGTGGAGTTCACAGTAACCACATGTTGAGTTGAGCTTTGGATCCTTTGTTATGCAATGGGACTATTGTGCTGGACAGCCTTTAGCGTGGTATTTCTTCTTTCGTTAGTATGGCGTTGAATAAACTCGTCATTGGCTTAATTATTAGATCATCCTTATTTTTCAGACATTCATGGGTGATTCTGTCTTCTCTCGGAATTTTTCCTCATTTTAATTCTTGTAAAGCAGTTCGAACATCAGAATGTAGAATGTGTGGAACTTCTACTTCAAGGCTTAATTATTTCCTTATTTGTGTCCCTAAATCACTGATAGAACTAAAAGAGAGATTTATATAGAATGCTGTCACTATTTCAGCTATACCTATTCGCGAGTTAACTATTTTCTGAACTGTGTCGTTGGCGCGGAATATCAGATGTTTGTCCATTGAAAATTCTTTTTTTGATGTTTTTCATAGTTTTGATGAATTCATTATTGTCTTGATACGATTTGAGGCGAAGTCCCGCAGGTCAGTTCTGATATTCCTTTTTGATAGTTTATTTAGTATTTTGTTATTCGAGTTGTTTTCTTCAGTATTTTTTCTGTTTTCTTTCTTTCAGTCAAGTATAGAGCTCTTGAGCTTAGTTTCCCCGCTCTCTTTGGAGATTTGGTTCTACAGGCTTTCGCATTTAGAATAAATTTCAGGAGTAGTTCCTGTATGTTCTTGTTTGAATGATACATATAATTCATGTTATTCTGTAGTTCGTCTTTAAAAAGATCTGTATGAGATATGGTTTTAATGATTCTACTATATTGTTGCCTTCTTCTATATCTTTTTCAATATTAATATTTATTTTTATCATACTACTAGCACACCCGGCCACGCGTTGCTCTGGTTTGCTTGTTCTTGGTTTCATTACTTGTTAGTATTTGTATTATTAAGGAAGTGATTGATCAAGAATGATGAAAAGTGCAAATTAAATTTCAACGATTAGTAAAGGTATAATTTTTATTAATTTAATGAATGAGTTAGATAACACTGATGTTTTAAACTGAAATTATTATATTTTACCTTATTTAATTTTTAATAATCATTACTTTTATTTGATTAAGACCTAAGCGATGAACACGAACACTATTTTTCGTTAATCTGTCTTTCGTCAAAATAAATAAATAAATTCGATGGTTTTCCAACACGGGAGCATGCAACATACAGCTGTCCATGGGAGAAACACGGGCTTTTTAAGCCTAAGCCACAAATAGCCATTGTTTGCCCTTGCGACTTATTTACTGTCATCGCAAAAGCCAAACGTATCGGAATTTATTGTCTTTTGACAGGAATTAGAGATTTTGTTGGTATAGGTGATCGAGAGAACAGGACGACTTCGCCTTTAAACTTTCAGTCAATATCGTTGCTTCAAGCACGTTTCCGATAATTCTTCTGATGACTAATCGTGTACCGTTGCATAATTTTGGTTGCGTTTTACGTCTGAGGAAAATCTCGCTACATAATTGCCGAAAAAATCCTAAAAAACAGCCCTTTTCTTCATTTCACCCATACAAAACGGCGTTTCTCTAACATTAAAACGCTAGTAGTCGAATTTTAGCTTTTATAGCCTGTTGTCATCAACACTCGATTCGTTGTTAGTTATTTTTTAGGGGCACAAGCACTCATTGCGTGGTAGGTATGTTCCTAACGTCAAAGCATGTCAATTTGCGTAGGGTATGCACCTCATTCCGGTTTCTAGACCGGAGGACTCCAGGTTCTTGAGCTGTTCATCGTTCCGCGTTTTTAAAAATCCTATCTTCGTTTTTTTTCATATTTCTAATAACGATTGTCTAAAATTTTTTTACAAAATAAATAGATTTTGAACTTAAAATTTAAAGCCTTTTTCTATTTCAAATCAGAAATCTGTTCTTCTTTCCTTCTTCGATTAGAAAAGATCAAAGAGGCAGAACATGTGAAAATTTGGTCTTGCGATTCTCGTGTTAATCGCCATCCGCCTTGCCTCCTCTTTCTTTCTACGCATATCACGACAGCAGACAGCATCTAGCCGATTATGCGAGCAATTCGCCATCGACCACACCCAACCAGTTTCAGCACCAAATCCCCCGCGCGAATTCGCGTTCGCGTATCTTCCGCGCCGTTTTGAAAACAAGACAGAATTTTCTCATTTGTACTCGACATTTCCGTATCAACAGGCTGCAATATTAGATAGACTAATAAAAACGTTCTGGTTTGCTCCATATTGATAAAGCATATGAAAATTTAAAACGAAGCTAATAGGATTGGCTTTGCGCAAATGGGTAAAGTCGAAATCTGATACCATTGGGAACCACCACCAGAAGCCATACGTTGTACTCATTGCGTTTCAGGAAGAGAAACAGGTTATCTCATTCACTTTTTTGAAAAAATATTCAAGCCAATATCCAACAGATTGCTTTCAAATAATGGACTTCATTTGCTTGTCAAACAAGTGTTAGTTCGCGGAAAATGTCATGCCATACCACTTTCAAGTAATGTATCACTATAGCAGTCTAAACATAATTATTTTTAACTGTGTCTGTCACCTTAAAGATAAGATGTGTTACCTTAATATTCAATTTTCTTTAATCATTAAAGATCATAGATTCATTCACTTATCCCCATATTATTTTCGGTTGATACAGTTTTAGCGACACTTTGATTATTTTGAACCCAATAATAAATTTAAATTAAACCAAACTAACTAATTATTTGTATGATAGATATTTAGTTACAAATCTACATTAGGAGACAGATTATAATTTTAAAGAACAAATATTAAGATATATTGAAGATATACTGACAATCCACTTTTAACATTGTTATACCACCCCACATTCGCTTATTTTATTCTAATTTGATTTTATTTATAGCGAACTATGGTGGTAACTCAGTGTTTGTACAAACATAACTATTTTTTTTAAAGTTTTGACAAGATTACGAAGGCCAAAATATATCACCAGAAGAACGCAAGGATCACGGTACCAGTGTCACTAGGATCTAGCAACTACAAAATTCCTTGCAAATTTATCTTATGGGCAAATTTCATCACAAGAAACTAATCTGCGTGTTGTGGTCACATAACAATTTATAGTAAAGAGGTCTATTGTCTAGAACAATACAAAATCTTATTTCCTCATGAACACACATCAATTGATTTATATTCGTTTTTTAAAACTTGCCCTGGATCTGATTGCTCATCAGATAATTCACCAAATTTGTAATCAGAGCTGATAAAACACCTGCGCGTTCCGACACCTGTCAACACCTGCAAGCGGTTTAATGCACCAACTACTCAAGTGAAGTGCTTACTCAGTCGGAGAAAGACTTGGATCCCGTAGATATTGTTTTCAATCGTTCGCGAAAATGCAGTCAATTGACAAGCATTATAAAGGCAAACCGACACCACGCACACTATGATGCCACAGTGCAAGATAGTCCATTTATATTTGGCCCATCAGGCGAAGCATGGCTCATATGATTTCTCCATATAAAAATCTATAAATCCCACTTACAAGGTAATTAAAATATTAGGGTATATCACTCAGCTAACTTATATTATGTATGGTTAATTTTATATCTCAATGGTTTACTTAAAACAAAATCTGAATTACAGGTTGCTGAACGACTAACAAAGAAAAACGTCCAGTCTAATAATGAACTATTAATTTGCATACCGCCTAACTGATTCTGCGGATTAAAAATGAAGACAAATCACAATGGAAGAATGATCTGGGCGATCTATATCACAAACAATATATTGTTGGCACATGCTAAAACTGTAAAATTCTGGAAAAGATTAACATTCATCAGGCTGAATCAGACAAAAACTCCTGATTCTGAAGAGTAATATTTCACCTTACGAAGATGCGACTTAATACTTTGATGGAAATGCACCAGAATATTGTCGGGGTCGGATGACTTATATCTTCCAGCCAACAATACATCGGAAGCCCTTGAGACATATGCACGAATATGTCAAGAGCCATGTCGCTATGTCAGCGGCATTATTGCGGTACAGCAGATTTGTTCATCACATTTACATGCAATCACGCATGCATAAAATCAAGCGAGGAGTTATTGCCGCCGAAGGCAATCACTCATGTTAATCATGATATCTATCCAGCCAAGAGTCTCTTTGCGTAACAAAAATCCTGAAACAGTTCTTTGCAGTCCTATAAACTGACATATCGGCGCAAATAATATTCGTCGAGACGTATCTCTGCAATATTCTGACAACGTGTACAAAACACAGATCAGTTAGCATTGTTCACAGGTAAATAAACAAATTTACCAGGACTGAAGAATATTTGAAGCAGAGTGAAGTATAAACATGAAACGAGTGTCACCACTAATGTATTTCACACCATGCAAGAATTGTACAATGAAGATGTTGACTACTCACTACAAGATTTTATGTTCTGTAATTTGAAACTTGTTCACTCAACCACGACGTATGGCATGCCTTCGCCTTGATCGAAACTGTCCGAGCAAACATACGAATACTTAATGCAACACTGAAGAATATACGAGAAAACAATTATATCAATGATTTATATCACCAAACAATTGACTGTAGCACATCTCCATGCAATAATAAGCCATAGTGAACATAACGAAATATTAAAATCGAATCATGTTGACTGTGTGATGATAACAGAGAGGACTTTTTTTCAGTAACCGTGCAATCCTGGGTGGAGTACTGCGGTGTTAGTACTCTATTTTTGGTGGTCCATTAATCCTTGACAAAAAGATAACGAGCTTACAATCAAAAGATTGCATTTTTCGACACAATTGAACATTCGTTCAGGCATTGCTTAGCCGAGCTTTGTTCAGGTGCGCGGTACGAAACGGCGCATGTCAACTTTTGAGATCCATTAGACGTTCACCAGTAAACACAAAGGAAATGGCTTGTAATGATTAAAACTAACAAAGAGCGGCAAGTGTGCTGCGATGATAAAAAACAAAAGCTTCAACTTAGTATCTGCGGACATAGAGCTGCACTATGACCTCATAAACCTTCTCTTGAAGCTTTTCACCAGAAACTATGCACCAGCAAAATAAACGCAATTAATCCGACTCTTCCGCGTTGCCGATGCTTCGTTTACTACTATTCTTGTGTGGATTTCACGGCAGTACTATACCTGCATTTCTCCGTCTCCCAATTTATT
>BOPP01000077.1:4135007-4148665 GCA_017312745.1 Gryllus bimaculatus | reverse complement strand
TTTTCCTTATCGCCACAGATATAATACTTCCATTCAGGAATTCCCAACACCCAATGATCTTGTATGTTACCTCCATACAGGTTATGAACTAGTAATATTGCAATTTCAAAATTATAATCGCCGTAAAAGGTACTTGCAAGTATTGACGATCCGAATAGATATAGTTTAGTACAGCTACAGTTTTTACCATTTTTGCTATTATCAGCAAGAATGCTCATACATGATCACTTGTAACTAACATGACTTAATGAGTCGGTTTTCACATTCCTTTCCATAAAGACCCTGTTTCCCTATTGTTGTTTCCAAGTTCTTTATGTCCTGTTGTTTTTATTATTTCTCTAGTTTCCATAATCAATATGTCATGTCTACTGCCTATAGTTCAGTATTTTGTTTTTTCTAGGTTGAAGCTTTGTCCCCATTTTTCATAATTTTTTCATTTCTTTGATCGTCCTAGTCCTAGTCATATATCTTTCTGTTCTTGCGCCATTTGCACCTGATCATCAGCGGAATCGTAGGGCATACAGTTTTGTATTATCATCAAGTTGTATTCCCATCCCAGCAAATTTCTTCTCCACACCTGTAACACCGCATTAACATACGTTTTAAAGAGTGTAGGTGACAAACAGTATCCTTGCCTTAGTTCTTTTGATATAGAAAATGTTTGGGTCATCTGGTTTCCAACATTCACTTTTCCTTTTTGATCTATACACAATTCCGTCTCCGCAATTATTAAGATTTTATTTACATCACGTTTATACATAACTTCCCATAACTTTATGATTTGCACACTATCATATACTTTGCTACTTTCCTAAATCAAGGACGACTATGTGAATTTCTCTCATTGTTTGTAATTTCTTTTGCATCACCTGGGACAGACAAAATAGGTTATCTAATCAAGATCGACTCGCCCTAAAACCACTTTGTTTCTCTTCGTACTCCTTGTATCCCTCTTCTATTAATTCTCTTATCATTCTTCCATATACCTTATTGAACGTGTTTGTCACTGCTCTCCCTCTATAATTTTCACACACCTCTTTCCTTCCTTTCTTATATATTGGTGTTATATAAGCCATTTTCCAGCCTTCTAGTACGCCACCTTTATTTAAACATCTATTCATTACCTTCATCATTTGCACTAGCTTTGGGGTTCCATTCTGTATCAATTCGCATGGGATTTCTCCTTCACCCGGAGCCTTACCGCTTTTCATTTCTATGATACATCTCTTAACCCTCTCTTCGGTTACTGCATTTTCTCTGGTCGGAGATATCTTTGCCCTTTCTGTAGTTCCATGAAAATCTGTTCTTCCTTCATTTAATAATTTTCTAAAGTACTCTTCTAATTTGCTTACAGATACACTTTGTATGCTGACTTTTTCCTTTTGGAGAGATATTACCTCTTTTACTCGTATGAACTTCCAGCTCTCATTTGTTTTTGTACCACCTATGTACTACATTTTTACTTCTGGGCATTTACGCTCCGATGATTGTTGTTTTTATTTTCATATCATGTTTCTAACTCTAATTCGTTGGATTTTATATTCCCTCATATTTTCTGATTTCTTGGTACTCTCTCAACCATTTTTCGTAGTATCTTCTTCTCCTCTATTTCCCGCTCCAGGTCTTGAGTAAACCAATAGCTCCTCTCTCTCTTTTCCTTATTTGAAGACATTTCTGCAAGTGCTACTTTAGCCGCTTGATGTAGACTATCTTTGAGATGTTCATATATCGCCTTGTTTGATCAAAAGTTTTCTTTCAGTAAATTATCCAATCTGTTTTGAAATAAATATCTTTTACTCGATTGTGACTAAACCCGCTATATTTTATTTCTTACCATCACCATTTTATTTTTTTGTCTTCATGTTTTCTGATATCCATTTATTTTCGTTTCATGGGAGGGAACATAATTTTGGCATACACTAAATAATGGTTAGATCAACATTCTAGGCTTCTGTGTGCCCTGACATCTTTTACTTTACCAGTTAAATGCTGTCTAGTGATTACGTAATCGATCCCAGATCTCATTCCTCTTACCTTCTCTTTCCAAGTGAACATACGTTTTGGAAGTGGCCGTTTCTAATGGTACGTTCATGCTGTTCACATAGTTGAATCATTCTTCTTCCATTTGAATTTTCCACCTCTTCTCCATGTTGTCCAATGACTTTGAGCACTCATATTTTCCCTCTCTAGCATTATGAACCCCCCAATAAGATAAGTTCTCTATTTACCCCACAATCACTGATTACTCTATCTATTTTGGAGTAAATTTCATCTAAAATACCTCTACAAGTAAATTGTTATTACCTAACATCTACCTAAAATTCATATAAAATTGTTATTACCTCCTAACAGAAGTTTTGTTCCTTCAAATATACCCTTATTTACTATTTACATTAAAAACGTTTCGAGATATTTTTTATAAACGGTAAAGAAATACTTGTTCTTTCTCATAATTCCAATATTCACTTTCAGTGAACAACATTTATTAGATTTAAATAATTTATTTCTTTAAAAATTGTTCAAAACTTCTAATTCACGTGGTTTTAGTAATATTATTAAGGAAATTAAAATATTCTCATATATTTATATATAGTAACTTTTATAGCTCAGTTGGGTCGCTGGTTTGTTCCTATAATGAATGGATGGAAGAGAAGGGAGGTTATCTAATTAACCATTTCATTAATTGGGCAAAAATTAATTTATTCCTGACAACATGGGAGGGAAGCTGCCAGGGAAGTTACACGTCGCAAGAGAGCGACAAAGACTGCCTACTAACTTTACACAATGAGCTCATGGTTCTAATAGCTAGGAAGAAACATATTAACACTAACATTGGGGTTTGTCAACAATTAAAAAAACTGCATGAGCGCGGCAACGCTGAAACTTTCACCGCAATACCCAGCGAAGGAACCCCGTGGCGTAATCAGGGGAGAGAGTTCATCTTCGATTAAATACCGGATTATCACCGCTGGTTGTCGGCGCCTCCGCAGACCGGCTGAATGGCTGTCCTCGTCTCGTGATTCACTTTCGCTCTGGCGAGGGCTGACGGCGTGATGCGGTGACGGCAGGGCGGTAGTCAGGCACCCATCCGGTGCTATGATGGCGATGGCTACATGTGCCGGAGTCGTCAAAGGCGGGCGGGCTCAGAGTCAGCTCGAAGAGACACGGGCGCCGGGCGGGCGTAATGCGGGCTTGAATGGGCCCGAGACGGCACTATGCGGCGAACGCAAATTGACGCGTAATCTGCGCGGGTCTTTGGTTCGGTTAAAAAACCGCACTCGGTGTCAAAGTTCAGCCCTACGAGCCGAAATTAATAATGTTCCTCACTCCGAGCCTTATCTTTTCTCCTACAATTTCTTCCTAATAATGTTTTTCTCTACTCAGCTCCCGGCCGAGCTCGCCTCCGTTTCCCCCTCCCGAGAACGTCTCAAGACCCGTAGCTTTGCCCCTTCCCTCACGGGGAGACATAGGCAGAAACTATTTGCGTCGCATTTTTTTGTCACCCAAACGGGACGCACTGTTCTTGGAATTTTCCAGGGCGATCTATCTCTCTACTTCTAGAAGCATCCCTTGCAGCTGCCCGAACACGTGTTCAGGCGGCTTTGTTTTCGAAAGCATTCTTCGGTGCCATGATCGGCAGCCGACGACGGGCGTGCTATATACAATACCTCTGGGATTTCCGGAAGTGTTGTAGAAGGATTCTTTGTGCGGGCGCGTGACGAATGGCCGGCACGCGGGGTACGTCTCCAGGCCAAGATGCGGGCGGTCATTGTTTCGCTAAGTGCGCGGGGGCTCCCCGAAGGGGGGTGGGGCAAGTTCTTCCCTGCGTATCGCCAGCCGCCGAAGGTGTGTGACGGGCGAGAGCCGGGCGGGCGTCTTGTCTGCTACGGTCTCCTACGGACGGCACCTTATTTGGCGGGCGGGCGGGGCAGCTGGCGACGGCGGCGCGGTGCGTTGAAAAGAACCCTTAGTGACAGCTCAGTCTCACGACCTAGTTTCTTTCCGAGGAGAAAGCTATCTTAATATTGAATTAATATTATAAAATTTGGTGGTTTTTGTATATATATATATATATATACCGCCACACACACACACACATGATGTCTCCTATGTTATTTCAGTAGTATACATATATTTTGTGGTGCTCTTACGTAACCAATCTTTATAAATAAGGTCTCTAAATGTAGTGAATTTGACAGAGACGTGATGAATTGCACGTTGACTCTAAAAATATGGCAAATTTGTTTCAAAAAAGAATCCAAATATTCAGACCAAATGCATCCCGCAGCATTCAGTAAGACATTTCGTTAAATAACTCTTAAATGAAGCGTTCTATGGCCTTAGAAACTAAACTTTTGAGACACACGGCCTCAAAGAACCGTTTTTCACATTGTAATCTATAGGACGCGTTTTTATTGGACATTCTATTTCATTTTTGCGGCTTCGTCACTTATTTCAGATTCATTTGTATAATTATTCAAGATTCGCTCTCGCTGCAACAACTAAAAAGAACTATTACTAGTTACCTGATTCCGAAAAAGATTGTACCTTGTGCTGTGAAAACATGAATTTAACGTGTTGCTGAGGTTTACAAGTGCTATGTACCTAATTGTAGAAGGATGTTGGAGTACAAAGAAGAGTGAAGGCGTGTTTTGTTGGGTTTGGTTTGTGTTTTACCTGTACCAGTATTTTCGTTATCAGCAGTGATTCGGTGAAACTTTCAATTCAGCGGTTTCAGTCACGTATCTTTCTCAAGAGTAAAAAGCTTTTGTAATATTTTTGTCACTATCACGAAAAGCGAAAAGCTAACTGTCAAAGAATATAGAATAATTACTACAAATATTTTTAAGGAAGTGTTGTGAATTGTTTCAAGAAATCTCTCGATAATATCGAATCAATCGTTATTGAAAACTTCATTTTAACATCAATTGCATTGTGTCATACTGTATTAGTACGTTGTTAGTTACCATAATACATTTTTAAACAAATAAATACGTTACGTTTGCACCTTTCCCTCTTAAAAGCGAAATAGAAGGATATGGAAGAAAGAGCGTGGGGTTCACGATGTGAGAGTTCTCGCAAGGGTATGCGGAGATAGTAAGGGCAAACGTGTTCTATCACAAAGAACAAACTTTTTCAATTGTGCACGAAATAGGCCCGCTTCGCCCCCGGCCGCCGTTGCCTCACTGGTCCCCATCACTGCTCTTTGTACAGCCCTGCGAGTAGTTGCGGCGGTTCATTGCCCTCTGATTTACCTTCTTTCCGGAATTCCAACTTATTTCGAAAGTTACTTACATCAGTTGCCTATATTCAATTGTCTTTCCATGCAAATACCTTTCTGCCTCTTTAAGTTTCTTCTAAAATGTTGTCCCTCGCTTCTTCGAATTACTTACGGATAATTCTTAAAATTGATTTATTTATTTTATTATTTATTTATTTATTTATTTATTTATTATTTATTTATTTATTTATTTATTTATTTATTATTTATTATTTTATTTATATTTATTTATTATTTATTTATTTATTTATTTATTTATTTATTATTTATTTATTTTATTTATTTATTTATTTATTTATTATTTATTATTTATTTATTTATTTATTTATTTATTTATTTATTTTATTATTTATTTATTTATTTTTTATTTATTTATTTATTTATTTATTTATTTATTTATTATTTATTTATTTATTTATTTATTATTTATTTATTATTATTATTTATTATTTATTTATTTATTTTTTATTTATTTATTTATTTATTTATTATTTATTTATATTTATTTATTTATTTATTATTATTTATTTATTTATTTATTATTATTTATTTATTATTTATTATTTATTTATTTATTTCTTGACATGTTCTGCTACCAGCAGAGTTCCTTGGATTTTTTTAAAGAAATAACTCTTTGTACTTCCACCCTTGCACCTTTGACCATTTTTCTTCTATTAAACACGTCAGTTTATTAGTTACCTTATTGCATTTTATTAATTAATGCGACGAGTCCCAATGGACCGTCACAGAGTATTTTCATGTATTAGCAAGCGATAAAAAGTTTATAGAAAAGACATTTATTTAAAAAAATTGTATTACACTTCACATTTGCCAAAAGAGTACTATTCAACCAAAATTCTTGAAATTCAAAAGTTGATACATTTCCAGATTGGATGTTAAGTTATTGTTTATAAAGGAGGAGTTAATGAAACATACTTTTACTTATTTCCCAAAAGGTGGCAGAGGTTCACTAGCAGGTAAAATCTTACTATCTTATGTCTTCAATCTTTAATCGATTTTATTTCTTTTTAATATAAAAGTATGAAACCCAAAATGTTGATTTGCTTCACACACATTTCTAACAGAAATATACTTGAAGATGTGTGTAAGAATGGAAATAATTATCATTAGTAACATATGCTGGAAATGAACTTAAAAATAAATTAATCTTATTCAAATATCTTTATTTAAAATAAAATCAAGATAGTGTATTGATATAAGTCCGACAAGTTAAGCTTGGCTGCATTGCAATCCATTTCTATTATAATCGCACACAATGACCTTTTCCCTCTGAGCTTTTATGTCTAAAGCACTTCAGGTAGTATTTACTATACGTTTAAACATTAAAATTAGTAAAAAGTTATACAAAATTAATGAAAACAATCTTTTTCAATGTGTTTTTCAAGCTAGCACTTAACTCAAGAAAAACTAGTACAAATATATTTCAGTGACAGTAATATTGTGTAGAAAACGCATCGTGTTTATTAAATAATATAAAATAATACAGAATTAAAAAACTGTATTATCATAGTTTTTGCGCCTATCATCAAGTCGAATTTCGACCCCATTTACAGGTTTCAGGATGAGTTTCCAACCTGGAAGAGCTGTAAATCCTGGTTCCAAAATATCTCGAAATTCCAGATTACTTGGCAAGCACGCTCTTCATCTCCAGCATGGCGAATCGCTGACCTGAAAACAACAGCAATGAATATTTGTTAACCAGTAGCTTGAAATCAAGTTTCTCTAATATTTGATAACAGAACATTTGACAAAGAATATTTAAAATCCGCCTTTGTCAGGCCTCGAACTTGAGGACCTCCAGGTCAGAGTCGCTTCAAGGGCAGCGGCATTGCTAGCTATGAGGTAAATAGATTAATTTAATTAATGAAATACAATATAACATTCCTGATTAACGTTAATTTGTAATTTTTATGTGATGAATTTTTATGGCCTTGTTAATTACACCTTAAAATTTTACAGCGAGTTTATGGAAAATTCTCTGTACGAAAAATTGGAGTAAAAGTTTGGAATCCGTATAAAAAAGTCGAATCGTAGAATAGTACCTTGACTCCTCAGCCCTACAATAAACGTGTGTAAAATTTATTCTGTGCTTAAGCCAGAAACAGAGAATAGCGAAAACCCTACCAATAAACATGGACTAACTCGAGCACGGAATAAGAGAGGTATAGTTTCCATGGCAACCGCTAAACACCGGAGACACATAGTTTGTAGAATAACGAGAAATAACCTAGAAATACGAAAACAGAGGCGAATAAACACGAACTGTTTGTGCGTTTCTCTTCATTGTTTATATCTAATTTTCAATTCGCCTGGACTTTCTTATCTTGTGTTTTCTGGAATATTTGGCAACTATTTATTTCGTGAATCATAATTTGTTCGTTTTTTCTTGGATTTTTGCTTAGAAATTTGAAGTGATTTTGTTGCGTTTCTTATTAGAAATAGAAGTTAAACAACATTGATGAAATGACGACAAGCTGAGGTGAAAAAAGTAACTGGACACGTGTGAATCTTTTTGAAGGGTATTGGCTGAATTTCGAAATAAAATGAGTTTTCGTGGGACGGTACGCAGGAGTTAACCAAGTGTGTTCAAGAGTATCATTAACAGTAAGCACCATATCCCTAATAGGCCATAGCGAGTCCATTATAAGTTATTTTAATCATTATCGTGCAATACTTCATAGAAATTAAGGATATACATTGTTTTATTTCAATAAAGTAAATAGTGTTATCCATGATAATTAAATAAATAAAATGACATGACACACTGTTTTCATATTTTCATGATTCAATTAAAACAAAGACTGAAGATGAGAAATTTCATGGCGATTTTTGTTGAAATCTACTTCTCCCTATGAATAATTTATGTTCCACACAAACGAAAACATGAAAAACAAATACTGTTTAGAGATTTTTGTTAAATTGAAAGCTGCTTTCAATGCTCAGAAGAGTCTGCAGAAATTATGCAGAGCCGTTGCTTTCAAAAATCAGAATTTTCAGTGTGGAGAAAGAAGCAATCGACTACTTTTTACTATCAATAGTCGCAGATGGTTCGATGAGCAGCAGCAGTTTGGAGAGCACTTAAAGAGAACAATTAAATAAAATGATATGATACATAATTGACTTAACATTTTATGGATGTAATAATTCAAATAAAAGTTATACTTGCATGTCTGATAATAGATATATTTTGATTTATAAATATGCCCCAGATGTTGCAGCTTTGACATTTAAATTATTTGGTAATAAACTCTTCTTTATGTTCAAGAATACAGAAAATTTATTTTCATTGAGTGTTCTGAGAAACTTTGTATTTTAAAATTCATTTCCATACTGCTAATTTCTACCTGTTTTAAATCTTAATTTACTAGTTTTTCTACAAAAAAGTACAAGAACTTGTCTTGTATTCTACCTTTCTGAACATCATCAATCTCTAGCAAAGTACAATAACAGAAATTAACCTTTTAGGAAAAATATAAATAGGAGTGGATTGGTTTTCAATGTAATAAAAAAAGATGTTATGCCAAATATAATTCTGCAGAACCTACTCTTCAACTTCGCTGAAGCATTAATTGTATTCCTGCCTTTAAGATATACGTAGTAGAAAAGGCAAAACTATTTTTTTAACAGTTCCTCAAGTGAAAGAATTTTAGTGATATATTTTTTTATATTAAGTTTCGAAGGGTAATGGTCAGAAATGTTATTATAAAAAACAGATATTCTTGAGAAGATAAATTTCTAATATGGGTCAGAAATAATTTCATTCACCACTATTTGTTTGCACATATTTTCAATTAGTTTATAAATGTAGATATACAAATTGACGAGCTGTATATTTTAAAATTCAATTAATAGTAATTAAATTCAATAGAAATTAAGATCACAGGTAACATTGTCCAATTATCAGCACAAAAATTAAATAATGTTCTATCCTTATATCAGAATTAAAGTGTTCCTAATGGGCATATGAGTAAATGGATTGACACTGCAGTTTTAATTGGTTATAAAGTTGAATGACGATTTCTTCTTCTCTAACAATTATTGTTCGACAATCATATAAACATTCTCCAATTCAGTTAGTATTAACTTCTCCTTTTTTATTATATTTTATGTATTTTAACTTTGTTTGCATAATAATATATGGCAACATGCCAGCACATAATTTGAAGTAAATAATATTACCCAATATTAAAGAATACTTATATTTGAATAAAAGCATTCTGGATGGGAGGATGGAAATGCTTTTAAAGAAACATTAAAGTATTCAAGAATTGGGAAAATAATTAGGTCTTAAAGCAAAATTTTAGATACATGTAAATAAGTAATTATAAAGTTGTTTTGAGATGAATACAGGATTTAAAAAAATCAATTTTAGTTCTTTAGATGTGTTTTTTGGAAATTATTATATTATTCGGATTTAGAGACAAATTTTTAAAATTTTCACATGAAAAATTGAAAAATTAAAAAGGTTTATAATGCATTATGTTGTGTTATATTCATAACTTTACGAACACACGTTTATTTATTTCACCGAATTCACATCTTTTTCTCATGACATTCGTCGGATTTCATTGTCAACCTGTGCTCTTTCTGCAATCATTTATCTATCCTTAACCTGCACACGCGCTTTCGGTCGTTAATTTAATTTTTTTTTAAACGGACACCAGCATTTAAAATTATGCGTATTTTCCAAAAACAATTTGTTCATCAATAAGAGTTCACTAACTACCAATGCAATAACACAATTCAGGAAAAAATGTAAAATATACTATTCAAACATGACGCGAAGGTCCTGCAGAGTCCTTACAGAGGCACCAAAGAATAAACAAAATACGCCAACGAGTGTGTATGAAGCAACGTTGCCAAGCATTGATTCCGTATTTAACAAGAACTTGTTAAGCTACGGTTTAGCGGCCATTATTGGTAAAAATTTAATCCATCCTTATTCCGAACTTACGCTGGAAGTAACTATTCCCGGAATAAGCGTGTTTTGACGAAGTTACACCAAGCTTTTATTAGTAGGGCTGCCTGTGAATAACTGTTCTGGAGCGTGCAGAGTCGTGTGGTAAACCAACACAAGTCGTAAATATTTCGGAGGGGTCCTGGCCGAGCGAAGTCAAAGCGGGTGTTGGGAAAAGAAATGTGGCCAACCCTCACTGATAATGTTAGTTGCATTGTATTTAATTGTCAAAATTTATAATAATGAAAAAGTGTGTATACTTGTAATCTATGCAAATGCGTATGGTCATGTGCGTGTATGTGTGTGTGTGTGTGTTTGTGTGTGTGACAGAGAGAGAGAGAGAGAGTGGGGTAGGAAAGAAGAGGGAAGAGAGGCGTTGCACACTTTAACAGCGTGACTACCAGCCACCACTGAGTCCAATGGTGTTTATGAATGGATACGGCAATTTGTACAGTTCATAACTGTGATTCACAAAAAAATATGTTTATCGATTTTAATTTCCACTTCCTTATTAATCAAGATCATCTAAAATTTTCAGACCTTCACGTAGGTATCGATATCAGAAGAAATGGCGCCATCACCCGTTTGGTGATATCTTGTTTATGACTCACGTGCGTTCCATGTGGCTACATGTTGTTATACAAGTGGATCAAGTAATTGTCTGACAAAGTGTAGGTGAATGATTAATCGTGACTAATCGTCGTTATTTAATAGCATTCGTTTTGAGGCGAAGTGATCTTCACTAAACAGTGACTACGGAATATGAGTCGCTTGTATTGTATCCCACGATAAACATCAAACTACAATATTTCAGATACTACTTGAACATTTCAGTTCCAGACAGATAAGATACTGCAAGACAACTAGGAGAAATTCATTCACCGTGTCTGTTATATAGGGACAGAAAATGCATATGTCTGTATTAAAAACATTTTAAGGACATATTTGTCATAAGGGAGGATGAGTTTCCTGTGGTTGATAGCGATCCAGTAATTGTTCCTTGAAGTAAACCACAACTGAGCAAAGATGCCTTCATAAGTATATTCTTCATACCCCGCTATTAGTGCCCCTAACAAACAGGATTCTACTTTAAGGTTCAAAAGAGATATGAAGTAAATTTTTTGAAGTGATGTGAAAAAGATATTTGAAGTTTTGATAGATTTAAGTGTGATAGGTGGATGAAATTTGAAAACTTGGTGATTCATCTTCAAAGCTATAATGAATGACATTCAATGTTGGTAAGAGTGTTGACGTTTAGTAATTTTTTTTGAAAGAGTCATTCGAGTAAAATAGATTTTATTATGAACAGTTCTCCAAAATAAAATTTTCTGTGAAGCAGTGATAACTGTCAATATGAAAAATTGATACTCTAATGAATTGATAAGTTTAAACAAGTACTATAATTGTTTTGGTACATGATAAAATCTTGTTCTGTAGCCAATTCTAAAACTGACCATTTTATGTGACTTCAGTATTTGATTAATACATTATTTTCACTATTTATACTTTTTATTCCATTTTTGTCCACATTTAACACATATTTTGAACATTTGCTTCTCAGCCCTGATAATAAAAAACAGTGAATTTATTAAAACTTCTATTGTAATTTTACACAAAAATGAAATTTTACTCAAAATGTGCTTTCAGTCGACTCTTTATAGTGAACATGAATATAGTGAACCCTCGGTTATATTGAACTTAAGCCACTTGTCTTGTTTCTCTTACATTACAATTAATAAGAAGATCCGATTACAATGAACCTGAACCTCGAATAAAGTGCACGTTGGAAATAGAACATCCTCGAAATTAATTATCACCTAGAAAAATAGATCTCCTCAGTGCCACAATTCCCAACACCCGCCACTAGGACGCAGCGAGACAGCGGCGTCCTCGGAAAATTCGGGTTCCGCTCACGAGAGATCGCTGAGGTCAGAGTCGGGGCAACCGTCACGCCCCATTGGCCACGACCGGGCGCGCCACCGCCCCTGCGGCTCGGCCAGTCGGCGAGCCTTCAACCAGGATGGTGCAGAAAAACGGCGCCCGACTGTCAGAGAGTTATTTGAGAGAATTTGAGTTATTCCGAGTAGTGCGAGCGGGGAGGAGTGTTTGGAGTGTATAGCGACAGCAAGTGGCGACGCGGAATGTGCGCACGGACTTTTCTGCTGGCTTGTTTCGCGACTACGGCTAAGTCTTTTGGACATCTGTTCGGTTTTGGTTGATCTGGCAAGTCCCCGGCATATCTTCTGGCAATGTTTGTGACTACGCGTGTTTATGGAATTCTGCGTATGTTGTGCAAAGTTGGATAAAAACTGTTTTTACGAAATGTGCTTGTTTTGGTCATGATACTTAAGCCACTCAGTTTCAAGGCTGCGTAAACAAAGGCCGCGTCCTGCGTGGAGTACAACACGCGGCGCGGCGCGCGATAGTTTTCGTGAGTTTCAAGCGTGGTGTTACATTACTTCCGCGGGATAAAACACGTAATGTTCTACGTAGACCACAGGAAGCGCGCGACTGCCACAGCCTGGTGGCATCCCCCGTGCCGCGCGGAAAAGCGATGAGTTTCATAGCCGCACGCGCCATCCCGCTACCGACAGGATCCTGTATATTATTAGGCGAGTAAAAGGGCCTTCAGCGAGTGGGAAGGTATTGTCACAATGGAAGACGCTCAAGGATGTCAAGACTACATTACGATGCCCTTTGTTAGAGACAGTGCACTACACAGAATCGAGTATGGAGAAAGCACGAACACTGAAGAAGGATCTAGAGAAATGACTACTGAAAATTTACGAGGCAAACAATTCAAAATAATTGTGTTTTTAAGGACAAATAAAGATACTGGAATTTTCAGTTCGTGCTGTTAATGTATTTCACTGAACCTCTGTATTAATAAAATCAATGATTGTGGAGAAATTCTATTTAATTTCGACATCGTCGAATGTAGTGAACCTTCGAAGAATAGAACGTAGTGAATCAAAAATGTTAGTACTCCAGGAGTTCACAAAAAAAATGTTATAAAAAACTGTATTTTGTAAACTTAAGTCTATAGTATCAGCTTTGATTATTACTAAATAAATATTAAGGTCAAGTATGTACAGTATAATTGAAATTGAAGTCAGATTGATTTGCTCATGCTTTGGATATATTTATGTAACACATTGAACATTTTTGGCCTTACGCACCCGGAATCACAATCAATAAATCAACCCATTCCGTGTAATCAAACATCAGTCCGTGTGTGAACGACTAGTGCATAAACCGATCTAAAATTACATATGTGTATTTTTAATAACCAATCAAACACAATTAAAATTGGGTTTTTGTTATGTTATTGAATGCATTGAGCCCTTTCTATAAAAAATTGAAAGAATTTATATATATATATATATATATATATATATA
>BOPP01000077.1:4087346-4116284 GCA_017312745.1 Gryllus bimaculatus | reverse complement strand
AATTACGATCGATCCAATTTGAATTTCCATTCAAATTGAGCTTCATTGTTCCTGAGCGCTGCTGTGTCACGCAGGGCGAGGCCGAGAAGATCAGAACAGCGGTACGCGTCAGAGAGAGACAGGCAGAGACAGATGGAGACACACACAAAGAGACAGAGATAGACATACAGACGAGAGACAAAGACACACAGAGTGACTGACCGAGTAAAAGAGAGACAAACAAAGAGACGCAGACAGTGACAGAGGCAGAGACGCAGAGAGAGACAGATAGAGGCCGAGAGACGCGGTGACAGGGACAGGGAGACGGAAATAAGAGTGCCAGGAATAGAGAGGGGGAGAAAGAGATATACGGTAAGAGAAAGGAAAAGGGGAGAATAAATAAAGCGATGGAGGGCAGGAGAACGTCAGCCGGGTTCAGCTATTAATTTAAAAACAATGACTCAATTAATGCGAATAGTGCACAGCACACCCGATAGTATCCAGATCGTGTATTATTGCTTGGCAAAGTTGAATGGCTATAATTAATTACTATAATGTTCATGTTTAATGAACGTAGTAACGGTAGTAACGGTAACGTACACATATTTGGACCTGCATTTGTAGGTTAAGCAGGCTCTATGTGCCAGTTATTGATAAATGTCAACTAAGCAATTCTCATGCAAATATCTCCCAAGGGTTTGCAAAAAACCGTATATTGTGATATTCTCCACTGACACTACTCTTCAAAACGGAGATACTTTTAATACAAAAATTCACCATCGCTGGGAAGATTAACCAAACTGACATTGCATTTTCATTAATAAAATTTGCTGCCGCCAAAGAAAAAACAATTCCAGAAATCCACAGGACTAATGTACACTTTGGTTCAAATGTTCAACTATTCAAATAAGTCGCAGAAATGCTTAGATACCGCGAGTCATATTCAAGCGGTATAACCAGATCAAGAAAATGATGTAGCCAAATTGCAACTGGTAGCCCTTTGGTCAGCCGATGAGGCCCTTCGGGTTTTTCCGAACAAGGGCTAGCCAGCTTGTTCTTAAACCCATGCCCACCTGCGAAGTCTTGAGAGAACACATCGAGGATGTTCCCGATGATAGGCAGCGCGAAAGGGCCGGGGATCTTGCTGCCCCAATACACGAGCCGCGCGCGCCGCCAGGCCAGGGCCCACAGCGCCACGGGCGCGCCCAGCGCAGCCTCCACCCAAGCCTTCCAGAGCCCACCTCAGCGGCCGCAGGCCTGCAAAAACACGTGTCCCTCTTATAACTCTGTGGCAGGGTTGGCAACAGTGTTTCAGGCAAAAGGGGGGACACTCAACCCATTTACATTCTTAAATATTTCATTTAAGGCCAACATCAGCTCTATTTCTTTCTACTCTCTGTTTGCAATTCAAGTGAAAAGATTCGTTCACAAAATTCAGATGAAGGTGGTCTGAGCGTCTCTTTTTACCTTCTACCTACCACCTCCGCGGTAGAGAGAAATTTATGTAATGCTAATCGATAAAAACGGCCAATTTTCGACAGAAAATCTCTTATTAGTGGCCCAGGCAACGAAAAATAGGATCAATCCAGATTCTAAATTTAGAAAAAAATCCTCTAACACTTGGTGTAGCCAGAATCCATGTTTAGTGAATCCTTTATACCGAAAAATCGACTACTGACAAAACGCCTGTCCGTCCGTCAATCTGTGAAAAACGCTAGCGGCTAAACTGCTCTGTCGAGTTTCTCAAAAATTGATATTCCCCAATCGATCTGGCTGGTTTCTCGGGCCCTTGAATTTGAAATCGATATTTTAATTTTGGGGGTCATTTTATATGAAGCCGTTAGGACGTTTTCAAAATTCTCAAAACAATGACTTAATCGTTTTTTATTAAAATTCGTTGGATAGTATTGCTGCATTTGATAGTGGACGCTTTACCGCTATCGTTGTACAGACGGATAGACGGACGGACAGACGTTTTGTCGTCAATCAATTTTTCGGTATCAAAGAGCCAAAAAACATGAATTCTGCCTACACTAAGTGTTAGAGTACTTTTTTCTATATCTATCGACTAAATGTATTCATTTTTTCGTTATCACGGCCCTGTAGTAAGAGGTTTTCTGCCGACCGATTCGCCGTTTTTTCGCGCAGTATTACGTATTTCTCGCTGTACTGCGTAAGCGGTAGGGAGAATGTAAAATTTGGAAGCATACGAAAATGGTGATGCTATACAGTTTGTTGTTCTAGTTAACTAATCATTTTATTCTGGACTAAAATTTACGTTTTGTCTCATTGTCTTCCATGTTAGATCTTGTCAGTGACTGTAATTGGTATTTGATTCCTCACGCGCGCCTTCGTTGCATCAAATTCCCAGACATGCCTGTTGCACTTCCTGATTGATCAATTGAGTTTGCACTACATTTTACTTGCTTTAGAGAAGGTATTACATGATGAGCAAATGTATGGAGGTAACATTTCTTACTTACACCGAATTTGGATTAATCGGACGATTTATCATACTTAATAACAATAAATATATCTTGTTCTAGTTTCTTTTCAATTGCATTTATAAAGACATCGCTTACGAATGCAATTATATCATTTTGAATATCAGTAGGTAGTCCTCTAAAATTGATACACTTTCTAAATGATTTTCAATTGGGGCATCATACTCAGCTAATTGATTTACCAAGTTGAGTCAAGTCGGGTAACTAATCAAAGTGCTACTTGATCTGTGCCCCCCCCTACACTGCTAATTGGCGGCTTCCGATTGGCCAGCTGCTCCAGCCAATCGTACTCGCCCAGACATGCATATACACCCGAGCACTGACCAACACGGCGCATACCAACCCTGAGGAAGACCACGACAAGATGGTCGAAACGTCGGCAACACAGCCTTCGACGCGGCGTCACCCGGACAGCCAAGATCACGCACATGACTCTGGCTTCGGAAGCCTACGACTTCAACTGCTTCTATCGTTGAGCGCCGAGTAAGGCCGTGTAAAGCCAGACCAGTCTCAGCCGGACCTCAGTATTTGTGTAGTGTTTCGTGCGTCAGTAAAGTGTAAATTGCATCTAAAATAATCAAAGTGCTACTTAATATGTGCTCCGAAATTATTCTAAACTAGTGAGAGCAGTTCATCCATCAACCGTTCGTTACTCTCATTCATGAGCAACGAAAACAATGCCATCAAACTGGCGTTAATCAGTGGAGCTCTAACCACGTTAAACGGTAAAGCACCATCGCCAGCCATCAATATGAAATCTTGCACGTCAGGTCATTCCAGCAATTGCCAAATGGGTGCAAATCACGCGCCCCCTACAACGTCACCGATAGACACTAGCCCCTCGGCTCTATCATCTGGCGTCCCGCCAACCGTCAACCAAGGGGCTGCCGTGGCTATCCGGTTAAATATCGATAGAGACCTACGAAGAAGGTGACAGCAAACGCGCTACAACGCAAGGTAACACCCATGATGGTAACTCAAAACTTAACAAAGCATTACAACGTAAATATTTTCACGAGATTTAGCTTTCTCTACGATCAATTGCCTGAAGAACCATCCGAACCAAAGAAAATTCCACCAATTTTTCTTACCGCTACAAGTAATCATCCTGAACTTATTTGTGAAATTAAAAATGCCATATCCAATAATGCAATAGATAATAGAATTCAAGATCAACAAAATTAAAATTATATTCCGGTCCACACAAGATTTCCGTAGGGCTGTAAAACATTTTATTGAAACTAATGACCAATTCCATACATATAGTGATCCCACATGTAAAAAATGTTCAATAGTATTAAAAAATATCCACCCATCAATCACAGAAGAAGATATATTAGCAGACATAACATCTCAATTTCAGTCAGTTATCAAAGTAACTAGATTAATGAAAGACATTGTACCAATTCCAGTGGTAGCAGTAGAGTTTAGTGGTAAAGACAAAATAAAATCAGTCCTCCAAATCGATAACGTGTGCAACTCAATAGTTAAACCATGAAGAAGGAAAACAAAAAGTCCAATTCAATGCTTGAGATGCTTAAATTTATGTCATACCCGTAACCACTGTAATTACAACATTTCGTGCGTTTTTTGTGCTAAAGACGATATGACTGCGCAATACCCCACCAAAAGCAATAATAATCTAAATTGTAAACTCTGTAATGGATCACATAGGGGAGACCTCCGATCTAATGAACGCTCATACTATCAAAACTAATAGACAAAAGGCAAAATATTCTGTTTCAGAGAATCATACAAAATCCTCTACCAATGCCATCACCTTCATGTAATCTCACAAACTTTCCTTCACTCTCGAAAGCAACATAAATCCCAAATTTCACTTAAATAAACTACAACAACCATACCCAGCCACCCCATCTAAACACTACCAGAAACCAAACATTTAATCCATCCACCACACAATAACTCCACAATTAACAACAACACATTCCCTCCAACTCTACAGAATATAACTCACTCAATCACTAACTACATATCAAGTATCATATCCTCAATAATTTCAACAATAATAGAAAGTATACATAACTCAACACCATTGGTACTTAAGTACCAATTAGGTTCAACCTTCCCCTTAAAAACTTTATCATTCGCAATTGGAACTCAAACAGTATCTCAAAGAAAAAAACTGAATTAATACATTTCATCCAACATATGTCACTTGATATAGCTTGCATAACAAACTCACATCAATAGTTCAATTAGCTTTTCAATCCCAGGTTTGAAAACTTATAGATCTGAGAGATAAAATTATCTAGGAGGAGGAGTCTTAATTTCAATCAATCAAAACATCCCACACTATCAGTTCATCCCACCTCCCACCCCTGGCCTGGAAACAATAAGAATCAAAATATCATTAAATAACAACACTGATTTCAACATTATAATAGAATACAAACATCCCAAAATTTAACCGGAATAGAATTAAAATAAGCATTAACAATATATCTACATATAATACAATTACTCACCCCAACAATCATCCTAGGAGACCTCAATGCTAAGCACCTCTCATGGGGATGCCGAGGCAACAACTCTGCAAGCAATTTCTTACTTACGTAAATTACAATCTCAAATACCCTTCTTTATTATTCCTTTCCCGGACCGTACATACAATCCCTTTGATTCTCAGAAAAATCCAGACATCCTTGACATAGCACTCACAAATTTTAGTTCCCAATTGAAGTCGCTTACGTGTCATTAATCAGATTCCGATCACAACCCAGTCATTATCTCTACCCGTCTCCCAGTTCCCCCTCCAACTCCCCCTTCTTCGATATCTCTAAACACACTTAATACAATATACTTCTCAATCCCCCCGTTTAAAACATTAAGATCTCCAATAGGCATCGACAACACAATATTAATATTCAAATACACAATAATGAAAGAAATAAACAAATTACAAAAATACAAAATTCTAGACCCTTATATTAAACTAAGAAAATCGCTTCCTGCTAAAATAACCAAAGTAATTAAATTAAAAAATAAAACCAGATGACTCTGGGACTCATTAAGAATACCATCTATCAAAAAAGAATGCAACCATTTAAAGAACACTTCCAAGAAGATCATGTATACTTACAGACAGAACCAATACACAACCGTATTATACTATGTCTAAACGTAAGAAACAACTCTCTATGGCAATTTACAAACAAAAATTCTGAAAAAAAAAATAGTTCAATTCCACTTCTATCAACAAACACAGGCAAAATACAGTCTACTAGCGCGAAAGCTGAAGCCTTAGCAAATCATTTCCAAAATACCTTTACACCAAATAATTCTCCTTCATATACAAAGCACCCCGAAATCCTTCAAATAGCCTCTTCCCTCATATTTAACATACCCCACAGAACAAAATATATCACTCCTCGCGAAACAAAAACACTAATTAAGGAACTCCCAAATAAGAAAGCCCCCGGACACAATATAATCAGTTCAATAATCTTACAAAATCTCCCATCATCAGCATTTGCCTTTCTGAACAATATTTATGATTCAATTTTAAGAATAGGATACTTCCCCCAAAATTGGAAACATTCAATAATTCATCCCATTCTGAAACCACATAAAAACTACTCCAAAGTAGACAGTTACAGGCCCATCAGTTTATTACCAGTTATTACCAAAATATTCGAAAAACTAATTCTTGCCGGATTAAAACAACATCTCAAAAACATTAACACAATTCCCAAACATCAAAACAAAAATCAATAACATAACACATCCACTCTCCATTTCACAAAGAACAACATACAATATCTACATTCCTGGACATCACGCAAGCATTTGACAAAATCTGGCACCCGGGTCTAATCTATAAACTAATAAAAGCTGGACCCCCTACTTACATTATTCAAGTCATCAAAAGTTTCCTAAAAGATGGTACATTTTCAGTAATAGTTAACAATCACCACTCCACTCCACACATTATCGAAGCAGGCGTCCCGCGAGGCTCCCCTTTATCCCCAACATTATTCAACATATTCACCTCTGATTTTCCTCTGAATATTAATAACTTCTGATAGAACTCAATTCCCAGATGATACAGCAATACTTGTCACACTAAATAACTAAATGTTTTGTGGGTCCTTGATACCGAAAAGTCGATTGACGGCAAACAATCGCTTGTCCGTCAGTCCATGTTTCTGTCCGGATGTGGTTAACACTAGCGCGTAAACAGTTCAAACCATTTTCTCGAAACTCGATATTTCCCTAACGATCTGAAAGAATTCGAGGCTTTGCTGAAGGGGATGTTTTGATTTTTCGTTATTTTTTCCATGAAGCCTCAACATTTTGAAACTTTTATATCTCAAAATATGCACATAAAATTACTTTCTTGGCGTGAAGAAGGTACTTGTTAAGAAGAGAAAGGTATGTAATGTTGCAGGAAAATGCAACGCATTTTTGGCGAAAAAACTCTTAATGCCGGGCCCAGAAAACGAAAAAGATGATAAATCCAGATGCTAAATTTAGGGGGGGGTAACCCTTCACACATGGTGTAGCCAGAATACGTTTTCTAGGTCCTTGCTTCTGAAAAATCGTGTGATGGCAAAACGTCTGCCCCTCCATTAGTAGCTAAACCGTTCAGAAGATTTTCTCCAAAATTGATATTCCTCAATCGATCTGACTGATGTTGCGTCCTCTTGAATATGAAATCGATTTTATAATTTTGGGAGGTACTTTACATGAAGCCCGTTAAAACAATTTTTTTTTAATTTACAGCGTTTTTGATAAAATTTTGTTGTTAGATAGTGTGAAGGACATTTAAGCGAAAGTTGCAGGTATCATTTCTTTGAAATCCCTGATTTTTCGAAGAAGGCAAAAATTGTAAATTTTTTTGTGTCTTCCTACAACTAAATTATTAAAGATAGATATTTTATCCCTTAATGAAATCTGTTCCTTAACGATAGATTTGAATTAAGGTCATGTTCAATTTTTCGATAATATGAGTGCTTTTCGTGTAATGTGAAAATACGAGGGAGAAAGTACGTGTTTTCTTTAGCTGCACTAGTTTTTCTTAGAAGTTGGCATTACGAAAAGTTATGTTGTTTAACATATGACTGATTTCAAAAATAAAATACATGCACATAAAATAAAATAAAAGTACATTAAAAAAATACATGTACATGGTTAAAAATTTCCACTAACATATCGATTTACAAATTTCAAGCGCATTTTATTTTCGATATATCGGCTTCATGTTGTTAATAACTATAAAAAAAACTAACAGCTGTATGTGATAAAGCACAGATCACACTGGTATTTGCTCTGCAACATTTCACAGTTTATATGTTAATACCTTTAAGTGTAAAATTCGGCACTTGATATACGAATTTCCCTTTTATTTCTTCATTCTAAACTTATAAGATATTTTTAAATGTACTACATTGTAACCATCTTCATGGAGCTTGTACTGAAATATGTTTATTGTCATCCATGGAACGAACCCAAAATCCTATTGCCCTGTCACGCTTAAAGCCATAACTTCATGAACATGATGTGATGTATCTTCACACATATAAGTGATTAAATAAGTAGGTAAGTATACCTGAAGAAGTTGCTAAGAAAACAAAATGATGCAATATTTAGAAGTTATTTAACACCAGTGCTTGACAGAGAGATATTAGGTTCATGAACTCACAATACTCCGTCTGGGGAGTACATGACCTTGTAGCTGGTGGCAGAGCTTGAGTACCTGTGACCGTGAGAGCTATGCAGCCCGACCTATGGTAGCGTATCTACCGGTAGGGCTTTCCCTTGCCGGACAGGTCAAAGGGGAGGGGTCAGACTAAGAAGTACTCCAGAAGAGGACCTCAACGGCCGGCTTCGTCGAATAAGGGACGAAACTGGCGGTATACTTATTATTTATTTCCATAAATCGGCCTCATGATGTTAATAACTTAAAAACACTAACTAGTTGTGTGTGATAAGCACAGATTATGCTGTTATTTTTCTCAGCAACAAATTCACAGTTTTTATATGTTAGTAACTTTAGTGTAAAACTCGGCACTTGATATACGAATTTCTCTTTTATTTCGTCAATATTATAAATTATTTTCTTGTAATTCTAGGATCATTCTCCTAATTTTATAAAAATATTTTAATGTACTGCATTGTAACCATTCTTCATGGACCTTGTACAGAAATATGATATTGTCATCTCATGGGTCGAACCCAAAATCTTATTGCCCTGTTAGGCTTAAATCCATAACTTCATGAAGCCGTGATGTGATGTAATCGCCAAACATATCTGTGTGTTAAATAAGAGGAAAGTATACCTGACCACGGTGCTAAGAAAAATTAATGACGCAATATTTAGAGGTTATTAAACCCCAGTGCTTGCCAGTAGAGATATTAGGTTCATGAAACAAAATATTCAATGTAAACAATACATTATTAAATAACTTGGTGAATTTTTCTGATTTGTACTTAGCCTATTTGAAAATTAACTTTGTTCTCTTTTGCTTTTTTCTTGTACATTATGAAGTTGGTCCTCATTAAAAATAATATTACTTATTCATAAGCACGTCAGCTTTGAAGAAACATGAAATGTGTATGGTGATAATTGAATGAATATTAAAATGAGTCTATAATTTTAAATTCATTAAAATGTATATCCTAGAGATTACTAAGAAATAGAAATTCAGGAGAAAAACCTGCAGTTCTTACCTTTCAAACCTGCCTCCAAAAGTCTCCATTTGTAAAAAAAAAGTCAAGTGTTTGTATTATTGGTTGATAACTAGGGTTTAACAAATCAAAAACACAAGTGATGCACTTTCAAGAATGGCACAAGTAAGAAATAACTTTCACAATTGCAGCAGATCATAAACAATGTAACACTACGGCGAATGACGCTGTAGTGGGAACTCTTCTCTAAAAAGAATGAGCGTTCCTTATATCTAATAGAAGTAGTCACACGATTTACATAACCCCTTCTTACAGTGCACATGCAAAAATGCATAAAGCTCGTCAAGGACGTCATTTACGGCTGACCTATGATTCGTCCTGAAAAAATGTTAAGTAAAAAAGGCTGGAACGCTGTTGACTTAGACGGAATCTGAAAATTCAAAGTTCTGCTAGCGGTCCTTGCTTCTGTGGAATTCTAGGTGCTTCAATGTTGTCGATGACTGGAATTGTATGTTCTTTATCCTTAATTTGCTCTTGATATCTCTTGACAGTTTTTGCTTTGGTGTATATCGTGTATACTCTAGATCTTTCAACCTTAATACTTTTGCCAGGTGCCCTTTTGGAGTTGTCCATAAATGATCTAATAAACAACTTGCTGCCAGTGGGATATTGGTGTCGTGTTCTGATCTGTTTTTTCTGAGGCTGCAACTGAAATTATTGTTCCCGGCTGCCTCTCGCGTAGTGTCTGTGCCGGGCTCGGTTCATCCTTCCCCGGCATTGCCCTATACGAGGCAAGTAGTAGTAATGCTGCCGGATCCTTGTTTTGTCCTTCATATCTGGCTTTGGTCAAGGCAGTTTTGAACATCTGCACAAATCGCTGAGCTTCCCCATTGGAGCATGGTGGGGCCAACACATGCTTCATACTATTCCTCTTGCAAAACTTTCGAAAGACGTCTGATGTGAATCTAGGACTGTTATCCGAGACCAACGCCCGTGGCAAGATGTATGTACTAAAAATTCGTTGTAACGCATTTACTGTTCCCTGTTGGATATTTATCTCCACTACATATTGTAAATTGGTTAGTGCATCCGCTAACACTAACCACGACGTTCCTTGTAAAGGACCGGCGAAGTCATGGTGCCCATGGTCCCTGTCCCAGGGACCCTATGGCTCCTGCCATGGTAGCCATTGTTGCGGTGGATTCTCTTGAAGTGCTTGACAATGTTTACAACTTCTTATCACTCTTTCAATATCCTTGTCCACCCCTGGCCAATAACAATCCTGCCTTAATAGCTGTTTAGTAGAAACTACCCCCCAGTGCCTTTTATGCAATGTATCTAAAACTTCTGAGGAGGGTAGGTACCACGACTCCAGCGCTGCTTCCCGTGCCTATTAGTACTACTACCGCTTGCTCTGTAAATCTTTCTCTAGGCTTGAAAAATGGCATGCTCTTACCTGTGCATGGCCAGCCCTTCCTGATAAGATCCCTGGCTTCGCTGAGAGACGGCTCTTAGTCGGTGGCCTGAGCAACGCGCCTGGCGTTGACCTGATGACTTATGATGACTTATCTGCTCCATTTCCTGGCCCAATTGCAGGCTGTCCTCCAGACTGTCAAATTCTGTATCTTCTCCGGCTGGGAGACATAAAGCGTCCGTTTTGGCATGCTGGGTTGTGTCCCTGTAAACTGCTTGGTAAGTGTAGTCAGATAAAAACAGTGCTCATCTCTTACGTTTTCTGGGCGTGTTGTCAGGAATTTTGCTTGAATGATGAAATAAAGATACCAGAGGTTTGTGGTTCGTGATTATTATGGACTTGTTTCCGAACAAATACGAGGTTGCCTTTTATGTTTCGGGATTTGGCAAACCTGGTGTTGCAATCTGGCAACTGACAGCTCTATCGTAAAGTTGGATGTTTTGAGGTTATACGAACCCAGAACGTTTTGACATACGAGCGCTATTTGTGTTGTTTACAGTAACTTAAAAGATTCATCTTGGCCCAAAAATGGAATTAAATGGTGAACATTTTCGTGGGATTATTTTTTACAACTTTCGACGTGGATTAACTCAACAACAGTGCCTGAATGAACTAAATTCAATTTTTGGCATGAAGTTCCATCAAGGACCAGTGTTTATCGATGGTATGGTGAATTCAATCGTGGTCGTAGTTCACTCCAAGCCGAATTCCGCGAAGATCGTCCAAAATCAGTTGTGGTTCCGAAAAACATTGATGCTGTGCGTGAACTGATATTGCAAGATCGTCATGTGACCTATAGTGAGACTAAGACCACCTTAGGCATTAATGGGGCCAGCACACATTCAATATTGCATGAACATTTGAATGTCAAAAAAACTTGTTCGCGTTGGATCCCACACACTTTGTCAATCGCTCAAAAAAAGCTCGTGTCGATTGGTCGAAAGAAATTCTCAAAACATACGATCGCGGTGCTTCGAAACACGTCTATGTGACAGATTTACGAGTATGAGTCCGAAAGTAAACAGCATTCGACTGTATGGGTGTTTAAAGATGAGCAAAATCCAACAAAAGTTGTTCGCGCACGAAGCACTTCCAAGCAGATGGTCGCCGTTTTTTCGGAAAAAGTGGACATGTCGCAACCGTACCACTAGAACAACGCAGAACAGTCAATTCTGAGTGGTACACAACAATTTTTTTGCCAGCTGTCTTCCATAAATAAAGAAAACTAACCGCCGAAGACGGATCCCTCTCACCACGACATGCAAGCTCTCACACATCGGCTCAAACAACTGCATTTTTGAGCGCAACTACAAAACATAGACATGAGTCATTTCGCCGTATAGTTGCTGACTTGGCAGCCTGAATGAACTTCTTTTTATTCCCGTACGTAAAAACTGAGAGGTTAACGTTTTCTCGACACTGAGAAGCGGTTGTCTGCTATTCAGAATGCATGTTTTGGAGATACCTCAATCAGTGGCAAAAGTGCTAGGACAATTGGTTCAAACGCATGCAAAAGTGTATAGATCTTCATGGGGAATATTCTGAAAAACAATACAGTGATTTTCGATGATTAATATTCGTTTTTATTCTCTACTCCTGAAATATAAAAGGCAACCCACGGAGTCGTTTAATTTTCTGACTCCGAAAATAATCCCCAACGCTTCTTTTCTATCTGTAAATACCTCTCCTGATGAATATAGAGTTTTCAAAGCGAAACCTATCGGTCTTTCTACCCTGTTATTCTGAGGTAGGACTGCCCCAACTTCGTAATCTGACGCGTCCGTTGCTAGTCAGACAATTTTGTCCGGGTCAAAATGCGTCAGTTTTGTTGTCTCTATTAATTGTTGCATAATAGATTGAAATGCTTTCTGACCCGATTGCGACCATTCAAATGTTACCCCTTCTTTCTTAATGCATTTAGTGCTGCCAGGGTTGCGAATAACTCGACAAATTTGTTATGATAATTTGCCTTGCCCAAAAATTATTGCATTTGTTTAATGACATTTGTTGATTGATAATGGCTTACACGTTCTCTTCTGTGGGTCTGACTCCTTTGCTATCTATTACGTGCCCCAGATATTTGATCTGTTTCTTTAAAAAATCACATTTTACTATCTTGGCCTGAAGTCCTTCCTGCAACTTTTTCAACAATGCTTCCAAATCCATAAGGTACTCCCCCTTGCTCTTGCCAGTGACCACGATGTCGCCAAGGTAGCTTATTCACCCCGGAACCTGGTCAACGTATCTCTGGAATAGGGCGGCTGCCGATACCACTCTGAATGGCAGCCGTTGGTACTGCAGTAGCCAAATGGCCAGCAATTTCTTCGATTCTTTTTGAACAGCAATTGCAGTTATGCTTGTTTGATGTCGATCTCTGAAAAAAATTCTTCCTGACTACTTCTGGAATAGGTATTCTGGCTGAGGAATAGGTTATTTTTCTATCTGTAATTGTGCATTGACTGTAGATTTGAAATTATTCACAGAGACGGGTATTACCATCTGCTTTCTTCTGAAACTAATGTCCTTAACAACTCAATTATCTTAAGCAGTCGTTCTTCAACTTGTTCGCGAAGAGCTACCGGGACTGGATGAGGTTTGTAAACTATTGGGCGCGCGTCAGGCTTGAGCTGTATCTGGGCTTGAAACGTAGTGGATTTTTCTAGTTTTGGCACGAAGAATCTAGAATATTTCTTAGTTAATTGTTGTATTTTATTAAAAGGAACTTCTGACATTAGATTCACCTGATCGGGTAGTGCGAAACCAAACTTTCGAAATGTACTTATTCCTAGTATATTAGTTCGTTAAAGTTTAGTTAAAATGTGTTTCTTGTCAAAGGCTCTAAGTTCTGTTGTTGCCTTATGGAAATAAGGTGAGCAAATTCTCCGACAAGTTACCACATTAATTAATGTAACCGGCGACCCTGTGTCGACCTGCAATTCTAATGGACCCTGACTACGAAACACCAGTTTTGCTACTGCTGCAGTCAGCGAGGACAGCGCTTACTTGACATGGTTCAATGCACTGATATTTCAGTTTTTCCTTTTCCCTTCTCTTTTCTCTAACTGCTGCTCTGCAAACTGCACTGATGTGCCTACTTTTTCACAATTAAAACATTAGTTTTAAAAAATCTGCACTTTTTTCTTTCGTGGGTCACAAAACATCCCCGACATGGCGTTAGTCTATTGTTAGTACTGCCTTGATCTCTTATCTCTGTGCTATCATTAACAGGCTGGTTAGCTTTCTCAATCTGCATTACTATTCGCCCTGCCCTCATCTAATGTGATGTGCTAGTGGTAACTTCGTGGACTATGGCTAATTTGTTGACCTCCTTTAATACCTCCTTTGGAAGGCCTCGTACCTATTTTTTTTCGAGTGTGTGAACTAGGATTAGGCGACGAATAGGCGTGGTAATGGCGTAACCTCGCGGCGTGGGAGTTCCATTATTCTTTACTTTCCTCGAAACTCAGGAAAAGCGGCGTGGGCCGCTGCTGCTGCGGCGCCGCGGGTGCGCTGGTGGCCGCATGCTACTCCTGCTGCATGTTGCCGTTGTTGTCGATGTCTTCTAATCTTCTAATTGTGTAGTGTGTAATGAAATTACTCCCTTTTACACGTTATGTAGCAGAGTTCAGACGTTCTGGAAAGAACGTGTTAATCTCAAAACGTCCTTCCACCCTTCCGGCCATCTGTGGAACCACTAGCGCCTAAACCATACGTAGGATTTCTTCCAAAATGAATATTATCGGGTCAAATGGCTCGACTTAAAGCTTTGTGATTTTGAAAAACATTCATTAATTTATCGCAGTACTTTGCATAAAGCCCCTGCGACATTTTCAAAATTTTCTCAAAAATGTATCAACATTTTTTCTTCACTTTTCATGTAAGAATAGATAAGATACACTTATAAAAGGGGGCATATACGTCCGATTTTCACGTTAACTCTAAATTCTGAAAAATTGAAAAAGATGGATTTTTTCGGTGTCTTTCTACAACTACAAAATTGAAGAGAGAAATGATTCCTTCAAATTGAATGTGTTGTCCACAATTAGTTTATGTTTATATATATATAACTCCTAAACGAAACCTAGGGTCTTGAAAATTAAAAGTTTTAATCATAATTTACAAAATGAAATATTTTGGACATTGTATTAAAATTTTTGTCGGCTCGGCGCTTATCGATATTACCAACACTTCTGGTGGTAGTGGTCATATTTATGACGTCACGTTTAGAAAGCTTAGCTTCCTCCATCTTATATTTACGCTTTCTGTGTACACGTGGTTTGCGCAGATTTACGAGGTTATTTGCATAATTGTAAATTCAAGATTCGCTCTCTTACAGTCGGCCTTGGCCTACATTATGTGCGTACATTCTACTTCCAGGTTCAGTAACCATTTTCCCCTTGTAATAAGATATCTCTGACCTCTCTAAACCTTTGATAAAGATGTTATATACAAAATAGCGTATGCATAATGTACTATGCGCGTACAGTGGGAAAGGAAGCGACAAGGACCGGTGGCCGAAATAAATAAAAAGTAGCCGCGGAAAATAAAATCTTACAATCCCCATACTATACTCTATATCACCTTAAAAAATACTTACCGGTATTGACGATGCGAATAGTTACAGTTTAGTACAGCTACATTGTGTCCCCTCTTTTGCTAATATCATCAAGAATGCACTTGGAAGATCACATGTAAGCTGTTCTTCTGCGTTATTCTCTAATCCTAATAAAAGATTATTCTCAATTATTTCCGAAAATGTTGTCGTAATGTATTTTACAACTACGTTTGATCCTTCACTGAATTTACTTAACACACTTTATTTTTCTCCTCTAATTTTTGAAGAGATTACAACTCCACAAACGCAGTCCATATAAATCGTGTTTCCATCTACTTCGCAATTTCTCTATTAATAGTTTTCCTTGGGAATATAAATAAACATTAAAAATCGACTGTTTTGTTTGTTGATGTGAATAAGATATTAAGTTTATTAAGAATAAGTTATGGGTCACATTCATTTGAAAATAGCCGCTACTTCGATCTTTCGGCTCCTAATCATCTTCTCCAGTCTTCTCTGTTTTTCTAGGAATCAGGTTATAATTTTTACTTCTCGATTATCTTTCTGGTCTGATCGTTCTCTCCTGGCCTTTGTCTGCCTCGTTTTCTGTTTCACTTGGTTGCCATTCTAAAGATTTTTTGGGGAATCTTTTCTCGTCGATTTTCTTGTCTCACTGGACATGTCCAAACCAAGTGAGTTGTTTCTTTTCAATTTCCTCTATAATATCATGTTGCAGACTCATTATTTCCTTAACTCGTTCATCTCTAACTCTTTCCTTTCTATATATTTCTGCAGCTCTTCTGAAGAAATCCATTTCCAGGTGTTTCAATTTTATTTTCTGTTGTTCTGGAATTTGCCATATTTCTGCTCTCTACAATGTCACCCTTTCACTCATATATTTATATATTCTAGTTTTAGTTTCTTGCTAGTATTTGGATCCAAAATGACTGGATTCAGGGTTCCTAAAATGTTTCTTCCTTTAATGAGTCGGATTTCACATTCCTCTCCATAAAATCCCTGTTTCCCTATTGTTGTTCCCAAGTGCTTTATATCCTGTTGCTTTTATTGTTTCTCCAGTTTCCATAGCCAATACGTTGTGTGTACTGCCTAGAGTTCAGTATACTCTTTTTTCTACGATGAGGCTTAGTCCCCATTTCTCATAATCTTCTATCTTCCAGTCACATTTTCAATATCGTCTTGTTCTTGCGCCATCAGCACCTGAGCAAACTGTAGGGCATAGAGTGTTGTATTATCAAGTTGTATTCCCATCCCAGCAAATTTTCTTTCCCACACCTGTAACACCGCATTAACATACATTTTAATGAGTGTAGGTGACAAACAGCATCCTTGCCGTAGTTCTTTTGATAGAGTAAATGTTTTGGTCATCTGTTTTCCAAGTTTCTGTTTTCCCCTTTTGATCTATATACAATTCCTTCACTTCATTTTTTAAGATTTTATTTACATTACTTTTATTCATAACTTCTCAATACTTTATGACTGGCACACTATCATATACTTTGCTACTTTGTTATATCAAGGAAGACCATGTGAAGTTCTCTCCCTGTTTGCCATTTCTTTTGCATCACCTGGTACAGACCGTACAGGTTATCTTAAGAAAATCCATCCGCCCTAAAACCACTTTAAAATAAACATTAGTTTTCTTTTTGATTATCAGTATAGTCTCTAATTGTATAGAAACAGTTATGTAGCAGAAAATATATTACTTTTAACTTCAATTTGTGAACCGACTTCAATGGTGTAATGTCATCTGGCAATGCGTTGTAAAGTAACGTACATGTATAGTATGTGGACTTCTGATAGTGAGCTGTTGATACTGACACTCGATGAACGTGATTTTTACGACGTGTGTTGTAATTATAAATATCAGTATTGGATGAAAATATGTTTCTGCCGTTAAGTAAGTCACTTTTGACAAATATTACAGATTCGTAAATATATAGGCAAGGCAGTGGTAAGATTCCATGCTTAAATAAGAAAGGCTTGCAGGGATCACGTGGATGACATTTTTTCATTATTCGAATAATTTCCTTTTGCAATCTAAAGGTCTGAGTACTACATGATGAGTTTCCCCATAATTTTATGCCGTATCTTAGGCGGGAATGTACTTTGCAAAATGCTGCATGAAGGCTGACAGAATTTGAAAGAATTCTGAATGCATAACATAATGAACTTAATTTAATGTTTAATTTTGTTTTATGAACATTCCATTTGAGGTTTTACTGAATTCAGAGACCTAGAAATTTTGTTACCTGAACATCAGCTAATTGCATATTTTCAATGGAGCATGCGATTGCTGATTTGAAATGCAAAATGCATTGAAACTGTTTTTCCTTCGTTAACTATTAATTTGTTATTATAAAACCAATTTGAAACTTCTAAAATCGTACTATTTATTGTTTCTTTTTTGCAAATATCATGCGTGTCATCGACAAATAGAACCGTTATTCCGTTTTTAATAGACATTAAGAAACTTCCTTACACCGTAATCTATAGGACGAGATATTATTGGACTTTCTATCATATTTTTGCTGCTTTGGCACTTATCAATACTACCAATCGCCCCCTTATTTTAACCGTTGGTGAAGGTGGCCATCTTTGTGACGTCACTCTTAAAAGGCTTAGATTCCTCTATATTCAACTATTTATGCATTCTGTGTACTCCGTGGTTTGTGTAGACTGACGAGGTTCCTTTGCATAATTATTAATTCAAGATTTACTCTCGCAGCAACAACTAAAATTACTATTAAATGTTCCTAGATTCCGATGATGATTGTTTCTTGTGCTGTGAAAACATCATTTTAACGTTTTGCTGAGGTTTACAAGTGATGTGTACCTAAAGTACCTAGTGTAGGGATGTTGGTGTACTGAGAAGATTTAAGTCGTGTTTTGTCAGTTTTGGTTTGTGTTTTATCTGTACCAGTATTTCTGTTACCAGCAGTGATTCGGTGAAACTTTCAAGCCAGCGGTTTCAGTCACGTAGCTTTCTGAAGAATAAAAAGCTTTTGTAATATTTTTGTGACTATCACGAAAAGCTAATTCTCAAAGAATATAGAATAATTACTTCAAATATTTTTAAGGAAGGATTGTGAATTGGTTATAACCGGAGTTTAGAGTGCCACCGGTTCATTTGGTTTACTGATCCGGTTCACTACAGGGGAATCGACTCACTGAACTGAATCCTTGTTTACTATTCGCGTGTTGTAATGTTCACCATGTTATCGCAAGAATTATAATTTCTATTTAACACTCTCATGCTACTTAAACTATCATAACTACTCAAAGCCAATATTTTATTACTAAAAAAGACAAGTAACCTACTTAATAAATGTTTATACGCTCTATAATGCGCAATAAAATAAAAAAACTCACATATTTGTGAGTTTACAACAGTATTACAACCCAAACCCCCCATTTTAATAATATAAAATCAACCCGTCTATTTTTTCAAACAAATACTATATGTCAAAGATAGTTTTATTACAAAAAGATAACAAACTCAACTCACAATAATCACTGAAAGTATAGATTTTTTAGTATTAAACATACTAATGTAGAAAATTAGCGTAACGTCTCTCACTAATTACGTGAAAAAAACTTCAATGATTCATCAACGTATCACCAAATCTGCTTATATCTGAAAAAAATACATACTCTTTACTTCTTATGAACTAAAGTTCAGTAAATTAATAACACTCCTCTCAAACGAAGAATCCTTTCACACGGACATTTTCACACGATGCCCATTCTCGCCTCTAACTCTACAAATCCACTCATTACCATCTGTTCTATCCTTTCTCTCAGCATCTTTCTTGCATACATTACACACACGTCAAGCAAACCCACTTCTTCGACGACACCACTGAAATTTTACAAGCGACACCACTGAACCACATTCAAACTTCCCTCTCGGCGCAAATCATAAATAAATCCTGAATTCATACCTTCCATCTCGGTAGACACACAAAACTATTAAAAGACAACTTGAAATGCCAAAAACACGCAAATCCACGCCAATAAAGTCTTAACAATTTTATAATTCATCAGTTTATGAAGTAAATAATTTTGTTGTCATAGTAACAACTAAATGTATTATTAGAAGGCTGCTTAATTAGTAAATGAAATCTATATTTGTAATCCATTTAAACCATCAAGCTAAAATCTTATTTTGTGCTTTGAAAGTGTGAAGTGTAATTTTAGATGTGAATTGAAATTTAAAATGTGTTGTCATGAAGAAAAAATGTTTAGCTTTATATGGCATAGTCAAATTGTGTATATATTTACGCTTTGAATCAATGCCAGGAAAATTATTCTCTAGTGATTGAACTAGTGAACCGAATCAGTGAACCAAATGAACCGGTGGCACCCTAAACTCCGGATCATCCGTGAATTGTTCCAAGAAATCTCTCGATATATCGAATAAACTTTTATTGAAAATTTCATTTCAACATCAAGTGCATTGTTTTCTGTTTTTTAATTTGTATTTGATATTGTGTTAGTACATTGTAAGTTACCATTATTCATTTTTAAACAAATAAATATGTTTCGTTAACAACTGTCTCTCTTACAATGGAAATAGAAAAATAGGGAAGAAAGGGTGTGGGGTTTAAGATGTGAGGGTACTCACACGGGTGTGCCGAGGTAGTAGGGTAAAACTTGTGCTATGGTACAACACAAAGAACAAACTTTTTAAATTAACTAAAGTATAGTAGCTTGAAATAAATAAACAACAAAAATAAAAACGCACTAACCTACAACTACGTGAATTAATTTAAAAAAGCAACTAAATTTAAAATTATAGAAGAATAGCGCTAGTCACTAGACAACTGCCAACAATTACAATCTAGACGCACGGTTTAAATGATGGCGGCATCTGGAAGTCTGTACACCAATGCCCAACAATATTACTATGTATAGAAGTGAAGTCAAAGTGTACTGAGTTGCTTATAATGGTAACAAATATTTATAACTCAAAGGGAAAATATGAGTTTTATTATTTTTTGGCTCGAAAATGCTTTTCTTGAGGTCCGTAAGAACGCAGAAAATAATCCAATACTTTTTAGTATACAAATAATTTTTCAATTTTCGCACCCCAGCAATCTGGCGCCTTGCCCCTCCAAAACCCCCTTTGTTCCTCATAACAATTTCAGGAAAGTTAAATAATATTGCAAAGAGTAGGGTTATACTTGCCGATTCTTTATCTTCGCATGGAAAACTTTACACGACTTTCTCAAGAGTATAAACCTTTCCTAATATTTTTGTGACTATCAGCAAAAGCGAAAAGCCAAGTGTCAAGGAAGATTGAATACTTTAAATGTTGTTTTTAAGGAAGTGTGACTTGTTCGAAGAACATATCTCTATAATACTGAATATACTTTTATTGAAAATTTGTTTCCAACATGTATTGCATAGTTTTTATTTTTGTTTGATATTTGAAGTAAGGTAAATACAAAGTTATATTTATACATTTTTAACAAATAAATACGTTTCATTAACAGCTTTCCTTCTTAATGGAAAGAATAGGGAAATCGATTGGGAAAGGATGGATATTAACATGCTAGAGTCCTCGCACGAGTACGCTAGTATATATACGGAAGAGGATAATCCAATAATCCTTTAATTTGCTTTGGAAATGGCGTAAGGCCTTCAGGTGTGATATTGTACCCTAGAAAGGTGATTTGCGAAAAAATAAATTCTGATTTTCAAGTTAATCTAGTTGCCAGCATCGACGAGCTTGCGGAGTATTAGCTACAGATGTTTCTTGTGTCGATTATTGGAGGTCCAGAGAAACATATCGTCTAGATAAGAAAAGAAAAAGTTGTTATCTTGAAGAAGTTTATCCATAAACAGTTGAAAAGTTTTTATTTTATTTGTTTTAAGTCGCTTTTCAACTACTTAGTCATTAGCTACCTCAGTTATATCAACAAAAAATTATACCCTACGTAAATGTTTGTATGTATACTAGGAATATTTATAATATAACAAAAACTTGATTTAGACAGATCATCAATATTAAACTTATTTTGCTTTTACATAGAAAAAGGTTTAAATCATACATAACATGTTTTAGGTAGACAAGGATTGATTTTAACATAATAACAATCTAGTTATATAATACTATTTATACCACACTTTTTCTCCGAATATACACATCTCAGTCATTTTTTGAAGAACTCATTACAAATCGTAGAATATTTGGTGCAATTACTAAATATTTTCCAGCAAGTATCAACACAAATTTAACAATTATAACTGCCTTTCGTACAGGTAAATTTAGTCACTACAATAAGACGTAATTCACAGAAATTAGCTCCCAAGTTATTGTTGCCGAGCCGTTGGTGGAATCCAAAGTGATATTTTCTTAAGGCTAGCAATTCAAATAGGTGTTTTAAAAAATTCTAAATTATTAATTTGTACATTTACAAAAGCTCGAATGTAAGAAATGAACCAAGAAATATCAAATAATATACAAATATCAACTTAGTTCAGCATCCAACGGCCTGGAATTACGTTCACGAAGAGCAGAAAATTCGTAACGGGCGACTGTTTGTCCTCAAATCATATGGAAAATACTCATATTTCAACACACCCTAATTTGAAGATCTGCTTTAATGAACACATTTCATTCAGAAAAAAATATCTTCACAGTTGTATTTGTAGGAAGATGCCGATTTTTTTTCATTTTCGAAATATTAGACATTTTAACAAACATAAGATCTGCACCATTCTTCAAGTGTTCTTTACACTATCCAAGGTCCAAATTTAATCCAAACATTTCGTGTCGTTTTTAAGAAAAAATAGTTCAAAGAAAATAAAAATTGCCTATGCACGAAACAAAATTTCGCCAAATACTCACGTTTTTGAAAAATTGAACATGACATTTTTTGATGAACACATTTCATTTAGAAAAAAAAAATTGACATCATAATTGTAGTTGTAGGAAAACCACGAACAAATTTTGAATTTTTTCAATTTTCGAAATATCAGGGGTTTTACACAACATGAGACTTGCACCATTCTCTTAACCGTTCTTCAGACTAACAACAAATTTAATCAAAAACGATGGAGCCTTTTCGTGAAAATGAATGTTAAAACAAAATTAATTAGTGGTGCTAAAACATGTACTTTCTTGCTTTTAGTAATAGTTATGTAATAGTTTATAGCACAATTTCCCTCCGAATTAACACATCTCAGTCATCATAAGCTGTAAAACTCATTTGAAATTGTAGGTCATTTGGTTTGAAAATGAAATAGTTTCAAGCAATAGATTTTTTTAATGAAAATATATTTCTGGCATTGAATTCACTGTATAAGGCATGAAGTGTATTGACGAACATAGCCGATGTGTTTTTAGCCGTAAAATATTCTGCATAAGAAGTATGAGAGAAAGTAAAATAATTAAGTTAATTAAGGTGGTTAGAGCGAGATATTCCCTAGTAGATACAGAGTCCATATTACGATGAAAAATAATTATTTGCGAGATAAGTATGTATTGTGGGATCTACATATACCAAATAGGACTTATATGTTGAGTTTTATTTAATTATTTGAATTAATTTAGTTTAATAGAGGTAAAATAAAAACATTTTAATACCACAAAAAGAGCTACCGTTGGCTAGTTTCTTAACTAGTACCAACAGATCGCGTAGCCACGGAATGAAAACTTGAAGCATAAGATTGAACATAAAAAAAGCACTATTACATAGTTAGTACGAGCAAAATCATAAAACATAACATCATAGACACATACCTATATATTTTTGTGCAATAATTCCTAATAATTGCAAAATTTTCAATGTTTGAGTGAGGCGAAAAGTATTTAATAAATTGGGCAACGCTGTAATGTTCTTGAGATTGGCATGACTGCTCAGGGCTCATGCTTCTTCAAAGTTTCATGGTTTTGAATCACTTTGAAAACTCTTCGTTGCCTGGTCGACACGCAGTAAATATCACAATCTGGGCGAATTGGCGGAAGGTTTATTTCCAAAGCGGAATTTGAGAGATAACGAAATAATTCCCCCAATATCACGAGAACAGTGAGGTAATAAAAAGTTGTCAAAAAATGTTTCAATGTTTGTTTCTCTCTAATTTTTATTTCTTGAATTACCAGAACCAATGGTAGGACAAACCTTAGATTATTTGATTGCTTAACAAGAAGATCAAAATTTTGGTTCTCTCCAACATTGTATAAAGCTGTATATTTAACTTGACAGAAATCGTAATCATTCACTTATACTGCTCCTTATTATCCTTATCACAATATATTTTTTGCTTTTTTCTGTTATTCCCCTATTTTATTTTTGCTTAATTAATTAAACTGCGTGATCAATTTTTAATGTTTCAATAGTTTTGATTGAAATTTTAGAACTGTTTTTGCTATTGCAATGTGCCATATTATTTCCAGCGGTGCGGATATATAATTCACAGAAACTATGGTTTTCAGTATACTTTTATATCATGTTATGATATTGATTTAGATGGAAATTATTGTGTAAAGTACATATCAAGTTAAAGCTAATAAAATGAAAATACTGCATCAGATAATTCTGAGAGCTGCAATATTGAGATCTTCAATAATAAAATTATACCATTGTTGGAGATAAAAATCTTTAAATATATTTTTATGTGACATATTTTTTTAAATCGTTTGTTTTTATGTTGCATTCAAAATAAAAAAAAGGTTTAAATGTTTTGAAATTAAGATATGAGTGTTATTCAAAATGCATTATTATTCAGAAAATGCAAACAATTAGATAAAACATAGTGCTGAAGAGAAAGAAGTTTCTATTAAAATACTAAATCTACCAAAGTCTGAATAAATCATTCTTGTTACAATTTCAATAAAATGTAATTATTAATTACAAATGTAATTATTAAATTTGCTCAAGCGGTTTTAAATACTCCAAGCACAAAACTGTACTGAGCACTTCTTCAGAAAAATCTTTAAAAATAATTATGAATAAATCTAAAAACACTAATTATGATAGAATATATCAGTGTTCCAATACAGATTAACAAATTGCTTTCAAAGTAGAAATTGCTTCTTAAATTTATCATTTACAAATACTTTTTTTATTGTTGTTTAGTAAACTATTGATAATGCTTATCAAATAAAATCATTTTACGCAGTTTTAATATTTATTTTTAAAAAACGAGCCCGAGGATGGGAATCCCAAGCCTAATTTTGCTAGGAGGAAATCCAGCCTGCATCTACCTATATTTGATGCGTTGATATTAACACCAGCAAAACAGTATTTTATCATTGCAACACATTTGAAGCCACTACAAAGTATATTTCTTTCTGAATTGAATGTCCCACTCTGTAGCAATATCGATTGAGGTGCTGATCTATGCTAAAGATTGTTGCTTTGAGTTCTGTGTAAGCATCTGTGGTACAAAAGACAATGACAATCCGCGTGTATCTCCATAATAAAAAAAGAAAATATGAATACTTTTCGAATAATTGAATAAATAATCATTGTTCAGGAGCAAGAAACTCACGTACGGCACAATACAAAATAATAATACTGTATTGAATGTTTAAAAAATTCTGTAAACTCTCAAGATTACTCATTTTCTCAGGTAGAAGTATGAAAATCAGTCAATATTAATTGAATTAAGATTTTCATTCAGATCGCACTAATCATTATATCCATCAAATTCCAGTTTTCTGAATATCTGTTTACTATCAAACGCAATGTTCTCCAGGAGTGATGATATATGAATTTCCTGCATATTGCTCCCAGATGATCCAGAGGAATGTACGAACTCTTGCAAGGACTTGTCACTCGATTTGAATGAAGCGCGTTGCGCGCGCGCGGTGTTGCCGAGATGCGCGTCTCTCTGGCGGTGTTGCCGAGATGCGCGTCACTGTCCCGAACCTCTAGAAAGCGCGCGAACGTCTCCCTTTGGACTGATTTAGGTTTATAAGTTTGCAAAATTCTCCCATTTTAAATAGTAGATTTCCTTCAAATTGCGCATGTTGGTTCTTCGAGTTGCTAGCTATCAAAAGAAAAGTTTTTAAGAGCATGTTCAACGGTTAATTTTATCATAATTTTCAAATTTCAGGTCAGATTTCTCAGGTCATCATAAGAGGCCATGTTAAAACAGCAAACTTTACGGTCTCGTTACGCAAAAACTGGACGGCGAAATCGATTCAATCTCTACCAGAACATAGAAGAGCCTCGCATCTTTCGATTAATACAATAAAAAAGGCATGTTAAACATAACGCTTATCTCGCTTCAACCACCTTAATAAGACGATCTACCAGCGACGCGGCGAAGAGGGACGGCAGTGGCCACTCTTCAGCGAGTAATTGCCAGCACATGGACGGTTGGCATTGGCATGTATATTTAAAACGCAGTAACCCTCATAGCGTTGGCAAATAAATTCAAATAGATCGAAAAAAATATAATAGTGGTTATAAAACACTATAGTATTTTAATATTCTCCAAATATGCTCGTTTTAACATGAATTACACGTAACTTCTTGTCTGAACGATTAATGCTAAATACTCTCTAATGTTTCAGACCTAAGGAAATTTCCCCAAATTGTCTATACAAATCGAAGAACAAACGTTTCGTTTCCATCTGCATTCAGAATTCAACATGAAAATGGGTTAGGGTAGTGTAACGGTCCCGAGGCACCCCATAAATAAAGAGCCACGTCGTTTAAGGCTAAATGTCCCGACACTAGTACAATTTGTAGCCACCACGTGGCAGCACCAAAATAAGTAAAATTTACTTTACCGATAACGTCTGAACCAATGGTTCGATTTTCGATCTGTAAACGGCATTTGACGCCTTTTTGCAATAGAATTTACGCTACGAAGCCCTTTTTCCAAACATCTAGCAAACATTTGAAATTGCAAATAATTCTCAAATTTCCGAGAAAAAATTAAAAAATTTGGGCTTATAGCGCGATGGCGACATGCTTCTTGAATCCAACGCCGTGACAATCATGTAAATCGGACAAATAGGAGCGTTGTAAAGTGAAATTTAGGAAAACACCTCGCCCCTCTGCGCCATTTCCTCACCCACCCCATTGTTGTGGGCCCTGTCGGCGCGGCGGCACTGCCAGACCACGCAGCGTGCGGCCAGCCCCGGCGGAGAAGGCGGGACTTGCGGGACAGGCATGCGAAACACTCGGTTTATGCTTTCGTCACTTTGCATCTCAATCTATTTTTCCACAGATATCAAAATAGAGATGCTATACTATTATTACAGACCGAGACAAACGGTCTGTAATAGTAGTACGTAACTATTTTTTTTCACAAGTTGTTGAGGTTCCTTGGAAAAAATCTAAATTCCAATAAAAACAATTCACGTCAAACAGTACTGATGATGAGTGAACTATAAACAACGGTAATACAAAAAAGATAAAAAGAACAAAACAAGCGTACAATGTATCACACCCCTCTCTGACAAGTACATAAAGTACTTAAGAGAGGTTTAAAGTGTATTGAATAAGATAAAATAAATGTAATGAATATATTTGTATTTAAATTTAAAATTTAAACCTGATAAGACCAGAATTTATACCGAAAGGTTAAACAGGATGTATACTGTATGTAAAGTAGTCAAACAAAATTGGTATTCTTTCTTATTGTTTTTTATGGTGATGGTTTTTGTACACGTGTGCCAATGTAATTCTTTTGGAAATAAATTATGTATTTATATTAATTCATTTATTATTATGTATGATGAAATTGTAGTGTGATGTTACAACGGCTCCCGTATATTCTGCTTCTTTCAGAACATTATTTTAATCTTAAAAAAATCCAAAATGACCAGACCAACATGAAACAACCCATGAACTGACAACAATGGCGATGTTATAAACGAGAACGCAATAATAAATGACACCAAAGAAGAAATCGGCGAAAAAATTATATGATTAAGAACTTACAAATAGAGTAGTGGATAAATATAGATGATTACGAAAAAGAACCAGAGATAGAAGAAATGAATTGGGCGACAAAAAAAACGAAAAATGGGAAGTCACCGGCTATAGATAATATTCAAATCGAACTATTCAAAGATACAGGGAAGAAATCTTCGCGAAACTAACACAATTATGCAATATCATGTGGAAAAGAAAAGTGACGAACAGATTTGCAACGTACTATAATTATTCCATTACCAAAGAAAGGAGACAGCTGACTTTGTGCAAATAACAACACAATTGCATGATTAGCCTGTAATTCAGTCAATCGGCAAAAGTCATCCCTCGGAAAAAGAAAAAAAAATTAAAAATGTTGTTGATGAAAGCGTATACTTTCTTAAGATTTTCAAAAACAATTCACATTGAAAGAAACCTCATTTTTTATCTCCTCTGGAAAGTTGTGAAGATTACATTGTCGCGTAAGCGTTAGCGTAAAGCATATTCTAAGATCATACTCACAGAAAACGATTTCCTTCGTTTGAATGTTCCATATTATTTATATCTTTGTGACCGACACGTCACGAAAGAGTCACGTCCAACTGGTTTTGCATACTGCAATTTCTACAGATAACTTTTTCTAGAAAATCCACTTTTTATAGAACAAAGAAAAAGAAGGGAAAACCCGCTCCATATTCAAGCAAACACCTAGGAGTTATCCAATTGCATCATTACCCTTTATTCATTTACGTAGTCTGTACGAAATGACGCACCAGTAATTATTTATTCCTTTCAAAATTATACAAATATAACATCTTTAGTTTATATCAAAATAACTTACCAAGTAAACTGGGATAAGTCATGATTCATACTATCTTATTTCGATGCGTTGGAGTCAGGATACAGCTCGCCAGCCCGCAATTTTACCACCTTTTTTTAAATTTGAAGTCGTAGGCTTCCGGGGCCAGAGTCATGTGCATGATCTTGGCTGTCCGGGTCACGCCGCGTCAAAGGCTGTGTTGCCGACGTTTCGACAATCTTAGCGCGGTCTTCCTCAGGGCTGGTATGCCATGGGCATGATCTGGTGATATGGGCATACCAGCCCTGAGGAAGATCACGACAAAATGGTCGAAACGTCGGCAACACAGCCTTCGATGCGACCCGGACAGCCAAGATCATTCACTTTTTTTAAATTTGTCCGAAAGTACGAAAACATTTTAAAAATTAGCTTCGGCTATTTTACTTGGAAAAAGAGATCCACCAGATGAACTCTTTAAAGATAAACGTCGTTTAGAGGTTCAAAATCGAGTTGTAGGATAAAAGAGCTTGTGCGTATACTCTGCTCATTCTTTCCTGTATTTGACAACGGAAGATCTTAGAGCAAGGTGGCATGATAACAGAAGACCTTAGTAGTAAAATATATCTAAAATAAGATGTGAGGAGATGGAATAATGGTGATATTTACAGAATTAGTTCATTTTTTTAAACATCAAAATCGGAATCGATATTTTGAGTATTGCCTCAAACAATTTTAAGATGGTATTCGAAGGAAGACGGAAATATATGAAAAAGATAGTTATGTACTACTATTACAGACTGTTTATCACGGTCTGTAATAATAGTATAGCATCTCTATTTTGATATCTGTGGAAAAATAGATTGAGATGCAAAGAGACAAAAGCATAAACCGAGTGTCTTGCTTGCCTGTCCCGCAAGTCCCGCCTCCTCCGCCGGGGCTGGCCGTGCTGCCGCGCCGACAGGGCCCACAACGAGCGGGTGTGTGACGCAACGGCGCGGAAGGGGGAGGGGGGGCGAGGTGTTTACGTAAATTTCACTTTACGACGCTCCTATTCGTCCGATTTGCATGATTGTCAC
>BOPP01000077.1:4027204-4087233 GCA_017312745.1 Gryllus bimaculatus | reverse complement strand
CAAATGCCGTTTACAGATCGAAAATCGGACCATTGGTTCAGACGTTATCAGGAAAGTAAATTCCCCTGCGATAGTGCTGCTATCTATTGAATTTTCCTACAAGTATTTTTCGGTGCATTTAGCTTTAAATGAAGTGGCCGGTGAAAGCATGAACCTGTTTAAACAATTAACTAATCGCGTGTGGAGAACATTTTATTTATTTCATACCTCTGGAATCAATAAACTTGAAAAATAAACTCAAGCTTGTAGAAGAAAATAGCAAGGACAAGAGAATTTCAGTAGTTTAATGTACGAACTGTAAACGTTTAAATACGGGAAAGAACTTGAGAAAAAAAAGCATTGTGGGAAATAGGTCAGCGACAAGTGAAAGCGAACGACGGCGTTTTTCCTTATTTTGTTGTTATTGTAAAAAGTTGGTCGAAGCGAAAACGCAGACGTGAGACGGCTAAAAGTTGGCCGAGGTAACAAGTAGGGAAGCACTTGGCGTTAAATGATGCAAATGGCGGACGTTGAAATGTGCGGGAAATGCAAACTTGATAATGGAATGAACTAAAACATGGTTTTTCTAACGGAATGGAATGAAGTAGGCGAATGGGAATTGCACTAAGCAGTGGAAGACTCCGAAAGGAACGCGACTACTTCAAACTTTTCATTTGCTGATTTCCGGATTTAACACTCGCATGTAAGAAGGCCAAGAAATGTAATTTTATTCTTGGGTGGAGGGAGGGGAATTCCAATTTAGTAAATCATGATCATTGGGAAAACAATGCACATCATATGAATGAGGTTTTGAAATATATTTAAGTGTGTATGTGTGTAAATATTTTGATTTTTTGTGAAGTGTATATGCAGTGTGTATGTGTTCCAATGTTATGTTGATTGAGAGGAGTGGCGATGACACTAGAGGTTCTCGTCAGGGGTAAATAAATATATGACACCGACATTTGTCAAACAGAGACAGTTGTCAAAAGAATTTAGTGTTTTTTCTTAAACATTGGGATAAACAGGGGACAACTTCATTTGTGAATTCTATAATGGTTATAGATTCTCCCCTTTTCAGTATAGAGGGAGCCAATTTTTGACAATTTTTCTTTCATATCAAGTATTAGAAATAATGCGAAAATAATCCAATCCCAACAAATTCAAAGGAAGCGCCTGTGGTGGATACCTGTGTTTTACTCGTATTTCGATAGCCGGCAGTCATATCTAACTTTCAGAAATGAAACACAGCATTACCAGCGATCAAAATTTCTAGACGTAACGAAGTAATTTGTTAGTTCTAAGTTAAATTAATACCTTCCATCAATCTAAACTTTCTTTTACAAGAATAGCATCCAAACACTTCTCAACTTATGTTCACGAAGCGCAATCAATTCCGAACGGGCGACTATGTTTGTAACCAAATTACACACACAAAATACCCATATTTTCAAAAATCATTCTCTTAAACGTAATTTACGCTATCTAAGGTCTAAAGTTAATCAAATCTGTGCCGTTTTTTAAGAAAAAATGGTTTAAAGAAAATAATAAGAATTTTTCTCCCGAAAATTGGCCGTTTTCCGATGCACCTTCCTCTTCTTACGAAGTATGTGCGAGAAAATAAAAACTGCCTGTTTGACACAAAATTTCGCACAAAATACTCATGTTAAAAAAAAGAATTAAAAACAAAAACAAACAATGAACATGATATTATTTTTTGATCTGTTTTTGATGAACACGTGAGCATCAAAGCCCAGAGCTCGCTTTCTTCACCAGACAGCCGTTGGGCGGCTTTTTGCCCCACCGACGCCGGATTCTCCCAGAACGGTCTGGCAACCCCGCTGCGGCCATGGCCCGCGAAGTTCACGGCCGTGACCCACGAAACGCACGTTTCGCGAATGTGCTTGACGCGACGATTTGCACGTACGTTTTTCTTTCCCGTTCCACGTAACCTCACTATGTTAATCCTGCCAAAGCGTTTTAAAACTATCTTGTCTCTCTTTAACCAGACTTAGGTGGCTCAGGGCATCAACCGATGACATTGCAGTGCCTTTGAGCACGAAGTCCAAGGTAGAGCCCCGATGGTAGCAGGATTTTCTACACTAGCTTGAAAGCTAGGTCGATTTCGAACGCTGACTGGAGGAGAATTGTAGCTGCTCCGTTCGCGAATTTTCCGAGGTTTCTCCGATCATGACCAGGCGAACGCCGGATCACAGCCCTAACACACGGGCCACGGACCCTACGCGATCTTTCCTATTCTCGGCCCTACAGACATAAAATGCACTACCGCTCGTGTCGGGAGCTTAGAGCGTGTCCCGGCTGCAGCGGTGCCCTGCTGGCGGAATATACCTAGTTATGGAAAAAAAACCTAGTACCGACATTTTTAACTATTTTGTTACTATTTTATTACCGTAAAACCAATTTTTTACCGCTCATCTTCACAAAATAAATAAATAAATAGTGCCGGATTCGCTTGATATCAAGCTGGTCTACACTCCATAGCAGAATCAAACCAAACTAGTACCAGAAATTTAAACTATTTTATTACTTATTTATTACCGTAGCACAATTTTTTCCGTTCATCTTGCCCCCCCCCATGGAAGGGGGAACTGATCATCAAAAGGGAAGTGAATGTTAAAAAAAAGGCAATTTAAAAATGTGCAAGGCCAAGGACTTTTCTATTTCTGAATTACAAAACTAGAATAGCCTTTCAAATAATTTAGTAATAAAATTGCACAGATAAAATTTAATTACTGTAAAAGGGTGATTGTATAAGTCTCATAGTATTTGTTAATTGCCAAATTAACAAATTGCGTAACAAAGTCACTGTTGCTCATCATAATTTTCTCAGGAAAAGGGCTATTATTTTTGAGTTATGTTGCTGCATGTGCATGCCATTAAATGCAGAAAACCTCAAGTATAAAATTGCTATCTGCTGTACCTCGTAGTATGAGTGGCAAAATTTCAGTCCCACATTTTAAGTGTCATCTCCACTTTTTAAGTGTCTTTTGCTCAATCCAAGGCAAATATTTAATTAAAATATTGAATTATCTTTGAGAAAGTTTTGAAAATATTAAGGCTTAGAATAAAATACCCACAAAATGAAAATATTTGGACCTCAAGTTTGGTGAAATAAATACATCAATTTTGGAGAAAATAGTCTGAACAGTTTAGGTTGTAGTATTGCATACAGATGCTTTGACGTCAGCGAATTTTTCAGAAACAAGGCCCCATACAAAATGTGTATTCTGAGTACACTTGTTAGAGGAAGTAATTTACCACAAGTAGAAACAAGGTTTATCCGGTTTGGGGTATCAGGGCCCAACAATGCACAGTTTTTCAGTTGGAAAATCTTCATTTTTAACCACAACATGTCAATACTTTCTCTATACCATGCAAGTATGAAAAATTAAAAACAAAGAGAATGCATTTTGTTTTCTTGTTAAAGATTTACCCTTTTGTGAAGGTATTGTATGTTTGAACAAAGGGAATTATAAAGAATTTATTCTTCTTTATAGAACTAACTAGTTCTTTAACTAGTATAGAACTAACTAGTTCTTTAACTAGTATAAACTAACTATTTTTAACTTGCTACTATCAGTTGTTAATTGGATATGAATTAGGGAATTTAGATGAAAGATGCAGCTATTTTCATTCCTTCTATTTCTTTATAAGCATTTCAATATAGCTTGGGTAACTACAAAATGGAACATTATTCACAATACAAAATAAAATCACAAAAATTAAATTAAAAATCTAAATTTAAAAATATGTGTATTAAAGACATAACATTATAAATAACATTCAAACTTCTTACTATAAAATGTTTTATTACATTCAAACATTCTTTTGAAATCACTCATGAAGTCTGTAAACAAATGTAAACTCATTTGCCAGTAACTGTGTGGGCAGAAGGTGTAATGACACACTAATTGTTATGCAGCTGACTCGGCATAAAAAAATATGGAAGACCAAAAGAATGTAAATGCATTTGTGTAATAGAAATATTATTTAGATGACTACATAATGATGTTATCTTAAATGCTCTTCATAGTCAAATACAAATAATTTATAAAACTGGTATTTTTTGTTTCTTAAGCGGAACTTCCGTAAGTCTCATTGAGTAATGGCATTCCAACCAATTAATTTTTTTATCACGTCATTTCTAGCGACTAACTACATTAAAGGCACTTTTTGGTTTGTTCCCGCTCCAATTATAACAAGGTTCCAAAATGTCATGTCAAAATTTACTTTTTATTGCTTAAATGGATACTCTCAAGAAGAGATTGGTAAGAGTAAATTTTATTGAGACAACAAATTTAAGTTTCTAACTAAATCAAGATAACTCAGAGAGGCAAGTTTTGAATGCATAATTTTTTTAAGGTAGCATAATGAAAAGCATTCGGTTTATAAATATCTCTTTGCCATTTCATTTCGTATACTTTTACAATTCTATTCAAAATATATCCTTTGGAAAGATTGAAACATGAGGATAGAAAGTGAAGAAATTGTAATATGGATCGGCAACATAATGTTCAAAACGAATGAATTAATAATGTAAATACCACAATTTTACAAAACTAAACAAACATTTTCTCAGAATTTTTGAGTTTTCGGAAAAACTGGTACAACTACATTTGGAAGACCAAATTCTTTTGCAGCAAGTCAAAAGTAATGGCAAAAGATGAGAATATCACTCTTGTTAGAGTTAAGAATCCGTCTTCTAGATTTTATGAATTTCATAAAGACATTGAGAACAAAGAATCTTGATGACTAATTGCCACTCACGAAATTAACACTAAAATTTGCATTGAACTGTACATCTATTATGAACCAATCAAGACTGTGTATTAAAAAAAAAAAGTTATTACTTAAGCATCTTCTTTGACGAAGCCACAAGGTGTTGATACAACTGACAAAGAAGCACTCTCTTTGTGTACTTGAAAAGTAGCACACAATATAATTAATATTTGACACATTCGAAACTTTTTTGAGGTAATTTCATTTGTGGAAATTGTCATATTAATACCAATTTCAGATAAAATTCGCAATGCGCCTATAATTAAACATTTTTTGTAGAGATTCTCAAAATTTAAATATTTTTAGGCTTTCCGCTTTAGTTTAAATAATTAATAATTTTCCGGCTTTTGTCACAATGGCGCATCAACTTCCACTACTGATAAGCATATTAAACTAATGGCAAAGAAATCCAGATCAAAAGTGACAAGAGTAACATTGGTTCAGAAAGGAGTTACAAGATCACTTTATCACACCTGATCATTAACTCAATTTGATGTGCATAACAAATTTACATTGTTTTGAGAAAAGAAGGTGATCCACAGATATAAATCCTAGTAGTGTAAATCAGTCTACGCATGAATTCACATGAAATGGCAGTGAGACATGAAATCAGAATGATATTGGTCTTTTTCAGAAGTTTGAGTGCTCCTTGATATGGAGAAGAAAAATACATGAGCCCCTGTGCTGTCTTGTAATATTAAATACTAATAGGTCTTTTTTCACTGCTGCCTGGCTAATTTAAGAAAAAAGAAAATAGTAATCATGCATATAAAACTTAAAAAAAATCACTGAGCCATAGTATACATTTTAGAGCTCTTGGCCTTTTGTCCCTATTTAACTACTACAACGAATACATGAAACTATGGTAAGAAATGAAAATTAAACTAATTACTTTCAAGTTCAAATCACAAAATACTTATTTTATGCATATTGCCTTCAATTGTTTCGCAAAAGTACATGAACAATTCATTTTTAAAATGATTTACAAAGAGATACGTTTATATTTTGAAAAGAAGGGAGAGCAGATCATTCTTTTTTAAGATTAAGGTTTATGTATCATAATCTTGGCCAAATAAACAGGGAGAATGTGAAAATTTACTTCATATTTCTTGTGCATGATCCAATTTCCTTAAACAGGTAGTTCACCCAACACTTCCCAATATAGATGTTGAGTCAAAGAGATCACACACTTTTAATCCAAGAAGTTTAATCGAAACTACCGTTTTAAAACAATGTTTTCTTCCCCAGTTGATTTTGCTCTATGGCAAGTATTAAAAAACTTAGCATGCCATAAATTGAGATACACTTATAGCCATTATAGTGGCAAATAATAGCATTATCTGCATACAAATAGTGACACCTTTCTATTATTTGTCAGCAGAACAAAATAGGAATTATGAACTATGGTATTACATTTTTCTCATAAATTTATAAAATAAATAATTTAAAACTTGATCATGCACATATTATTTACAAATAGGCTATGGACAAATTATGAATATATTTATACTGAAGAAACAAACAAGGCCACATTTTTTGCCGAGTGAAATATTTTTAATCTAGGGACTCATTTGAAGTCATTTTAGACATTCCATCTTAAGGAACTATAACCTTTAATATTCCCTACAAAGCATGGCAGAATATACTGCTGCCAAGAAGATGAGTAATACCCTCAACATTTACATTGAAAGTGATTAACTGAATTCTTAATGCAAATCACTTTGAAGGAAGGTACAGCCATGCCTTAGTCCTCAACATTTTCCATTTATTCCAGTCTCATTTTTCCTTAATAAGGCAGGAATGTGACAACTTATGAAAGCAGTCTTTAAATAATACAGGATAATGTACACAAATACACACAGACACCAATTAAATATTTGACCCACCCCAGAATTAAGAAATAATTCAAAAATACCCATGGCAAGTCTACTGAACAAAAATTCAGAATAGGACCATCTGTTTACACAAAAGATATTAATTATTTTTAAAATTCAGAAAAAGAGAAAATATTATTGGAATAAAATCTGGCTCCTTTAATAAATTAGTTTTTGTCAACTTCAGGTCAAGAAAATAATTGAGTAAATAACTAGAAGAAAAGATGAATATTTAGATATTGGTAGGAATTAGGAAGCTTGATTTTTCTCTTTGATTAGATCTAAAAATTATATCAACATGTACATTTTCTAATTTTTTTTAAAAACATTTTTCTAAAATTTTTTGTAATGAGGGAAAAAGTTATTTTTTTATTAAAAAAACTAATATAGAATAGAATAGAAAGCATTTCATCTGTCACATAAAAACCAGATTGTTCAGTCTGACCAGCCCGGATGGTGTCTGAATCTATTTGAATAAAGCTAAAAATAGTTAGTAAAATCTATGCAGTTGTGTGCAAAGCATACCACACAGTGATGTATAAGAAAAATAATTCGTAAATAAATTATTTATAAAAATATCCTCAAGCCACTGTAAACACCTTGCCCAAGGGGTGGAACCACTAGTCAAGACACTTGTAGGTATATTTTCATTTAGACTCCTTGAAAAAAGGGCTTGGTTATAGCCTTTGAATAGACTCTCAAAATGCATGGTTGCAAATATACCTGATAATAAATAACAATATTCTCTAAACACCTCCAACCCTTTCATATGTAGGCTTTGTCATACCTTTCTTTCTCTGCACCTGGCGTTGAAATGTAGGCACATAATGGAGTTATTCTTAATTGGTATGAGAATGTTCTGCAATGTCTACAAATGCAAAGAAATGCCCAACAAAAATTTTGAACATTGACCAGACATTTCAAATTCAACTGAGGCAATGCCCTCAGGCTCCGAGGTCATTACATGATATAAGCTATAAAAAACTACAAATTGTGCTCCACACCTTCACACACAACCATATTCATACCATACAGAGTTGTCTGTTTTCCCACTTTTGTTAGCACGAGAAGGGCCACCACGTTTATTATCTCCTGGTGCTGGAGAATGGGAACGTGTTGACAATAAACTGCCCTGGCTGGGTGCTTCATGTAGTGCTTGGTTCTGACTAGCCACACCTGCATCTCCGCCACCAATCACGGTTGATATCCGGTTGTAAACAAGAAACCTGCTGCACAATGAAAGTTGTCAAGGAAAATTCAAATTTTACAAAGACATACAATAACAATAACTGAGCAGAATTTCATGCTGCCAAATTGAATAGTTGAAAACTTTTCTCTGCCTTTCAGTTACAATACATGTTTTCAACTAAATTATTTCCTAGATAGCATTCACTGATAACTCAATTTCATACATTTAAACTTCCTTTCTGCAAAACAGTCACCTGTACTACAATAATTTATTTCTATAGGGATCCTTCAAAAATCTAACTGCTACAGCAACAACTCCAGGACATGTGGAGTTTTGGAATTCATAATTCCTTCCAATATTCCTGAGCTGGAATGAATGAAGAACTGACCCCAATTGGATAATGGAGTGGCAAATAGGAATTATGTAATTAACAATCCAAAACTGAATCAAATTATTTTAGTTCAAACACAAATACCATTCTTAATATTTTTTACTGAATATGAAAATATATTAATAATATATTTGGAGGTTTTGTATTTCTTTTGTTTTTTTTAAATTAAATCCAAAGATTTTATTGTACCTTTAAGGAGAATCGCAAATAATATTTTTTTTACTTTCTTCAAATCGTAAAGAACAACAATATATTTTCAGTTACCAGTTTTGAATAGAAGCCACACCAATATTATGTGTAAATATGGATATTAATATTTCAATAATTGTTCCTTAGGATTTATTATAAAGGAAACAATAAAATTATAAATTTTACAAAAAATGTATCCAAATGTGTCTTTAAAATTTTTGGTGTTGAAGTAAATTTGTGTGTCCAGATGAATGTGATAAATTATCTTGGTAGCATCACCATCAGATATACATGAAATCCTAAAGGTTACGATAATAGTATATGATTGAGACAGCTGTAGATAATAACAGTTCTTTTGAGAAACAAATTTTAATAGAACTTTTTGATTAATCATGTGGCACATGCAGTCGAACTCTCAGCTGACTTAGTAGTTCTTCCATTGATAGAGAGTCGTAGACATATTTGAGAACACTATCTTTTTCAAAAACTCTCTATTATTGTTCTCAAATGTCATAGCTTCCAATTTGTGCTAATAGGCTTTAAGGTGATGTCACCAGAATAATCTCAATCGAACCCTGAGCAGCGTAGCATATCACAGGGTAAAGGGTGTAGTACAATTTACAACTGATACAACTTTTTAATGTATATCTCGTGCTTATTATTAGAAAATATTGTAGTTCAATAAAATTTTGAAGTTTTGATCAGTAAATGAGTTTAATGGGTGTTTGTGGCTCGAATACCCATACATCATTTTGTGAATCAAGATAAGCTAAAATTATGTATTACCATTTCACCCCCAAAAAACACACCGGCACATGTACATGTACACACAAACCCTGCCCTCCAAATATATATAACATAAAATCACCCATATCAGTATTAACACAAAGAGGCTTGTTTGTAATTGCGTCCTGTTTAATGTCATCAGAAATAGTAAATAGTGAACTTTGTTTTACATTACCACAGTACTTTGTGGGCAGAAAGAAGTCTACTTCTAAAATACTTAAAATACTATAAAACTAAAATTCATGGATTTTATTTTTGCTTTATTTGCAAAGTCGCTGAACAATTAATCCAAATATGCCTGAAATGTTTTAATTTACTTTCATTGATTTTTTTATTTAATTATATTAAGAGTACATAACTATTATAGTTAGTTATCGTTCAGAAATTTGTATGACTGTCAATTATTAATTTACAGTAATTGGGAATTAAAATATATACTAATAATTAAAAAAATATAATACAAAAGTATTTACTATATTTTGAGTATTTTAAATATTTTAAATATGAATGCATTTAGCAAATAAAAACCTAATGTATTTTGAGTATGCAATTAACTAGTATTTATTTACTAAGTAATTTGGAGAAGTATTCAAATACTAAATTTAAAGTATATTGCCCAACCCTGTAGAGAAGTATAATTAGCATTTTCTTGTACACATGAACACCCATAGCACAGCAAAGTTTTTTTGCAGAGGAATGTTCACTATTCAAATATCCTGAATCCAACTTCAAATACCACACATATAAAGAATCTAATAAATTTGGAAAATAGCAATACGTTTCAACAGATTTTCCTTCTTGAATTTTAATTAACAATGTAATATGAAAATTTGGTTGAAATCGTTGATTCAATTGTGGTATTGATTATCTATTTTTGCTTAGTTGTTTGGCAATACTAAGAATAAATAACAAAATTTACAAAATATTATATGACAATTACTTGTATTTACTTAGAAAAAACACAACAATATACAAAATATTGCTGGGCTCATTAAAAAATGTATGAAAGCAGGTTTCAGAGAAAGTAAGAGAGAAACCGAAAGAAATTAAAAAAGTTACCTCTGATCCTGTTGTGAATTCGATGTGTCTGGAAGTTCTGTTGTTCCATGGAAGCTAGATCTATCATCTTGAATCTTCACCTGTATTGAGATATAAAATTATTCATGATTATGCCACGATATGGATATGACTAGCAACTTCATTCTGTGATAAAAAATCAACAAAATAAGTTCCAAGAAAATATGCAAAATATTAAGTAGTGCTCTCCCAACCAACATTAAATATTAAAAATATTGATAAAACTGCTTTAACAGCACATACTTTCTGTATTATTTGTAAGATTATATTGCAACTTCTATCCAAATAATACTTTATTTCCCTCTTGAATGACTCTTATCAAATGAAGTTTACAAGGATTTGGAGGTGCGGGAAAGACGTTTACATTTCAACAGCATATTCGCAGCAACAGCAGGTTTTAACACCTCAGAAAATTCTCACACTTCGACTCAAAAATTTATTTAAATTAAATTAAAGCAGTGTGTCAAAAAAATCTTTAATTTACAAAATTTTAGGAGTTTTAATGAAAATTAGGCCTGTGACACTTACATTGGATGGCCACTCATTTCCTGGGGCAAATTTCCCTGACCTTTTCCCATTTTTCATTGCATAAAAAAAAAGTTACTAATTGGACAGCTCTCTGATTTTGCAGTGACAAAACACGAATGAACAACATTTTCTAAGCAAATATAAATTGAGGGGGAAAAAATAATGCAGTACTATTGTTTTTAAGAAATAAAGTACAGTTTTTAACCTTTTCAAATTTCCTGGACTTTTAATGATTTTTCTGCAAATTCCCTGATTTTTCCCAGACTCTTCCAAAGCAATGAAATTACCTGACTTTTCCATGTTTGACAAAAAGTGGCCATCCTGTTACATAAGCACACTTTGCTTTATGTGGGCAAAAGCTGTAAGAAAGAATTTTGAGTTTTTGAGAAAATTTGAGAATGTCCTAGGGGCTTCATGGAAAGCACCCCCAAAAATTAAATGATATTTCATATAATCTAAAAATAGAGAGAGGACATCTCAAAGTGGTCAGAGTATATGCCCTAGAAGGAGAAAAAACTTTTTATGAAAATCTACAGAAAGTTATTTCCCAAATTAATAATAGAGATCATTTGATAATTAGTGGAGATCTAAATGCAAGAGTTGGAAACAAACCAATACCGAAGATAGTTTCAAGAGCAGGCAATGAATAATAATGGTATAGAATTAAGGATTTTTGCCACCTTTAATAAATAAAAAATAACTATCACATTCTTAAGATGTAAAGATATTCATAAATACACTTGGAATGCTAGAGGAGGGAGATCACTCATAGATTATGTTAAAGTTAATGAGAAATTATCAGCCTTAATTCAAGATATAAGAGTTTATAGGAACAAAATTTGTATACTCACATCACTCTTTGTTGTCTCAACTATTAAATCACTATGAAGATGAAAAATCTAAAGCCAAAATAAAAACAATGTAGAAGGATTTAAAAGTATATCTGCTACAAAGAAAAGAGTATTAAAAAGCTAAATCACAGAGACTAGATTATTAACTTAGAAGGTGTACCAACAAGCGATAAATAGAGAAAAGATGGAAAAATATTAAATACACTGCAGAAAAAAGAACTATTGAAAGCCTAGAAAGAAAAGAAGTTCCAGAAAAAGAAAAACTCAAGAAACTGAATGAAAACTTAAAGAAGCATGACAGAAAAAAAAAGCATACTTGAAATATCTTCAAACACGGAACAAAGAAACTAAGAAAGAATAAACTGTCACTATCATACTTAGAGAAAAGCAAAAAGCTATCTTGTATAGCACATCAGGAGTGAGATCACTTCATAATAAAATAGAAAATGATATTCATGGGAACAAGTACAAACTATAAAGTAATGAGACAATCAATCAACAAAAAAGATACGTTCAATTAAACATTATAGATGAAGAGAAATGGCTACAACACTATAATAATTATGGAACAAGCTTACGAAGAAAGGAATAACATGAAGACTGAAGAAGATAATATTGATCCACTAACAATAGAAGAATTGTTACAAGTATTAAAGATAAGAAATATATAAAAGCTACTGGTATAGACTAATATAAACATAGAATTACTAAACTATGGAGTCACTTTTCTCCATTTAAGACTGTAATCTATACAATCAATGTTGGCTAAGAAGTTACATTACTTGAACACAAAAGCGCTAATACACATCTGTGTTAAAAAGGGGATCGAAAAGTGTAAATTATATAGGTTTTAGCTCTATAAACACAAACAAAATCTACAGTAAAATGAATCCAAAAAGGATTAAGAGACATATATGAATATATTATGAGAAGAACAAAATGGCTCAGAAAGGAAAGATCCTGCACACAGATATGTTTTTCTACTGAAACAAATATAAAGAAAAGAAGAGTTTAATTAGAACCGCACATGCAATTCATTGATTGTGAAAAGCCTTCGACCGAGTAAAACAGAAGATTATGGGCATAACGAATCAAAGAGGCTTTCAAAACATTTAAAAAACATAGCTAAAAGTTTATATAAAAATACAAAAATCCGAATAAAAATAATTTCACAACAATCACAACCATTAAAAACTAAACAAGGATAAAACAAGTTGCAAGTTTTCCAATAGTATTAAACATCTACATAGATGAAATTGGAATGGATGTTAAAAGTAACAAAAGGATAGATTGAAGGAATAATTATTATCATCAATATTCTGTCACTTTCTGATTGACCAAGTTATTATGTATGAAAGGAAAATGATCTCCAAATGATACTCTATCAATTAAATCTAATGTGTAAACATTATAACATTAAAAGATCAAACAAAAAAGCAAAATGTCATGGATTTTAAAGGAGTTTATCCATTAGAACCAAAAATATGTCTGGAAAACCAGTAATAGAACAAAATATATTCTTCAATTTCTTGGATGTGATATAAGTTACGACATAAAAAAGATAATTTGCACAAGTTCCAATATATTGCGGCACAACTACACAGAATATTAAAATAATTAGGAAGATACACATTAAAATTCTTATAAAACATGCAACACCATAGTTCTACATGAAAAGGAATTGGACTCTCACAAAAAAAAAATTGAATATTCAAGCTACACAAGATGAATTTATTAAAGAGAATAATATTTGTACTTTATCTCGATAACAAAGAAATGAAAGACATTAGAAAATATTAAATATATTAGTTTAAATGATTGTATACAACTATATACACAATATTGGAAAAAACATTTAGAAAGAATGGAGCACAATAGGCTACCTAAACAAGTACTGCAGAACAACCCAATAGGAAGAAGGAGTGTAGGAAGACGATGCAGAAGTTGGTTTGATATGTGAAGACGGAACAGGTAGCTGCCTAATCCTTGAAGTGTAGAAGAAGATTATTTCACATTCATAAGGCCAGATCAATCATGGAATATTCATTTTTGAGAAAATCCTGAGAAGAGTTTAGGTGCGAGTGTTGCTCACAGATAGATTGACATTCCAAAGAAAATAAAATTATTTTCTGTATCAGGAATGTATTTCTGTTAAAATCTCAACACTGATTTTTTTGTTACATTACATAACTTTCTCTATACTATGTATACAAGAAAGAAATAATCCAATAAATACTTACAAAAGAGGAGTTATTAATTTCTTGGTTTTCATTGTTTTCTTCTCCTGTGTAATATACAGTTCTCCTTGTTCCAGCACTACCAAGGCTTAAGGAACTCTGGGTAAAACCATCAGAATTATGAGTATCTGAAATCAAGTAAGGAAGTTGAGTTTCAAACAGTTTCCAAATTGTCTAATTTCTTAATTGTTTAAGCCAGCTGAGAATATTAAGGCAAGTGGTGTGGTGGCAGTCTCGGACAGAAAGGCTATGGTTTCAAATTCTGTTTGGGCATGGATGATAACCCTCGTAGTGCTGCATGGGGTGGGCTCTCTCATTCACCATGCATCACCCACTTTTCCACACCTATCCCAACTTTCTTGCCCTGCCCGCATGGCTGGAAGCATGTTGAATTGAATTGAATTGAATTGAACTGAACTGAATTGAATTAATGCCTTATTTTACGTGGCGAGACTCGGGCCATCAAGCCCGCTCTTCCGTCTGACCACGCAAATTTCGCTACACTCCTTTCCCCAACTAGCAGAGAATGGAGGTGTTTCTTGGGCAAGAAACAGGCAATTTTGAATTTAGCTCAGAGGCGTCATTTAGGCTTGAGGATCTTTTACATGCAAGTAAATCTACTAACATGGGACAGCTGGCTTTACTTCCCCTCCGAAGGGAAGCGTACGGAGGATTTTTTCACTCTTAAAAATCCACGGCTTCGATCAACCTGCCAATGTTTGAACCCGCCAACTTGGGTACAATAGTCCATTACGCTAACCGTTACACCATCTCCGCACGTGTGTGAGGCGTGTACACACTGCACCATAACAGAGCTTTTCTCTTGAGTCTGTATCCACACCAATAACAATGTGGGACCCCTGCCACTAGGTTGTGCTCAGTACACAGGTCTGGCCATAGCCAGCTCTTCCTAGGTGCACCCGAATGCCTCCTATTCCTCAGTCCATTCCGCAAGTGGTGCAGGAAAGAGTGAAGTTACTAATGTTTGCAATTTTTTTGTTAACTTTTTTTTCTTTTCATGATTCCATATCTGCAAATCACAGATTTGGAAGAGATTTTAATTGCAGATAATTGGTGGAAGTCGCAGATTTGCAATAGCCAGGTCCACTGAACTGACAGGCACCGAGTGGCCTCATCAAACAAAATCTTGGCATCATTTTCATGTTGTGTTTACTTACTACAATGCTATTCATTTTAGATTCTCTCTTTGCTGGACTATTAAAAAAAAATTGGCCTGGATCACCTGGCAAATCGATGATGGATGCCACGAAAACATCCAGAAATATTGTTAGATATTACAGATATGCAAGATATTTGGAGCTTATTGTTGCAACAAATTAATTTGCTGAAGAAATGTACGAGATCTGTTAGCACTTTCAAACTATCTCATACAGCAATACAGAAAAGAACACTGATGTAGAGCTTACCTCTGAGAAGACGAGAACGAGCGTCATCCATACTAGTGTCCGACTCATTGCCACCTTCTCCCGACTCGGACCCGTGACAAGGCTGGGGATGCTCCTCAAGCTGTGAATCTTCTCTCCATGATCTCCGGTTCTACAAATAAGAAGTTTCTTATTAAAACTCCAAAACATTCTAAAGAAAATTAATTTCAAAGCCAAGGAGACAAAATTAAAATGAAGTGTAAGTAACCAAACAATTTTGCAAGAAGCAAGTGTCCTAGAAGAGGTAAAATTTTGAATTTTCATATAAAAAATTGTACTATTGAAATTGTTCAAGATTAATCATTTTACTATGGTTATACACAAAATATCTTCCCAAACTTTATCATACATTAAGATGTGAATTGTCAATAAATAAATTGCAAATACATGAGTTACTTACTCGAGGAACCTTACTCATGAATTCAGATCCAGCTTTTCGAACACGCTTCACTAAGGTTGCTCCAAAACTTTTCCTAAGTAAAAAACATGCCAATCAAATTAGTAGAAGATCCAATAAGGACAAAACATCTGACTATTTTTCATGCAAGATCCTCAACTAAGTTAAATTGCAATAAAAATTATATTATAAGCAAAAACTTAATCTCCAAATAATCAAGTTTTATTCATGGCAAAAAAATCAAGAAACGGTCTCCACTAATAAATGTTTACTTTAAAACTACAGAAATTTGAGGTAAAACAATATCAAGATTTGGGAAACTGATGTGTGTAACACATCTACACCCCCCACACACACCCGCTTGCACGCACGCACACAAACATACATGCACAAAACACACAAGCACTAACACACACACTTTTTAAGAGTGATATTTATAAGATATATCATCACATTAAGAAAAATTCAAATTTTTTCACAGAAGAAAATTTAACATTTGAAACATCTGTATCCTTTTCAAACAAACCACCAGTAACAGTTTAGCACAATCTATTCTTCAAAGCATATTTTATCTATCTCAGTGTTCGACCCCTCATTTTTCACACTGCACCTGATTACGTTATTTACAATTGCATTTTGCAAGTCAACAGAAGCGTGATTTACATCTCCCCAGAGGCTCTTTCTATTTTAAATATCAAGTCACTAGTATTACCTTAGAAAATGACTTTTCATAATCATGATAATTAAAAATGAAACGAGACATATTTTTACCAAAACTTTCCACAAAATGCCACTATACTGATTTTCATCAACAGCTCTTTTAAATAAATACTTTGGAACTGAAGTGTTGAAAGGACAAATTCATTCTAATCATTCTCTTATCTGTTTATAAGAAGCAAGGAATATTTTGTTACAAAGTTCATTTATTTGCAATTTAGAAATATTTGTTGTTGATTTCCATGAACCAAATATGGAATACCAGTTTATACATGACAAAAAACATATGATTGATATTACTCCATTTTAATGTATCTGTTTTAAATTTAGCACTTTTTTTTTTTTTTTTAACATTCATGTACAGAGAAGCAATATAATAAAATAAATGCAAATAAAAGAATTGGAAAGAAAGAGTCAACCCTTGGTTCAATTTAACTCGATTACAACATCAATAAAGTACATGTGGGCATAACAAAACGTTTTGAAAAGGCTCCTTTTATTCAAAAGCTGACCAGTATTGTATCGTAAATAAAACTAGAAGGTGCTTGACATGCAATGGTTATTATATGGCAATGCCAGTGTCATAACCTAAAATGAATTTTATGACCCGAATATTGTACTTGAATGTAGTAATGAATCAGCAGAGAGAGTAATTTGAAATGTCAAAACAATGCCGAGAATGAGGTAAATATTGCTTTGTGAATTGCATTAATGAAACGGGGGAGGGGGATGTATGCTTTTAGGTTGTTTTGGCAATTGGATATTGTAGTGTGGTAGCTACATCATAACATGGTAGAATGTGTAGTAAACAGTTATGTCATCCCTGTCCCAGCCCAACGTCTACCTAATTTTATCCAGTCCTTAGTTCTTTTATTACCTACAATTCCTCTGTTGATGACGCTTATACGTCTTTCCTCTATAAAGTTGATATGATTACAAGAGAATGATGGATAGAGAAGTTCTCTGAATATTAAAGAAAAAATACTGAATACTTAACTAGAAAATGAGTGTGACGAGTAAAATGATTGCATCAATGAAAATACTTACTTTTTGGTTGAACAGCTGTCAAGTCTCCGATAATGTTCCATTATCTTTTCTTCTAGTTTTTCTTTTTGTCGGCGAATATTATTTAATTTATCTCTGGAAAATTAAATATGAAATTAACCATAATCATTCATTGAATTAAGATCTTTGTTTAACCCATTAGTCATATGATCAGATAAATCGGATGTTTAGAATAAAGGCAACAATGACTGTGATTGGAGCCTTATGTGTTTGAGATATACGTGAATTAACACTGGCATTGTTGGAAAGTCATAAATTAAAAGTATACAGTATTGTTTTCAATTTAGAGCGATTAGAGTGCAAGATGGCGCATTAGTTGCGATGTTTCACCTGGAGTTCTTATAATTATATCTAACATTGATTGATATGAACAAATTTGATAAGAAATGAAATAATGAAGGTATGTTTTTGATTTTCATCAGTATTCTAAGTAAATTGTTATAAATAACTAAACTATTTTGAATTAATTTTTGTAATCCGAAATATTACATCACATGCACACAGAACAATTATCACTGTTATATATCGAACTCACTAGTAGACTGGCTAAAAAACTCTATTAATGTTAAATGCTCTCATTTTGCAAAAAAACAGCTGTCAAAATCTGTGGACTATAAAAACTCTTTGCTTTGCTAACAATAAGGTCAACTGCCTCTGATATACCGATTGCAACTTGTACAGTCCAGCGGTTTAGTGTAGTGATTACAATGATTCAACTGAAAAATACTGAAAGAATTATATTAAATGGTGTATTTTTAGTTTATCGGTAGAAGTTACTATTTCAAGTGCATTAGTAGGAATCATTTTATAATAATGAAATGAGTCAATTGTGTTGTGTTCTTAGCTGCAAATAAAACGCTAAGAAAGAAATTTAGAAATATACATCATGGTAAGTGTCAAGTGCATACATTTTTAATTGAAGTACGTGGTCAGGGACAACATTGCTTTTTTTTTTTAAGAAAAACTTATGTGTATGATTCATTTTAAAAACTAAAGAACAATGCTGGCCAAACCCTTTTTTCATATCAATCGTGTTTTCACTCTTACAGTGAATCTAAATATAATAAGAAAAAGATACTGAAGAACTTAAGAAGGAAATCCGACAATGAGGAGAGAATCAGCTTAAGTGTTGTGAAGATTGTATCGACAATCAACCAACACCAAACAGTAAACATAAACCCTTTTTTGGCTCCATCACCATCCATCAGTTTTAAAATTAACAGTGACCACATTTGAGCGTGTTTTTAATTAGCTATGCCTATCTACTGAAAAGTTTTAACAGATCAGGGAAGTGTCAGGGGAAGTAGATATTTCAAATGGAACAAGCTGAAAATTTTGGTAAGCTACCTCTAGAAATATCATCGTATCCCGTATCAAAAAGAGCAAATTGTTAATTAATGGTTTAAAAGATATCATAGTAATAAATACTGAAGTCAATGAGGATAGAACTGAAAAAGTAAAATTATAATGTAGGGCTGCAACATATCTTTTAAAGCATGATGGCAGCTTCAACTGCTGCCATTTTTGTTTCTATATTGAAATCTGTGAAGTATATTTGGTCTTGAAATGACATAATGAATAAATGACACAGGTAAGAGATTATTCTATTAATTTTAAGTTATTATTAAAATGTATTACCTATTATTAAAATATATATATACCTGAAAATCGGTTAAGAAGAGCAAGTAATGACACATTTAGGATCCACTACCTTTCTCTTAAATACAAAATCGTGTTATTTCAGTTAAAAGGAAGATCATGAAACTTCTTTATAAACCAACAACTTTGCTGTTTTAAATATACAGATGATTTTGCAATATTCTTTTTTTGATTATTCATAATTTATTAAATCCACATTCAGAAAAAGTCCTTCAGTCATTCAGTTTCACCTTTTATTAAAGGAACAGGGGCCCCACAAAAATAGTTGGCCCCATGTTGTTTTTGGCTACATAATGAGAAGAGCCTTTAGATACATTTGCAAAAATATTCCAAAGATACCTACGTCAACATTTTCTCTTCCATATGATAATGCTGCTTATCTTCAAGAGAGTGAGTGACTAAATCATGTATTTGACTCAGCATTTGAGACATATGATCCATGAGGACTCTCTTATCATCTTCATAGGAATTATTCATTTGCAGCAACAACTGCAACATTACATGTGGGTTGTAGTCAGTGTAAGTGATTGAAGTGTAAGTAATTGACTAATTCTAGTTCAGCATGTACAAGCTGCCAACTGATAAATTAATAGTAATACAAATTACAAATACAATAATTTAAATTTCTAAAAAGTTCTCTTTTTTGGGGGGGGATTCAATTCCAAGTTTTCAAACAATCCACATCTTGACTATGACAGAGAACGTGAAATTACTATATATACTTGAACAATCTCTGTTCTATTTTTTTTTTTCTTCGATAATTGGAAGTTGAACACTTATCAGTTAAGCCCATTGCATTGTCATTTCTATCTTTTCAAAATCATTAATTCAATCGATCTTTCTTTGGTTTTGCAAACATCAAGGAATTTTTCATTGCACAAATGGATAATTTTAGTTTTTTTCAAGAATTTTTAAAATTAGTCAGCATAAATTAAAATTATATTTTCAAATAAAATACAATCAATTACACCACCAGTACACATCTAACATCTTTTATAGACAAAAACAGCAGGAAAAGGTTGATAGCAAACTTATAAATACATACCTCAAATTTGTTATTCTTCTTGGAGAGCTCTACTTCTAAAGCTGTAATGTGATCATTGCATTTAGCCAATTCCCCTTGTTGCTCTGTTAGACGAAGCTTTAAATTTCCATTCTCCACTCTCATCGTCCTATTCTCCAATTGTGAACTGTGGTACTCCTTACGTAGTTTTTCATTAGCAGTAAATAGCTGCCGGAAGTCATCCTAAATACAAATTAGCAGAAGATAACAACAAAATAATGAATTCTAATACCTAGCATAATAAAACTAATAAGGAAATAGATAAATTCTAAAAATCTCTAATGACAACAGTAGGAAGATTAGATAGCTGTAGCTGTTGTTGAACCACTATTTCGTTAGTAAATGAACACACAGTATTCTGGGTATTTAACAAACAAAATTTTTACAGGGTGTACGGATGAAATCCACAACTATAGTATTTGTATAAAGAATGTTTCATAAAGCAAAAATATGTTTTGTTGGTCTTCTGAGCAGATTGCTCTTATTGATGAATTATAAAAATGTTCTACGCCTACTTTGTATGTTTCCAGATTGAATGAAGTAGTGAAATGTACGCTGGTTAGTAGGATAAAATATTTTACCTTTCGGAAACAAAAAGTTAGTGTAATATGGTTTAGAAAATCAAATATTGATGATTTAATCTTATTTTTTCTTGGAATTTTTCTTGTATTTCTCCTTCATTTTTTCTCAGGGAATCAGAATAAATATCTAACCATGTGTTTTAAGAAACATGAGTACCGTTATGCTTGATATTTACAATAATTTCAATATTTAGAATTGATTAAACAAAAACGAAACTGTCTTAGATGTCACCACAATTTTCAGAGAGAAGATACATACAACAATGACATAATACTTATTATCAAACAGGGAAAAATCAAATATATTATGATGGCAATGTATGCAGTACACCGGATATCTACTGAAGGTGAGGGTTAAGACTCATTAAATGAATCCAGAAATTAAAATCAAACAAAATTACTGCCAAGCAAATTTTGCTGTATGATAGTGAAGCAGCCCCACAAGGAAATACCCAAGAACCAAATTGATTACATCAAGAAGATATAAACTGGACAATGGGGATAGAAGGAAGAAACTAAACCACAAACATTAAAGATACGGAAGAGTATCAAAGACTGGCAAAGCCAATGTGAAAATAATAAAATCAAACCCAAACCCCCAAGGTGAGTAATGTGGAAGGAAATAATCAACAACCAGATTGTATTAACCCAACACATCATCAAGAAAAGAACAAATAGGACTATTCACACAACCAAAAAAACAAATAAAATTACAGAAATTATAAAATTCAACATAATTACCTTTAGACTGGAGTGCTCTGCCCTGAGATTTCCTAAAGAATGTGATTCAGTTTTAAATTTATCACTCTCCTGTTGTAAAGAAATATATTCTTCATGTTGTTTCTCGTTTTGAGTCTTCAGCAATCGTATTTCTGAACGAAGATCACGTATGGTACCCTTTAGTCCCTCTCGCTCGACACACAAGCTCTCATACTGAGTAGAAAGCACTTCATGCAATGACTGGAGAGTATCTTGATCCTTAAGAAGTTGGTTGTGTGCAGCCTGCTGCAATCCTTTTTCCTTCATCAGCTAAAACGAAAGATGGAGAAATAAAATTACTAAGTTAACTAAAAAGGATGACAGTCAAAATCAGAAGGTATCCGAAGTAAAATTTCAATAACATTATTATCAGGACAACAAAATCTCTTAATTTTAAATTTATTTTTATATACTTGATAAAGTAGAGATGTCCTAACCATCTAATACCTAAGCAGCTGTACCTGAAAATATGAATGTACAATAAGAGGGGGAAAAATGCCTAATTATATGTAGTAGGAGAATCAAAAACAATGACTGGTAACAAAAGCACTTCACATAAAATTGAATAATCTTATTTGCCTTTTTTTCCTCATGATAGCACATAATCTGTAGAGCCACTTGTCACTACAGGAGACAGTAGTTAGTATGCACTTATTTTTTTATCAGGTTAGCCTACCTGTCTTCTCAGAGACCCACCCATCCCAACACATTACAAGTTTAATGCATTGCAAGTTCCCAGGTCATTCTACCCTGCCTATATTTCCACTCATTCCATCAATCCTCTCCATCTTTGGCTGTCAAAGATAGCCCATAGATCTTTTTAAAAGTCTATTATCATATTTACCCAAATGTAAGTTGACCTTGAATATCAGATGAGTCTTAATATTGAAGAGGTCTTCTAAGAACTTTTTTCATTTTTAACTAATTGTAACTAAACACAATCACAATAAAACTATCAATGGTATTATTGACTACAAAAATCTATGATTTATTTGTGTAATTTCTATTTTCTTCTTCATCATCAACATCAGCATCATTGCCAACAACACCGTCACTACTTTGTTCACCTTCACATGTATTGTATTTTTTCTTCCTGTTCCTCCCACAGTAGGTCATCTTCTCAGTCATCAAGTGCTTTGGATATGGAGCTCTTCTTGAAAACCTTCAAATAAAGATTCTATTCCAAGCAGTGGCTATCCATTCTCCCAGCTTGTATACTGAGGGCTTCCTTAATTTCACTCCGGGAGTGAGAGCATGGTTTGCTTCAAGAAGCCAGTCATTATAAAGTTGTCCGAGATGATCCTTGAATGGTTTGTTTATAACAACATCCATAACTTGTAGTTGTTTGTCATCCCACCAGGAATTATTACCAGGCCAGTGATACTTGTTAATATCAGTTCTCTAATGTCTTGCATGATGTGTCCCTTCTTGCATGATATGAATTCATTTAGAACCAGCATCCCTCTCTTTTTCAGCAAATAGTCTGGTCATGCATTTCAAACAACCTGCAACCAATCACCAAGTATCACATCATTGGTCATCCACCCTTTCCCTTGACATTTGAAAACAAACCCTGTTGGCAGTTTTTCTTTTGGCATTCATTTTCTGTGCAGAATCGCACACAGAGACAGCTACCTACCATCAGCCAGAACACACAGTTTAGCTGTTATTCTGGCCTTTTCATTGCGGGTGCTTCTGATGATTACACTTTAATCACTTTAAGATTTTTGGTTTCAACTGTTACTTTTGATGGCACGTCAAAACAAACAAGCATCTGGTCTGCATTGTCAATTTACTGAGCAGATAGCCATGTTCTTTCCATAATTTGAGACAAAGACATTGGAACCCAATTATTTTTCTTCAAGAGCTAGTGGAAGTCCCTGAGCTATACTATGATTACGTTACAGAGTCCTTTGGCAATTCATCAGCTGCTATGATGTCACCCATCTGGGAGCTTGAACGTCACAATGGTGACATTTAACCTACCGATTGGATGACACTATAACAACTGATGATCTGACAATGGACACTGTAAATAAATCAAAGTATAGAGTTGTTCTTAGCCATAATATCAGATTAGCTGCTTTCGTTAATCTTGCACACCAGTCCATACTCACTTTGAAATTTTCATCATCTTGTAAAAGAGTATCTTATTTAAGTGCCTTCTCTCAAGAGATTCCAACTGCTCCAACTTCATGCTGCTTCAACTCCGGAAATCTTACTTTTTTTATGTCTCCTAAAAGTATTACATGTTGAATTTGCATTCTCTAATTCTTCCAGCAAAGCTCTTGTTAGTGGCCTCATTTTCTTTCAGAATCTTCAAATCTTCAGAGACTTTAAATCTGTATCATACTGTCTGCACAATCTAGTTGTCAACTGCAAACTCGTAGGTCCCTGTACTTCCACAGAATTTCGGGCACAACTTCTGTTCATTGTTCTGTTGTGTTTAACTTACAATGTCATTCATTTGATAATCTCACTTTAAATATATTGGTCTGAAGTGGTACAGCATGTCCGAGTTGACACTGTGAAACAGAACAAAAAATTTGTATTCAACATGTGCCTGTGACAGAAGCACCACTACCAGAGCATGGACTGTGAGTCCGCATGCCTCAGGATGAGGAATCACTTCAGTTTACACTGCTATCATATTAATACAATTCCATGACAAGTCTGGTCTGCCTTTCTGTTGGCAAGGATGCTGAGAAATAGGTGATGAATAAAAGTTCATCCACCTGACGCTTCAGTCAGCAGTTACGTGCAAGGCTATTGATGTCCAAACTTTTGCTCTCCATTCATTCTTCCAATAACCTCTAAAAACAAACATCACTCAAAACTGCAGTATTGACATTCCTTGTCACGTTAATAGAGGAGATAGATGAGCATGACTTATTAACACCTTTGCAGTATATTGATTCATCAGCTTACAAGTTTTTCAGCATAGAAAACTGCTCACTGGCTAAGCTTAATCTGTGAATATAAGAACCCTCCAATTTCTGAATAAAGAAAAACATTGTCATACATTTGGATATATACAGTAATAGTGATTATTGCCAAAGCATACCCAAAGCCCATCTTCGCTTAAAATAAGCAGTTCAAAGGTAACGCTCTAAGTCTTATTGACTAGAAAAGAAGTGGGATTAGCGGGTAATCCTTGGTGTTCCGGTCTGTCCCACAGTGTCAAAACATATAATATCCATGCCTTATAAGTGGGATTCGAACCTAACATACACTCAGGCACAGCTTCCTCAAGCCCTACATCACTAGGTGGGTAAGGAATAGAATGAAGGATTGAAAGATGATATATGTTGGGAGCACCCAACAATTACAGAACAGGAAAGTAAACATCCATGCCCAAGGCTGGATTCAAACCCACACCCCTTTGAACCAAGACAACCAGCTTATGGTTGTTTTAACAATTTCAGCTACATATGTCACCCCTGAAGGAAGAAGGAACTATAAAATTTTAATGCTAGTACTCCTGAACAAACCTCATCTTTCTCTGCTGCCAGCTGTGAATTGGCTAGCTGCAATGCTGTATACTGAGTAGAGAGCGACGAGACCTGTGACTGGAGGGTAGACACAGTTACTTGCAGCTGGGCATTGTCAGACTGGAGAGTGTCAGCAGTGCTTTGCAGTGCCAACAGCTCTGACTGCAAGTCTTCACTGGACTGGTTGATGCCAGCTGCAGAGTCAGTACTTGCACCCACAGGCTCCCCTGCTGCTCCCTCTTTCTCCAAAAGCTCCTTCACACCACGCACCACTTCCTGGCTCAGAAGAATTCTGAAAAATTGAGTACATAACTTATGGACTAGATCATGGCAATTTTACACATATTTACAAATAAATTCTATTATGACACATAAACAAACAAGTTTTTTAATAATGAAGGGAAAAGATACATAAAGGAACTAATCACACCCACCTTCCACAGTTTCATACAAATATGGACTCTTTGATCGTCTTAAACAATAAAATGATTAACGTTATCCATTTTATCTCAGGGCCGCTTTGGGAAAAGGTTGAGGGGTGGGACTGGTTTACTGGGAAAAAAAGAGGTGTATTAAAACTCAACCCCAGGCCTTAAAACCAAACAACATTTAAAAAAATTCATATTAATTTCTTACTTAAAGCAATTACTGAATTCACAATCAGGAATGTTATATCAAATTATTCAATAAGACCCTGTAAATGTTGGAAAAATTGAATAGTTTCTTCTCAGAGAAGCAAATTACCCATTCCAGTAAATTAAGAACTTACCACAAATTGTAATAAACATCAAAAAAAGCATTATTAAAAATTCCGAGATAAGTAATGAAGTTCCTGACAGAAGATAAGGCAAATGCCAATAATAAAAAGTACCTTTGTTTTAGAAGAGACTTCATATAAATTATATTTACAGTTAGTCAACTTGTTGCCAAACTAATATACGAAACAATGAAGCAATAATAAGATGGAATTTCAATTCTTCCATTTTAATCATGTGTACCTGTCTAAAACAGTTTCCGGATCTTGCAGTTGGTCAGGATCCAAGCCTAACTTCTCAAAGGCATGGCGCAGCTGCTGTGCCCCTAGCTTGTGCCTCACCAGTTCATTCTGCAGAGTACTGAGGGCTTGGCGGTCAGCTGCAGCTCTGCTTGCTACCTCCTGACCCTCTCGCTCCACCTCCTGTAGCCTGCAGGGCACAAACACACAGGAATATAATGAAACTTTGTACAATATTACTAAATAAAGAATGTATTCATTCTCATTATTTTTACTATCTTCATTAATGTCCTTTAAATTTGCTAATTTATTTTTCAAACTCTACCATCTTTGCAGCATCACTGCAGTACGCATACAAATTGTGTAATAAAACTGTTCATCAATGAAAGTTCACACTCACAATCCATAAACTCATTTGTGACATTCGCTCCAGTAAGCATCTACCTGGACCAAGAGTCAGCCCAATCAACAGAGGAACTTATGATTCCAATTCCTTGCCCACATTTCCCCCAAAATGGTGTAAAGGGTTATGATAGCAGGACATACAAAAAGGGATCATGAAGATACCAGATACAGAGGGGAACGGAGTGGTCTTGACTGGACCAGAGTTTTGCAGGCAGTGGACATTGCGGACCCTTGCAGAACAGACGCATTCCTTGCGAAGCTCAACCTATGCAGAAGCTTTGTGTGGGGGAAAGGAGCAGAGTGGAGTGGAGCACAGCACATACACAGTCATTAAAACAGTAGCACGCATGGAACATGTCTCATCTCTGCATTTGCACCCTTGCATCACACCTAGCTCCCCTGAGTATGCAGCCTCCCAGCACCTTCCCAAGGCTATTCGTGCAATTTTGTGCATTCAGCATTTTTTTTTCTCCCCCAAGGTAATTTCTAGTACCTCAAGGATATTTCTGATTACAGAGCTGCCATCATTACAGAACTTCTTTGAGTTTTGTCATGATTCTATACGTAGTATATTATTTGCAAGTACATTAGTTAACATTAGTTACATTAGTTGTATTTGTTATACACATGTTTGGTATTTACCCAAATATAAGATTAGTTTTCTAAATATCTCAGTCCAAAAATGAAGGGTCGTCTTATATTCATAGATTAAGCCTAGTCGGTTAGAGTATAAATTTTAACCTCGCCAATCCATCCAAAATCTCAAATGAATGGCATTGTATCAAAAGAAATATAATATGAAAATGAAAGCAGAGATTCTGTTACAGAATGCTGGTTTGACGAGGCCACACGGAATCGCGGAACAACGCACAGTGAGGGTGAATCTGGTTTTGAGCTATTAAAGAAACAGAGGCCATCAATAAGTGTAGAATGGATAGAAAATATGGTGACACAGAAAGGAATGTTCTTAGATGGTGTCTGATGAAAGACTATGAACAATGCAAATTCAATGCACAAAACTTTCAGAGGAGCCGAGAAAGTCAAAAGATGTTGCAGCATAGAAGGACCAAAAAGAAAGAAACATTGGTTTCTACGAAGATCATGAGAGTAGGTATGATTATGATGATTTTCAGGAACAAGAAAATAACAGTTCAGGAATAAGTCTTAACACATTCATCAACAAGGCAATTTTGTAGTCAATAAGTCTATTTATAACTTTGTTTAGACTACACAATAAGAAATAGTTAAAAGATAATTGTAAAAATTCTCATGAAGCCTCTTCAAAATTAGAGGGTCATCTTATATTCAGAGTCAACTTATATTCACATAAGTTATTTTCTCTTCCGTGTTATAATGTTCTAAAGAAGGCAATGTGAAGGTCAAATTAAGGGATTTTTAATAAAACATTTTACCTCTCATGATTCAATTTCAGTTCAAACTGTTAGTTTCCTTGAAATATGTGCTAACTAAATTCCCCTGAATTTGTGTAAACACAGGTTCAACACAAGTCTCCAGATGAATTATTTTTATATACAATGCAATTACTTCCACCCTCAAATTTGATTTACCATATACACTCAAATATAACCTGCATATTTTTTTCAAACATTTCGGGTCATATTCGAGTATATACGATAATAGTAACAAATACCTTGTAATTTGCAAGAAGGCATCATCCAAGTCCTTTTTCATCCTTGCCAGTTCCTTTTCTTGCACAGTAGCTTCACTGGTCCTCTGGTCCAGAGCTACGTCCTTCTCCTAAAACCAAAAAAATTCGCTCATGGAGGATGGGTCAACTTTCTATCCCTTTAACACACATCAACAGTTAAAAATATTATTTAATGCTTCTGCACATTATTAAATGTAAGGGAGTTCAGAATGCAAATGAATTTGAGGTTGTGAAAGAAGAATATTAAAGATCATAATCAATTTGGTTAACTGATGCAGAAAATTTTTAATGAGGACAGAAAGAATGCTGCAAGATAAACAATAAGAGTGAATAACATTGTTAAGGGCAAGAAGTATAAAAATTTCATTATTAAATAAATTAATTTTATAATTCATCACTAAAATTTCATTAAAACCCATACCTCAACCAAACTCCTCAGACGGGTCACTTCCTTCTGCATCGCAGCATTCTCCCTCTCCAGAGTCTCCAGTTTGGCCTTAGCTTCGTTGTACGTGGCTTCAATGGCTGGGACCCGCTGGGCCTCTGCCTTCCACTCCTCAGCCTGCTGGGCGCTCGTGTTGGCCAGCCGCTCCTGCTCTTCCAAGCGCCTCTGCAGGCTACTCGCAGAGCTCTGCAACTGCTGCTTCTCCTTGCTCACACCCTCCAGACTCTTCTCCAACTCCTCCACACGGCTCTTCTCCACCTGCAGTCAACAAGGGGCTTATTTAGCAGAACTCAAAGAGGGAAAATGGAATCAGAAGCAAAACTGAAGGAGTACATAGGCTGCACAGCAACAGCCATGCTCCAGTCCACATGGATGCAACAGACCAATAGTCATTGGTAATGCTCAACTGTTTTAAAAAAATCTGTCAAAAAATTGTCTATAGGGTTTGATATGAGTACATTCCAAACATTTTTAGACAGACAATATTTCCCAACAATATCTGGTAAGGTAATAAAAATGGTAACTGGGTAGTTTATCATTAAAATATAAAATGTTATTTGGTTCTTTAATACTAGCTTTGATCAATTGGGCTCCATTTCTCACAACACACAACATTAAGTGAAATTCAGATTATTCCCTTTATGAAACCTCTTAATGCAAAATTACTTAAAACAACAACACAAACATTCAGAGTAATGGTTATTATTTTTAATGAGAAACCATGAAATATTTAAAACCAAAAATTTTAATGTAATTAACTGTTTATGGCTAAGACTGTAAAACTAATATTTCACCCTCTATCAATGCCTCTTCATTGTAAACATCTCTATAAATTCAAACAATTTGAAGCTAAATAATTCTTGTAACTCTTGGTGTGCTGTATCCCAGTGCGTTCACATCTATTGGTGTCTTGCAATTTCTTGCCACGACTTCCCTAAAATGTGCTCCAAATCTCATTTGCTTGACTCAGTCTTCACATTTTTCTTTATTGCTCACCTAATACAAAACAAAACAAACAAATCACAATTCTAAAAAATTAATTGTCAAGAATACATTTTGTTGTTCTTTTCTTGTCTTTACACAATCAATTCCTATGGATGAAAAAATATTCCTTATATATCTTTTTTATCGCCTGTTTTACAAGAGAAGGAAGACATATAATCATAATGTGAGTATGTCTTATAATAAATAAGTAGTATTTTATGTTTTGAGAGTAAATATAAAATTGAGGAATTTAATTACACTCTATCAGGGTTTGCACGAGATTTTATTTGTAGTTTAGAAAGTGAAAAAGTCTGCCCAGTGTCGCCAAAACTTAATATTATATTCCACGAGAACATATATTAAAGATTAGGAAACTTTTGAACACTCCAAAGCTATTAACATATCAATACTAAATCAAAACATATAGCAAGGCACTGTACGAAAATAAAATATTCCCCATCTCAGAAATTCAGCTTCTTTCATCACCTTTATTGACAGTTTCTTTTTCTCCTTTTCCAGCTCCAAAATTTTGTTACTGCTCTCGTGAAATGAAGATTCTTTCAGACTGTCTATGGCTGAGAGAAGCCTCTTGTTCTCAAGCTCCAAGCGTAATGCCCTGGCTTGAGCATTGCTTGTCAGCTGCTCAGACAGACTGTTGTCACCTGATCCTAAAATTCAGAAAATTTACAAAATAAATAAATTGTTCTGATTAAAACTAACAGGTTCAGCATTTCCTTAAATCTCTAAGCCCAAAATGTTCCAAACACTGTCTTACTCACACACTCTGTTACTCATGTAACCCAGGAATGATGAGTTTACTTGTGTGGGTTATCTGTTTACCCAATCTTAGTTCACCAAAACGTGATGTATGATAGTATAGAGAAGAGACAATGTATGGTACAATGTAATACATTCATCCATTGACCATAGATGGTCAGTCAAACAAACGTTTTGCTGTCCATGAATTTCTCAATATCAAAGACCCACAAAACATGGATTCATTCTACCCCATGATTTTGAGGACACAATTTACTACAGTAGAACCTCTATTTAACATCATCTCAATAGGGCCTAAAATTTTTACATTAAAAAGGGGTATTCTTTGAAAAAACAAGTTAAAATAAACCAAGAGTTATCGTTGTTTTGTTTTTTTAATGCTTGATTTTTATCGTAAAGATTGTCCATAAATTATCTAACACTAAAGATGAGAGGAGGTTTGAGGAGACATTACACTGAATTACTTAGGGGTAGGGGTCATGGTTTAGTGTTATGTAATGCTGATATTTATGTTTGAAATGTTTCAACATTTACTAAAATAATTTCTTTTATCCAGTCTTGAAATAAAACATAAAAATTATTATATACAAATGATATGTACAAAAGTTGATATACAAATTGTTAAAATAAATAAAAATATTTTTAATTGCATCCGTTAGATTACGAAGAAAATATACGGCACAGTAGACGCATGGCCTCGCAGCCTAGGCATCATCCATGCCGACAACAAGTACATGACAAATTTTCTCGACTAAGCATTCTTCCTTCAAAATGTTCCTAATCTTATTGTAAAATGGAGTAAAAAATTTGATGTTCTCCAGCGCATGATTACACAAATTTCTCTTCTTATTAAGTCAGTGCAAGAAAGTAAAAATCAACCAATAAGTTGGTATCATAGAGACAAACCTACTTGTGATTCACAAGAAGTATTCTAGTCTCAAAATCTGTATAATAAATTTATTCTGAACCAGTGGAGATATGTACACTTTAAACATCGGGTCAATTAATGTTAAGATGGGCTGGTTCACCTTCTAAATATCAGTACCAATATAGAGAATTAAATGCAGTTTTTGGTAGGTTGAGTATGAATCATCAATGCAATTCACCCTTGTGAACGAGTTCTGGAAGAGCACTGTGTTCTTTAGGCTTTAACAATCGTTGTTCTGTGGTGATTGTAGAACGTATGGGATTTTAGCGATCCCCATAATCATTGGGCACTTAACGATCCCCTTCCATCATGAATTACAGTTTCACTATACTAGTGACCATGTGAGAGAGGCCAGGACTTCGGCCTAAAGCTGTCTAGTAGTGAAAAGAGTAATACTAGGATAATGAACAATTTGTAAAATTGAAGCTTAAAAACATGAATTCAGTCTTGTCATTTTTTCACAAAGCCTCACAACTGTGACCTGAGGGAACTGGCCATACTTCCTTTCCAAAAGAAGACATTCAAAGGAGGTTTTGCCTTTAAAAATCCATCAAGGTGAATTCTGATTGACAGTCTGAACACAAACCACTATACCAATAAAGCAAATCAAAACATTTAAAATTAAGTATTCATTACAAGATGACTGTAACCATTCATTTTACAGAACTAAGCATCTTTTCACACGTCAACATGTTGCTTGGCATATTGCATCAAACATTGATGGGTGAACATGTCTCCCTCTATATAAAGGCACTGCAATCGGAATAAATAGAAACTCAACTTTATAAAAATTAAAAATGGTTTATTACAAAAATATTAAAAGGAAAAATTAATGAAATACATTTTAGGCTTTAAGGATGTGCAAATGCAGCAAAAAGCACAAAGAAACTCATTTAGGAATGGTGTACATAAGACAAGATGGAATACTGGAAAGATCAATCAAGATTAGCCTTTTGAATGCTCTGGACAAGTTGATACGCAAAACATTTCCATGCGTGGTAGTCTCTGGACGAGTTATTGGGCTCAGTCAGGTTGTCACTGGGAGCCTCTACGTGAAACTGCGATGTTCCGGGAGCCTCTGGACAAAGTCGCCCGTGCAGACATGCTTTTGGCTATCATTAGTACTTGCTGATAATGGAGATGAATCGCACGGTATCTATGTGCGAGCAAGCTCAGTTCACAATGGGGCCTGCAGCATGAAGCATGGTGCACGACGCATGACTCACACTTGGCTGGCCTGTAGAAGTATTGTTAAGGTGCCAGGCTTAGATCAAAAAGGCAGATCAGATAGTCTTAAATGATAACCGGCATGATAAGAGGTGCTTAGGGAAGCAAGTTAATGTTTCGCAATTTTAGGCTGATAGTTTAGACAAGCCATTAATAGTTATAGGAAAACAAAATGTGATGATAAAGGAATATTTTGAGACTAAGTTTTATTAATTCGGAGAATTTCAGACAAAGATATCATGTGTGAAGGCATTGTTCACCCTTCAAGACATGGGTGTAGCATCAAGTCAGTGGTCAATATCATGAGTGTAGCTTTGATTGTCTAGGGTCAAATCTGCAGTCAACATTCAATGAAAGAAATGTAAACCATTATGGGAAGATCAAGTTCTGTAAAACAATAAATTATTTGAGCACTACTCCAGGTTTTGTTTTCTAACAAATTAAAAAAGAGAAAAGAATACAATATTTTTGTGATTACAGAAAAATGTTGTTTTATTTGTAATATCATATCCATGTAATCACAGTTACCTATACCTTCTGGAAATGAACAAAAACAAAATTTAGATATAAAATAATCTCAGAAAACCAGAACCCTTCAATGGGATCGCATCTCATTAAAAATATAAATTTTCTACCGAAGCATGGAGTCAGAAATGTAATATTTGAGTTCAACTATATTAAAGTCAAACTGTACTACTCTCATGAATACATAATCCATTGTTGGAACCAAAACATAAGAACAATTGAATATCAACAAACCTCCTTCCATAACATCTGCACCATCACTCTCCCCATCGCCTTTTGTTGCTGAGCTGCTGCTGTCATTAAGAGCTGAACGTGCCAGAAGTTGTAGTTGAGCATTCTCTTCAAAAAGTTCTTGGAGTTTGTCTTGCTGAGCATCTCGCTCTAATGTTAGCTCATTAATGTGCTGCTTGCATTTGAGAACATCTCCCTCCAATTGCAGAACATGATCACCTCGACGCCTTGCAGATGCCAGCTGCTCCTCTAACATTTCACGAGTTTCCAACAGGACTCTGGATTCGCCAAAGAAATTCAAAACTAAATTATTCTCAAGAGTGTGCTCATACATTAATCTAGTTTGATTTATGCACTATGGTTTAAGAACTATTACGTTCATCAGTAAAAAACACTTTAAAATTTCAAAACCATTATAAGATAAAAGAATTTTTCTCATATGACTGGATTTCTTATAACTTTACTTACAGTACCCTTCAAAATAGATTACTGTCAATGCAAGGCTACTTACATTACAAATAAATAATTTTACAAACTCACCTATTATCTTCTCTCAATTCTTCCACTCGTGTTTTGTAGAATTCGATGTCACTTAGTTTTTCTCGATAGCGCTGTACCTCCACCTCCAGCTTATCAACCCGTTCAGCACGCTCTCTGACAGCATCAAGCTCATCCCTATATGCCTTTGCAGCTCTGAAAGCAACGCCAATTATAGTTATTAAATTTGAATACATTAATATTTCTTTGTTGCTTGGGGATGGATGTCACTGCAGGACGAAAGTGACAGAGACCCATAAACATCCCTGCTGTGCTATGCCGGACACACTTTAACGTCTGTCATTTGACTGTGTCTGTGACCATAGCCTTAGATCTAGTCTTGAGGTGAGAAGGTTAACTTACCGAGCGTCCTGCATGAGCTCCTGAACTTCTTGGCGCAGCCGTGTAACAAGAGCCTTCTGATGCTCCAGGTCCTCCCTGCACTCTGCCAGAGCTTCAGACTTCTCCTCCAACTCCTGGCGTTGCTTCCGAAGACGGGCCTTCCAGTCTGCCAGCTCAACAGCCAAGTGGTACGAGTCTCCACTGGTACCTCCTGAGGCAGAGGCTTTCCGCTGGGCCTCGCTCGGAGACCCATTGGATACGGAGCTCTCCCCTCTGTCCAGAAGGACTAAGCTGGTCCAATGCTTTAAACACAAGAGTCAAATGAAATACAGAGGTCTGTACACCAGATTGCTACATGCTGTTGAAAAACAACCATCTGTGTCTGACAGGCTACCTGGCCATTTTCAAATGCTATTTTCTCCCTTCTAATTTTAATACATTATTACTTAGAGAATGTGGATGACAAACTTAATGCTGGTAAGGGTGGTTTGGTGGGTTTGAAAGACTCCTGGATTTCCAAATACCATTGAAATTGCTACAAGTGAATGTCATCAGGCAACGCCAGATGCCACACAACTGATGGTTGGTCACTGCTTGCCCAGTGGCTTTATGCTGGCTTCCAAGTTTCACAATAGTAGCAGGCAAAGCAAATACGTTCCCTTCTAACTCTGAGTACTGGTAGGTAGAACTGTGAGCAGCAGTTGGCTGTTTTTATCAGAATGCAGAGGTCTACTGTACATCTACCAACTTTTGAACATATTAAAACACCTATCAATAGTTTTCAATTTACCAAACACTGTTTAATCAACTACATTGAAAATGGACACAGCAATCTTTTTCATAGATATTTCTCAGCATGCACTGAAATTTGTTTTTATATTTTAAGATAAAATATGGCTAAAATGCTAATTTCTACTGGCAACTAATATTATTTTGTTCATATTCTCCACTTATCACATTGTTGCAATAAGTGCTTCTAATTTCACGGCTAATTAGTGTTCATTTTTTTACCTGCAAATAATCATCCCTCTCCTTGACCAATCTTCTAATGTGATTCACCATCAAATCAGATGGGAAGACATCAGTCGCCTCTTGTGTCAAAACTATGTGATGATTGTCAGTAACCTACAAGAACAGAGAAACATTATTATGGATGGAAAAGAGATAATTGATCCACTGAACAACAGGAAATATGAAGAAAGACAAAATAATAGAAACAAATGTTTTAGTATCAAGGATGAAATGCCATTTTGTTTTGTAACTTAAGTATACTTCCACAAATTAAATTTTAAAACAGGAAATAATATTAATATTATATAATAATTTTCAAATCAAAAGATTGAAGACGTTTGAATAAAGAGTTACTGATTCTGAAGTATTTAAAATTTAAAGCTGTTGACCAAGTCAATTACGCAATGCAAGAATCAAATAGTTATGTACAGACAGTAGTGACACGAGCCTCAAGAATGATGTTGAAAGAACAAGCAGAGCAACATCTTCAGAAAAGAGAGTAATGACTGGACAAAATGGATCATGGTAATAATAAATTGAAATGGAATACACTGCACTTAAGATAATTCATATATAATCCTGACAATAATTTTGAAAGGTTTGTCATTTTCTCTGCTTTTAAGTGTGCCTTCAAATCTGATAGAAATAAAGCATGCAAAAAGTCCAATGTTTCAAGTTTTAGGAAACATCCGTAAAGACACATGTAAATGAAAGTTTGCAGGGGTGTTTGGCCAGCAACATGAATTTTGGCTTTGAGCAACTTACAGTAATTGAAAACTGATACTAATTTATTATAAGGAAATAATTTAAATATTCTATGGAAATTTCCGTAAGTCATAATATATGACATCACTGAAACCCTAGCAAACATTTGTCAGAATCTTGGTCCTTTGTGATCCACTTGTAGGTGTTTTGTAAATGCATGTTGGCCAATGAAACAACTCTGTCAAGTGAAATGACTCGGTAAGGTGACAATATCTCAAATGACACTTGTAGAGCAGATGTAGGGCTTCATACCAACTTTCCCTCATTTTTCCTAAATACTTCTCACAAGCATGATTCTTTCCTTCCTTTCCTTTGTGTAGAAAGACAGCATACAATCAATAACAATAATTAAACAATTCACTTTCTACTTTTTTTGTTGACATAATATTCAGAAGTATTGTAATGCTGCATAAAAATATATATCAAGATTTTGACAGGAATACAAATTTTAGGGGAACTACTCTATAGACAGGAATGTAAATTTCACAGGAACACCTATCTATAGACAACATTAGCATCTAAACCAAATTTGAAAGAGATCTTCTAATTTTAGGATGTAATTTACGTGAAATTCTTACGACATTGTACATTTTTTTTAAACAGCAGCTCTGAAATTTTTCTTAACCTTTTTGTTCAAATAGTGCAAAGTGCACTTTTTTCTCTCTTCCAAAGCTGTCTACCTTCAATACTGAAGTTAATTTATTATTTAATGGGACAATTTTTTAAAGCACATCTTTTCCACATAATTTTGAGCTAATTCTCCACAAATGATGTCCACAAGATTTCTGCAAAAATAGCTCGATACATTTTGTGGCATATGTCCTGTTTTCAATAAAACTTCAGAAGTATTTGTAATTTTCCAAACAATTTGTGTGGTAATATTTATGATAGAGATGTCTCCTTTTTTTAATGTATTCATTTTGGACACAGACACTTCAAGTAACATCTTAAGAAGTTTCTCAAAACCTCAAAAGGTTTTGAGTAATAGCTTCTTCTTAATCTTAAGTAATAAATCTATTGGTTATACATTCTCGTGAGTGAGTAATCTCCTTTGCTGCCTGTTAATTTCAAAGTTGTGGTACATCCCAAGGATTTCCAGGGCAAATTTGTTTTCTTTAATTTTTTTCCTCAAATAGGTCAAAGTGTGTTTATAAATATCACATAGATAGGATTTTCACTAAAACATCTGAACTTTCAAAAATTGCAAATCTGAATCTCCCAAACTCATTTTGATGAAGATACTTTCTGTAAGAGCTAGCAAAAGAATTATTGAAACAAAATTGCATTGTTATAATAATTAATAATCGTTACAATAAAATGAGAAAGTATATTATGTTGTAGGTCTGCAGACATCTTTATTTTTCCTTCCACACAATTTTCCAGGTCACGCAGATCCTAACAGAATAACCCCATGAGAAAATAACATGTTATGAGACAAGTGACATCTGGATAACGTTGTCATATCATACACATAGGAATAAATAAGAAACAAAAAGAAAGAGAAAAATACGAAAGGCTGCAAAGAAAGAAGCATAAAAATTGAAGTAACCTGCTTAATGCAATCCACTATGTCGTGCTGCACGTCCACATCCAACGCCTTGATGTGCTCAATAAAGGTCTCCTTATTGGGGCATTGCACAGCACAGCCCAGGAGCAACAGTAACAAGAGCTGCATGTTCTCCAAGCCAGCCTTGCTATCCGGCTCTCGGCCTAGCTTCACGCAGTCTGGCAACACCAGCACCACCTGGCCCAGCTCCTCCTCATACAGGCACTTGATATTCTTGATGAGCACGTGCATGTTCTTGATTCTGATTACATGGTTCCCATGGCTAGGTGAAACGCCATGATGCATAGGCTCTGGATCTCTAAAAAATTGAAGAATATCCTTGCTTAGTGGACAGCGCAATGTAAGAAGTTAAACAAAACAGTAAAGGAAGAAAACTAAATAAAACATGACATTAAAATTAAGCTTCTTATATTACTCGAAACAAACATTATTATTACAAATACTTTCACTAAGTTGGTACTTTGAAAAATTAAACTGTACAGAATTTTTAGTTTTTTTAAAGTTTCTTCTATTTAATTCACAAAGTGGAGGAGGAGAAAATCAATTGGAATATTCATCAGAGGGGAAGTGTATAGTTGTACCTACATAAAAGAGTGAGAGCAAGTGTACAAGTTGTTATAAAAAGGGAAGAGGGAAAATGCTTCATTTTGTAAAGATGATTAGGCAATGCAAAATGCATTATTAATAAAAATGATTAACAAAGAACTGCAGAGTGGTAAACTTGATTTCTATACTAGGAGGGTCCGAATTCCACAGCACCTCAAAACTTTAAAATAATTCCTGACGTCTACAGAAAATACTCGCTAACAATAATATTTTACAATCTTTATGGGAAAACCAACTTAAGTCTTTTTTCATATCAGAAAAATTCAATGCCATTTAACAATTTTTATGAAAACAATAAATTCTGTTCAAAGCATATTGTAGGTTGTTACTATGTGGCCACCACTCTTTCTCTTTTCAAAGATCAACAAAGTAGCCCTACGATACTCCTGGTTGGCCATTAACTGAAATAATTAATACATCAACAGTCACAGAACTTACATTTGGAGCAAAACCTCATGGATAAGGGTTCCATCAGCTAAATCTTCATATTCAGTCAACCGATCAGGATTATCCAGGCACGAGCAAAACTGAAAACAACAAATGCAGACGACTGTAGTATGGAGACTAAAAGACTATTTGAGATGGAAATGTGAAGATTCTCAGACCATCACATACATAAATCATATTATGCGCCCCTAAAAAACATTTATACACCCTTTTTACTAAAGGGTCACGATTTTAAAAATCTCTATAGCATTACTTTTTATACTTGCAAGGTTGTTAATTTTATTGCATTTTCAACCACATTAATTACAAAACAATTGCTCCAGGAAACTCATTATTTCACTAAAATCCACTAACTGGTTTAAATGAGATTTTAATAAATTTATGCATATGCAGAAGAATATTCTCACAGAATGCGATGTATTATATTGAAATATCAATTAAAATACAAGAAAATATCACAAAACATTGTGAGGTACGTGAACTTTTAAAGGTTTCTTATAACTATAAATTGACTTCAAAATATATTTATAACTTGTGTATTCGTCTCAATGAAAATTATTCAGTCTGGCTGATAATTCCTTAAATAAAACAGAAACGCCATTTGTTTCATGGTTCATATCTTACATGAAAAATTATATTTTAATTTATCTTAGCATTGATGATTGATGCAGAGCAAAACTATGATATTCTTAGAGTACTTAACCATTATATGGTTCCAAAACTATTAATTTATTAATAATGTGGAATGAACCAAACCAAAGAAGAAAATTGTTTTCTCATAAGAGATAAATTGACAGACATGCCTACAATGTATGTACAATAATCATTGGACGATTAGATCAGTATTTCTAAAGCTCACCCAAGTAACCAAAGGTCCTCGCATAAAGTCTTCAATTTCTTGAGCAACTGCCATTTTTGTTCAATTTTTATTATATCTTAAAAATGACAGCTAATAAGGGGACTTCATGAAATGTGTTGAGAACATAGACGCCTCAATTTCTTCTTCCCCCTTGAAGATTGGATGCTGTCAAATTCTACATTTCAACAAATATTAAAATAATTATTGCGCACAATAACATTACAGTGTCTGAACATACAAATGCTTCAAGGTAAAATATTAAGATAATATGAATATAAAAAAATAACCTACAAAGTGTTTATCTTTAATTCAATAATTAACTTTAAAAACTATTTCCCACTAATTTTTGACATTAGTTATCAATAAATCAAGTATCACTTAATATAGTATTGTATACTTCATCACTTGCTTTTAATATTACAAGCACAAAGCTACATTGTTACCGCAATCTAAGTATCAAGTGTATTTAACCCTAACGGCTTACTTGTCATTATGTTCCCGTGAGAAAATGAACGGAATACAGCCTTCAGATTCCCACGATACTTGAATTCTGGGGCAGACAATAAATAAGAAAAATCACGGCGAAAAATTGCATATAAAGAGGAGAGATGCGAGTTATTTCATTGTTCTTTGGTATTGTTTACATCGTTCCACTCTCTCGCAAAGTCCAAGCACAACAAACACCAAAGCAAAAGCATGTCACGTCACGTCAAACTTGTACGTCTGGAACCAACTATAACGACATAAGCCGAACTCGATCGCTTCATCGGTGGGAGGGGGGGGAAAGGACATAAAATCAGGGACAGAGACTCGGGCGTAGTTTATCCGACAGCGACCACTCCTGGTGAAGGCGCCACCGGTCGCCCATACTCCTCTGTTCATCGGCCTGAAGTCGTTTCTGGCAACTTCTGCGGTACTGCAGGATCACCTTCAACGAATTCATCGCGATACAGTGTTTGAAGGGTCGCTAAATTCAAAACTTTTAATTTTCTGCATTGACAAATGGAAAAATCACAAAACCAATATGTTAAATGAATGTAAGAGAATATGTATCTAAAAATTGTATATTATTACGCTCAAATATCTTAGCGAGATAGATATTGATTACAAATACCATACCACGAAAGAATAGTGTCATAATCGAAGAATAAGAATCTTGTTCCATTAGCCATACACAAAAGTAGACATAGACGCCAATTTAATCAGAAATAAAAATTTACAGAATGAGAAAGTTATTATATAAGTTAAAGTGAAATATATAATCAATATTTAGTCATAAATATAATTACTGGTATCCACATCTCTGGATCGTATCATCTGTTTAATAAATTATTAATTTATTTCAGGACAAAAAATATTACACAACACTTTTTCATAGTTTTCTACAAATCTTTAGAATGTGTGTAAAGGTGGTAGTGAATTGAGGTTACATCATGATGAAACTTTGTTATTAATTTTCAAATGTAAAATTACTGAAAATAAATTATCTTGGTTCATGACCATTTTTATTCATTGTTTTGGAGATGAATAATTCCATTTTGTATACTACATTTATGTTCATGTTTCTGCACAAATACAAATATTTTTTGTCTCTATTTTATCAATCAATAATGAACATTAATATGCTTCATTCTCATAACTTTTCTTAAATTATATGCTAACAACATGTATAATAAATTAACATATGTCTTGTATAATTAATGATAATGTACGAATAATGGTTCAATTTTTCTCCATCATTCCTTCCCCTACTTTGCTCTCACATTCCCCACTATTAAGTTTGATGTCACTTAATAAAAAAATTTGTTTCTTCCTGCTGGGGTCACAATTAATTTACCTACGTTTTGGAGCCTCCTTTTTGATTTTCATTCTTTCAAATTAAAATGAAGGAAATTAGAAAAGAAAACTTTCTCTAGAGCACTCTTAGGATTTATTCAAAGTTGTGTAAGTTGAGATTATTATATCTTAATTTAATATGCCAACAAAGATGTTGAATCATCAACTGATCCCCCTGATTTATTACGTATTATGAGCATTTCAACTGCTAAGGGTTTTAGTTCCATAAGTATAGTGCATGTTTCACTGTGGAAGGTAACTCCCCCCACTGACTGAATGGCAAGATCTGGCACCAACCTTTAAGCCCACTTGTGGGATTTCTTCCACAACCCCAGCTCGGACAAGCTCTAAGCTCCTGTCTAATCTCCTGGAATGTGTAGGCTAGTGTAGTGCATATAAGTGTAACTGTATGTGCGCAATCATTTTACAACATACCCATATTCCAAAAAATCAGGACACTTCATGCCATTTCCTCACAGTTTACAAATGCTATAAGATTATGTTCATAAATAATAATAAAATAAGCATAAGCAAATAAAATAAGATTTTATTCATGAGTGGAAACATTTTGACTCATAGGCAACAATAAGAGTCAAGGGGTGAGTGAATACAATCTCTACTTTGTTAACTGCCTCTTAGTTAACAGTCAGTTAACTAATTGTTAATTAATTATTGCTCCCATTATCTCATCATTAACAAAAGAAAAAAGCTTAAAGGAAATATGTAAATATTCTTTGTATACTCAATTGTGAAGCATTTATCATTCTTTTATGAGAGTTTTGCCAAGAATATGAAACAAATAAATCAATTGCAACTTAATATATAAAATATATTAGTTGTGAATCTATGGATGAACATTTTCATGTATGGATGCACATTTTTAATTGATTAGAAAGTAAAACCAATGGTGTTCAGAACCACGGAATAAATTATTGTTTACGTAGCTGTAGTGGATAATGAACATAACATATGAAAGTAAGCACAATAGTTTCTTAGGCATTTCAATTGTTGTTTTTTTAATTTCTTTTTGCCATTTTAATTAAGAAATTAAAATTTCAGTAATTATAACAAGTTTTATCAATACCTTTGCACAAAATTCTAGAAGGTAGTTGCTCAGAATTCATATTTAACATCAGCAAAGCCTGAAATTTCTTTGATTTCATTTCTGATAAGTTGAAACATTTCTCTTCTAGTGATATTTCACTAAAAGAAATATCAACAAATACAGGACTGGTAGGCCTACATAGAGAAACTTGTGTAATTTTACTGCTTATCCCCTGACAGAAATTAGAAGTTTACGTGCAAGCTGGCAATGATGGCACAAGTTTGGTTTGTAGATCTCCTGAAGCTGAGTGAAGCTTTTCTACAGTTCATTGGATGTTCAATTCTAAACCGATATATCTGACAAGTAGCTTTTCAAGTAACTTGTTATTAATTGTTATCATGGTGTTACATGAAGAAGCTAAGAGCAAGAAAGAGATACTTAAGCTATAAATCCATAGTTTTATTACATGAAGGGTTTTCCTTTGTGATGTAAGTGGGTATGAGAACATTTCAATACCAGCCTCAAATAAGATAGAAACTTCCAGTAATAAATAGAAAAATGATAGATTAATATAACACAGCATATTTTCATTATATTAATCGTGAAAAACAAATGAAAATGAAGCAAAATTATCTCCCATAGAATCAAGATAAAAAGGCACTCAATTGGAATGTGTGTCATTTGAGCATAGATAGTTAAAGGGAGCTGAGACTAGCACCACTAGCAGAAGATAAAAGTGGCAGATTTGGACCCAAGACATGTAAGTGTGAGAGTGTTGGAGAGGTACAGAGATAGAATCATGTGATATTATTGTATTTCTATCTAAAAAGAGGTAAAGAAATGGGAAAAGTTAAAATTGTAATAAATGAGAAAATTATAAAGTAAGTGTCAATAATTAATTATTTTATCAAAATTATTGCACAAAGCACAGGATAAATAAAAAACCTAGAAAACAGAATCCCAAATTCAACAGAATAAATGTAATAATTATAAAGCTTTATGGATGAGTTAATAAATTGAGAATTCACAACATGACATCAAATTGAGAATTAAGAACACTTTCAAATCAATGCTGGATGGCTCTAAAAAGAGATTCTAAAGCACAGACACCCAATTGGAAGCTAAAATTAGAAATTTCACATCACAATCCTTTTACTCTTTTGACCATGTTTTGTACTTTCATTCATTATGTCTGATTATTTATTCTTTCAGTCTGGGAAAAAATAAGTTATTTCTCAAATGAAATTCATTTTGATTATTTCAAATTGAAGAAAAAATACTCTAAATTAAGTGTCATAGGTTAATATTACACTCGTCACATGAATACATCTCTTTTAAAACACTAAAACCATACATTTCAAAGGTGCAGAATTAAGTGCAAAACTCATGCTGGTGTTCAAGCCTAGTGCAAGTGCTACAGCCGGAGGCACATTAATACACATTATATGGCATATTTTAATGAATATTTTTTTTAGTGACGTTTTTACTGAATAAATACACATATATTTCTTAGATTATTAGTGCATTTAATTTGGACCCTTATAATGAATAATCATTAAGAAGAGAAAATTGTAACAATGTATTTTTATTTTATTAACAGGAAGAAGATATTCGAGTAAAACTTAGTTCAACTTCTTTCACAGACTCACTTTATTGGCTGGTGAAAAAGGATTATTTTCTTGAATACTACCTAGCAAAACAATAACCCATTTCAGCATTTGCTCAATGGATCCGGAGAATCTTAATGAAAAAGCTGATCAAGCATAATTGACGCAGATTCTGATTACAATGTGTGTCCTAGGCATTTAGAATTACTGTATACTAAAAGGTAACTAATACACTATCATTAAAACAAACTTAATATTTATTTTTAATACTCAGTATAATCACTAAAGGCATTTGAACATATGAATCAATTTTAATTCTTAAGTGAAAACTTGCCTGAGAGTAACAATGTATAAATAACGTAAGTGATATTGTTTTATTAGTGTTTCTTAGAGAGATCTTGATGATGGCACCTGATAAATTTGAATTGAGCAATAGTAATCTACATTACAAGAAAATATGAGCCCTAGAGTAAGTCAGTTTTGAAAAAAGCATTGATTTGTATATGAGTGAGAGTATATAGTCTAAATGTAAAGCAAACTGAAATTAATTTTGTTTACAATTAATTTATAGGAACATTAATGAATGATTCTACTTTAACATTAGTCAACTGCCCTTCAATTGCTCAATGCTATGTAGTATGCATATAGATTGTTTGAAACATATAATTACGAAACAATTCTTTCTTCATTTGCCGTTGTCTTATTACAAAACCATTTTGAAATTAGAAGTTCGGGAAACAAGAATTTTTTTTTCTTCAAAATTATGTGTTGATTTGAACAAAGAAAAAGTTTGTAGCGTTTTTGAAAAGTGGTGGTAAAGAGTCTTTACAGCTTATATCCAAGGAAAAAATAAAGAGAAAAATGGAACCTTTTTGAGAATTTAAAAAAAAAGTTTCAGTAACTTCAAGTAGAAATTACGCAAAAACTACTCGTTTTTTCAAAAAATTTAACATTACTTTATTTAAAAATCTGGTGTTTTAGAGCAGAGTTTCTTTAAGAAAACATCTCTATCTTCAATATTGTACTTTTGCAACGTTGATTTTACTTTCTCGGCTTACGAATTCTTCATAAGATGATAAAGTTATGTAATCGTGCGACAGAAACTCCGAAATTTCTCCAGAAAAAACAACTTATTGGTGAGTTCTGATAACGAAAAACGGGATAACTACTGTTGTTAAATTTAGAAAAACATCCTCTAACTCGTGGTGTAGCCAGAATCCATGTTTTGTTGGTTCTTGATGCCGGCTACCTCGTCATCGGCGCATTTCTTCCTATAAGCCCTTAAACCGTGTTCGAATAGAACCAGTTGAGTCTCAGTGATTTTGCTGTCTTGAGTGTCCGTTGGTAAATACTCGGACAGGAGCTCAACCATCTGCAAATAGGATCTGCAGATTTTTCTAATCGTAATCCTAGGTTCAGGAGCTCGTGGCTAGCTCTTGGTCACCGCGCTCGCCAGACCGGAATACGGCGTGGGGATGTCTACGTGCAAACCACACGTACCCTCTTAACCCATGGCCGCGAGGCAGGGATGTCGCCGGTAGGCCTGAGCCCGTTTACGGGCTGTCGCGCCGAGTACATATATACAATCCTAGGTTCAGCTCTACTCTAGGAACCTGTTGGGCGAGCCGCATCAATCCCAGTTCTCCATCTCTCTTGGTCAGGTAGAATAAGCACCTGCATTTCTCATATGCAGATGTAGGAACATTTTGGCTGCCACTCTGATTTGACCCTCCGTTTCCCTGCACATCGACATAAGGCATGGATAAAACCAATTGATAAAGGCAATGTGGCATATATAGGGATGAAGTAATGCCAACTTCTGAGTGGGCTTTAGATGGAATGCCGTTCCAGACAGAGTAGTTTACCCCCAGGTATGTTAGTGTATGATCAGCAGAGAACTAATTGTAATGGGACGATAGTTCGTGACAAACTAATTATCCTTATTTACTAGGCTGTCCGGGTGACGCCGCGTCCATGGCGAAGGTACCGACGTTTCGGTCGCCATTCTGCGACCTTCCTCAGGGCATAATGCCGTACGGCCTGAAGCGTAGGTATTACGCCCTGAGGAAGGTCACAGAATGGCGACCGAAACGTCGGCACCTTCGCCATGGACGCGGCGTCACCCGGACAGCCTAGTAAATACTGACTCCGGCCGCGGAAGCCTACGCTCTTATTATCCTATAGTTGGTACAATAAAATATTAAAAACAGCATCTTTAAGAACTATTTTTATTGCTAACCCTAAATTTCTAAATTAATAATTTTCTAAATTGATATGTAAGCAATCCATTTAGGTTTTAGAAGCCTTAATGTAATAAAATAAAACATTATAGCCCGATATTTCCACAACTGGTTATCAACCATAGACTGATGAATATGAATTTGTCAAAGGATATTTTTATTATTTAATGTACTAACACTATTTGTGTTTGCTCTACACTTTTATAAAGGGGCCTGGATAAAAGTTTTACAAGAGGACCTGCATGCATTTCGTTACGCTACTGCATTCGAGCTAGTTGTCATGGAAAATACGCATCTGACTGAACTCGAACTTTAGGACATCGCAGGTGAATCACGGTAAGTGATGTTGCGGCGGCAAGAGTTGCTGTGTCATCTCAGCACGTCATGTTATTGAGCCTTTGGACCGTACCGTGAAATCAACAGTATTGGTCGAAGAGACAGGTGAATTTTGTCGGATTGTTCACTTCTGTATCCTTTACTTTCCAAACCAAAAATTCTCTACAATTTTTCGAGTTGACGTGGTCATGTTGTGTACTATATTCCATCATTATATTCATACGCATTAAGGCCCGTAGGTGGGGCAGGCATTGCCTGTACTGCTCTTGTGTTTGGCAGAGTTAAATAATTAAACAGACTATTCCACTCGTGAAATTAAAACCAATAGTGTTTCACTATACATATAAAATGTCCCAATCAGGGCGGTGATCTCAAAAAAATATTATCGCTTTTTCTATTCGACTGTTCTTACCGCTCGTCCCTACTGGCCAATAACAAGCTGTGACTCGTATATCTTAAGAGATGGTCTGTAACGAACGCGGTGTTGGGCAGTAAACCGAGTAAGTACTGTAACATAACCTCTTTGATTTTAACATAACATTCAGTTATTTTCAACATTTGGCACATTTTAGAACTCATTTTGGAATTATAATATAAGCAAACATTTGGGGTGGGGGAGGGGGCGATGTAGGTACACGTATGTACCTACACGTATGTACCTACACGTATGTAGGTACAACTCTCGACGAGAAATTCAATGGTGATAAGCGGACGGCAATCCGACTGTTGTTTTCGAAATTATACGCGTGAAATCAAATAAGGCCCAAATTCCGAAATAGGGGAGGAAAATTAGAAAATACCTAATTTCTTAGTTTCTCTCTTAAATCACGTATGTAAGTGCAACTCTCGACGAGAAATTGAATGGTGCAAAGCAGACGTCAATCCGATTATTTGTATCGAAACAATACGCGTAAATTCAAATGTAACCCCTAATCCCGAAATTGGGGGAGAGATTGGAAAAAACCTAATTTCGTTGTTTCTTTCAGAAATCACGTATGTAAGTACAACTTTAGACAAGATATTCAATGGTGCAAAGCAGACGTCAATTCGATTATTTGTATCGAAACAATACGCGTAAAATCAAATGAAATCCTAATTTCGTAACTTCTCTCTGAAATCACGGATGGAAGTACAACTCTCGACGAGAAATTCAATGGTGCAAAACAGACGTAAATCCGACTATTAGTTTCGAAATTATACGCGTGTAATCAAATGTGGCCCAAATATCGAAAAGTGGGGGTAAAAATTGGAAAAAACCTAATTTCGTAGTTTCTTTATGAAATCACGTATGTAAGTACAACTCTCGACAAAAAATTCAATGGTGCAAAAAAGACGTCTATCGGATTATTTGTATTGAAACAATATGCGTGAAATTTATTTATTTTATAGGTGAATATAATAATAATAATAATAATAATTATTATTATTCATTATTCATTATATTATTATCTACTTTAATGTATTATTATATTATTATTGAATATTATTTGTATTATATGACATACCACACTAAGAACAGAATATATGATTTATGTTTTTATTTTATAAAGAAATTTGAGTATCTCATGGAATATTCCTATAATATCCACTAATTATTTCCATAATATATTACATTAATTTCATAGGTAATAATTCAATTGTGCCAGAAATAATTTTTTTTACAGTAGGAGGTAACAATGGGGTAAACTCATGTTTATAGCAATGCAATAAATTTATTGATTTTATATTTTAGTTTGTATTGTTTTGTATTATTTGCAATGTCTTAATAGTTTAATTGATTTATAAACCATCGTCTTGTGCTATACAAATATCTCTTCACCCTAACAAAGCTTCTCTTTTGTTAGTGCGCCTTTTTTTTTGTCCCTTGTACTTACATGTAACGCTTAACTGTGTACCACCTCCCGTCACACACCATAGTCCAAACAAACTCGCCTCGACCCACGCTTCTCATGGGCGATCGCAGTCGCGTTTTTCTTTTGCTAAATATTCTAATTATAAAGGCATTGTTAACATGAAATGCAACGTTGTGGAGACGGGGTTTGTGGCGTAAAGAATGAAAAAAAGTACAAAAAAAAGAGGATCATTGCCCAAAATAATATTACTTTATTTTGCAGAAGAAACGTTTATACTGTCTTACTCAGTTAATCCCTTTAAATCTCTATCAAGTACTTTCAACACTGGGAGGGTAGCTGTCATCACTCGCCAAAGTTAAACTACCACTGGGGTCAAGCAAATTCATCTATTTGAAAAAGTCCGTACCGCACGGAGTGCAGAAGGAAAAAAAAACTCCGTAGCTCAAAGTTTAAAATGGCTAGGTTCTCTCAGGTGGAATAAATAAGTATGCGACAATCAACTTCCAAAAGATTTGAAGCTGTAACCAAAATTTCCCCGAAACGTTTTATATCAAAACAATTTAAATAAATAGAGAAATTAAGTTTTTAACCAAGTGTGTAAAATTTCATTCAACCATGTATCTCCGTAAGTCGCCATTTATCTAATTATATGATTTTTAAGATCCTTAGGAAGAGCACCGCGAGACTCTAAGCTGTTCAATCCATCCGTTGCTCCCTGGGGGTGGACAAGCAATAGAAAATGAGAGAAGAAGGATAGTTCCCTAAGGAGAGGAAGATAACTGCCTCTCACAACAGCTGGGAGTTCCCCACTTCACAAAATCAAACAGGCAAAACACTAGAGTAAATGTGGCCCTAGATTAGAATACGGTACGAATATGTATACAGGCCCGTGGCCATACTTCACTTTCGGGATGGAGAAGGTACGTAGAAGGGAAAACAATGTTATTGATATTTATTTTATAATTATTATTGTGCTCTCATTATATAGTGTATGCCTGTCAACAGAAACCCAGAACCATATCTTTTACCTTACCGCTCCTGAAAATTAAAGCTGGCTTTTAGAACCCTCAGGGAAAATATCCTTCTCACATCTGCTTTCCTTGTTCACTGCCTTTTCTCCCCGTCCCTTCCTTTTCAGAGTTGAGTGGGGGCCTCTAAGGTATATAAAAGCATCAAGAGGACGTTAACGACAGCGGGTAGAAGAACTTAAACATTTTCAGAAAGGTATGTCAAACAAATCCTTTAATTTTCAAAGACAATCGTCGGAGTATGAAGAAATCATTGAGAATCTTAATTAAAATCAATCAGTGATTGTCTACATGATATGTTACAGGAAAAAGGTACCCTCCTTCCACTTGTCTTTAAATAACATGAGGATGCCACTGTCCTGCAAGAAATCAATGAGGTGTAGCGAAACCTGCCTAAGAAGTGGAGAAAACATCAAAAAGAAATCTACTATACTAAACGTAGTGAAGTGGAAGCACTACTAATGGATGTGTTGTGCAGAGCTCTCTAACGAGATAATTTGTTATATTTAAAACATTTATATAAAGCATGTAATTAAATTGTTATAAAATTGATTATTCTTATAAAAATTATGGTATATCAGAAAAAGCACAGATCGAATAATGAGTTTGGCATACAATGGACTCATTTTATTTGACTAGTTCTCCATTTTTAATAATCGAATAACACAAGTCTAGTGGCAACCTGAGTGTTATCAATGAAAAATAAGAGAACGAATAGGAGGTAAAAAGCAAAGTTTGACCCTATTAATATTACGAACTCAAAAACTAATTCAGTGGTTCTCTAACCTTTTAGGTACACATTCTTGTCATGGGGAACTCTCCAAGAATGTGCCCAAACCTTATCTGCATAAAGAATTCAACCACACTACTGGCTGTACTACATTCTTCAGTTTTCAATAGTACGAGTATACCACAGGACACAAGGATTTTCAGCATTACATCACATAACAAAATATCTAACGCCAGAGACATTTTTGTTGTAAAAAAGAATTATACATATCTTTTATATCTAGAGTTGCTTTTATTACAAGGGAGTTCATTTGTTTCAGGAAAAAATCAATTATTTCCATACAGACTCTTAAGTTTCTTCGGAGGTAGATTAACAACTTGAAGTCTAGTTTGGAATGAATTCTAAGGATGGGAAGAAACAATGGAATAAATAAGAAAATACTTATGCAAAAACGCAATTAAATTATTTTGTATGCAAATTGTTTTAAGTCAAAAACTATTTCCTGTATTTTGTAGCTTAAGAGTAAATAAAAACGGGTTCATATTCAACTTCATTGCCAATAGCAAAGTTAGACCGGAAGTGCATTCCCAAATTCCTTTAACTAGTCTTTACAAATGAACATTTTTTCCAGAACGAACTACGACCGCTTAAGGCAGGTGTACACAGTGTCGCAGATTAACTTTTACTAACTTGTAAGGCATGTAGATAGTTCTAAAATGATAACTATAGTGGTGAATTACATATAACGGAGTTACACGTGTAGCATTTGCCCCTGTTTGCTAGGCAACTTCTTATGCACATGTGTTCTGCTAGTCACGTGCCAACACAATCAAGGAGATTTCATGTACCTACCGAATACTTGAGTATATGATATTGTCTAACATTCAGGGGTGGGGCAATATGACATGTGTAATTCAATTATATGATATTTACCACTATATGTACGTTGTCAAAAGAGGATTTGCATACAAATGCATATTTGTTTTGCTAATTGTTACTTGGAAAATAATTATATATTATGTTTACGAATATACAGATTCGGAACATTCATGATAAATTTTATTTTGCATATTTTCTCATATTTTACCATTACTGTAAATTTATGTATATTGAGCGTAATTTGTGAAAAAATAAGGAGAAAATTGTAATGAAATTTATTAAAGTCAAACTCTTGAAATTGGTAAATTATGATTTATAGCTATCGTGGTTCATGGAATATCTCACCGATCACCATAAATAAGTGAATATCCTTTCAGTCTCAAAACAGTTGCCAAGGGATATATAGTGTATTTCGTTTGTAACATGCAACGAACGGTAAGATTAAATTTCGAGCGAGGAGGCATGGGTTGTTGCGCTCACTGCCTCCGACTCGAAAGAAATATAAACCCGCGATACACTGTAGACTTCTTATCTGTCAGAAACCGTTCCCAGTAACCGAGGGCTCATGCGTGGCTATCAGCGCTCCATGAGCACGCAAGTTGCCAGTAGGGCATTTCAAAGAAAGATCTAACATCAGGTAGCAACACCGTATGGTGATGGGTGTGCCCAATGTATAAAAATCTTAACAGAAATATTTAAACTTGAATATTTTGGGGGAGCGGCGAGAATAAATGAGTTCTTTGTTACGTTGCGCTGGCGATTCAGTTCAATGATGCCTTAATTTACGCAGGCAGGCCCAGGCCATCAGGCCTGCTCTTCCATGTAAATTTTTCTACGGTACTTTTGCCTTCTAGCACCGAAAGAAGGTAGCACTCGAGAGACGAAACAGGTAATTAAAAAATTAATCAAGTGGCACCTTTTAGACTTGATCTACTACATATGCAGAAAATCTACAACATGGGACATCCGGCTTTACCATCCTTCTGAAGGAAGGGTATGAATGATTTTTTCGACCTTAAAAATCCACGGCTTCGATCGGGTTTGAATCTGCAAAATTGGGTCTACGAGTTAGATACGCTAACCATTACATCACCGCGCCGGTGACTACAACGATCAGTCGTGCGAAAGGACAATAGATGCGCTGCTCTTACAACGCGGAACGATCCCGGAGGCCCAGCACTGCCCCCTTCGCTGAACCTTGTCGCCCGTTAGTACTTAACCCACATGGCGTGGCGCCGCCCGATTGTGATCGCGTGGCGGGGGCGGAGGCGGGGGCGGACCCGGCGACCACGCCCTTCGAGCTCCACCCCCTCCCCTGCCCCTCATCTGTCCCCGCCGCTGCCGCTGCTAATCGTGGTGCAAGCGGCCCTGGCCCATTAACGCAGCAAATGCAGCCAGCGGGTAAGAGGCAACTTCGTCAAGCCACGTGGCCCGAGAATAGAACCCTGATCGGGTTTCGCTGGCCTATTCAACGTTCAAGTTCAATTCAGATTTTAACTTTCTCGTTTACGTTGCGCAAATAAATTGCGATTGCAATGGATGCGATGCTTTCCATTGCAAGTAATGCAATAGAATAATTGTAATTATACGAGAATTCTTATCTTGTAAGTTTATGCCAAAAAAGGAATTAAATTACCTTCATTTTCGTTTCAGTTAGTAGATCTTATTTTAATTAATTTAATATTTGTTAGTTTATTAATCCACTTCAATCTTTTAAAGTGTTACTCTGAAATTTTCAAAGGAATACTTAAATTTAGGAAAAGGTGTTTTTTTATCTAAAAATGAAACTTACACTAATTTGTTAAATTCAAATATTCCTATCTTTTTAGTGAAACCTTTTTCGCAACATTTTCTAGTGGAGCAAAAACTAAAAGTATGAAATTATTTTTAGAACCATCCTGTTTTGTTGTTTTTATTGTTAACAAATTACTAGGTCGCCCAAATTGCTCGCTAGTGTCTGGTTTGGTATAAAGCTGCGATATGCTATGAGAATCTTGAACATTATCAAAAGTAATTGTCTCGGTACATAATATCAATTAAATTACTTGGTCAACCGGGAAATTACTTTGTCTCTGTGCTGTTTTATTGTCCCAAACGAAATAATGACTGAATCATGCCATGAGCGATTGCCTGTAACAGGCGATTTCACAAGGCCTCACTGTTAGTAAAGCAAGCCTACCTTCAAAACACAGTGTTTAGAATTAATGTTACACATTTATAGAGCACGTAGCTGAATTAAAAATGATCACTTGAGGCCGGATTTCCATACATTAAAAATGCTTAAAATATGTCATACAAAATGCACGATAAATCTGTGACATATATACAATAAGTACGCTCTATAAAATTGACGAGGTAATAAAAGTTTATTACTACATTGCAATACAGACCACTTGTAGAAAAATTGGAATGTGTTACGAGGGATGGTGAGATCCTGCGCCGACGTACATGTCGGCTTAAGGGTTTTCCCCAACCAGGTATCTCCCGTCGGCGGGGCACCGCCCCTGCCAGGGCAATCTCTAAGCTTCCGACTGTTGTGGAAGTGTAGTGCATGTAAATGTATAAAAATACGTGTGAAAGTCAGAGGTGAGTATAAGAGAATTTAGAGAAAGGTGAGATCGCTCATGGTCTTTGGCCCCTTTGTTAGGGGCATTCGCCTGGCGCCTGGCGTTAATCGGAGAAGCCACGGAAAACTACCGATCAGAGCAGCCGGCCTCAAGAATTCTCCAGATATTGGCTGATATCGACCTATCTCTCACGCTAGTGTCGAACATCCTGCCACCGACGGGACTCGAACCGTAGGACCTCCCGATCAGACACACTGCAGTGGCCAACTTTAAAGTGATGCTCTGAACCATCCAAGCCAGTAGTTTGAAAAGGCAATGTAACATGGCGATGGGGCACATTTACGCAATTTCACTGCTTTAGTGTTTTTCATTTTTCATCCTTAGCGCTACACGTCTTAATGGGTCCCTAGAAAAGTGCAGATGACAGTAAGAATAAAAAAATGTTAAAGAGACAAGACAACGTAAACATTAAATCAGTAAAAAGTTTATTCGACTCTAATCCAGTCATCTGAAATTATCAAATGAGTCATTAAAAGAGGCAAAGATCGATTAAGTATTTAAACTTGTAAAAGCAGTAACAAATAAAAATATCGATTAATCGGTTAAATACTACGAAGATTGTTTTTGTATTTACCGTTTGAAACCATTATTTTTTTTTTTAAAAAAAAAAGCACGAGTGAATTGAACTGTCTAGAAGGTGAGCCATGAGAATTCCGCCTCAGCAGGCACTGTGTTTTTTGTGCATACGTGATCCCAAAAGTGACGAACATTATTAATTAACTAGCTAAAGAACATCGCGCAGTCGGGAGATTTAGTTATGACAATCGTCTACTACACAGAAAAGGACTAAAATCTATTTCTATTGTAACGCCGCTCCGCTCCACCTCTCCCCGCCGTTCGCGCACCGTTATTCCCTGACCTGGGCAAATCAGGCGCCCAAAAACAAGATGGTCGCTGAGACGCAAGATTTAGGCCGCACTGTCCAAATCTCCCTTGCTTATAAAACAATATAAACGGTAAAACGTCTTTCCGTTCGTCCCTCTGACTATAAACAACGCTAGCGGCTAAATTGCATATAGGATTATCACCAAAATTGATATTCCCTAATCGATCTGACTGACATCGCGGCCCTCTGAATTTGAAATAGAAATTTTATTTTTATTTTTGAGGGTACTTTATGTGAAGTCTCAACAACATATTCAAAATTTTGTCAAAGATGGCACCCAATTTTTTTATATAACTTTGACTTCGGCTAGCATAAAAAAGTACGCTTGAGCAATAAAGTAAGCTTGATAAAAAAGTAAGTATGAGACAGGTCTCATTTGAACAGATCTTGAAACAAGGTCATGTTTAATGTTCCGAAAATATGAATACTTTTTGCGTAATTTTGTGTGAAATATACTCGTAGGCAATTTAAAAAGTACACACCATTATTTTATCAAAAACTGCTTTAAATTTTTCTTTGAATTTTCTCTACCTACAATAATACTTGCATGTATTAAGAACGGCCAAAATAGTGCCAGTCTTAATTCCTGCGAATTTCCTGTATTTTCGAAAATTGCAAAAAGTTAAAGTTCCAAAACTACAAAGTTAATGATAATTATTTTACCGTAAACTAACAACTGTGCTCTGATGGAGGAAAAATCGCGTAAAGAAATGACGTAGGTTACACTTCCGTTGCACGCCATTACATTTTCGGATATTGCAACAATTCAATTTTTTTCTGCGCCTTACTACGACTATGAAGATATATTATGAAGATGAATTTTCTTTTCTTTAATGAAACCTGTTCATTAAAAACAGTTCTTGAAATATAGTTACGTTAAATTTTTCGAAAATATGAGTCGTTTTTTGGAAATGTTTGTGTAACATAGGCACTTTTAAATGTTAAACAAATATTTTCTTAAACAGCTTCAAATTTTGTATCTCTTTTCCCCTCGTTTGTAGCAAACCTCTATGGTCGAAGGACCTTGGAGCTTGTTCCGACTCAGCGCTTCGGTCCGAAGGATCGCGGGTTCGAGACCCACCTGGACATGGTTGTTTGTGCATTGTATTTCATGTATTTGTTGTCGCGGAGGGCCTCATGTTCTATTGACTCAGATCAGAGGAACCTGCAAAGTGTGTTGGTGTCTAGTGTACTGTCGAATATGCGTTCCATCGGGTCGTAAAGGGTAACCGGCTGGATTTTTCCAAGACGTTGCCAGAGGCCATTTTTCCGTAGAAAAAAATGTAGCAAAGAACAGCAAAGAAGGGGGTATGTGGAAGGTACCATTTTCGGTGGACTCTCTGTATTTTCAAAACTTGTAAATTCGACATTGTAAATTCGAATTTCCCGCGCTTCATTTGATGCGCTTTCAATTCGAAAACTTCATCACGCCGGTTTCAAATTCTTTGAATTCTTCTCATTGTCGCCGGTCGTGATAATCGTAAGTTGTAGATAAATATTAAATTATGAAACTAAATAGATTACTTTACGAAGTTTTGATCGCTTGTTATAATATTCAAAAATTGGAAACTGACTTCAAATGGTCGACTTTGGACAAGTTTGAGTTAAATTATTCTTGTTTTTCCGTATAATGTGCTGCAAATAATATAACAGTTAAATTCATTCATGTTTGTTTCATTGTGAAAGTAACAAAATACTTCAGGTGCTGACTATCGAAAAAATGCAGATACGCATACCATAAGCGCTTCTTTTTAATTGGTTGAATTGGACTTTTTCAATTGATTGCAATATGAGAAGCCAGAAAAATACAATTATATTTTTTTACATTATTTATTTAAGATCGTCTTAGAAACAACTAGGTCATTGGCGACCAGAGTTACAAAATACAGAACTTACAAATATACGATGTTTACAAAATGGCAAGGAGTTCATTGAGATAAAACATTAATGTAGTACTTGTACATGAGACTGACAATATGTAATCAATTGCTAAATACAATTTACCAGAAAAAAATTGGGAAGATTGAAGAATGGGGAATTGGGAGAATTGAATGATCTTCATGTAACCGAATAAAATTTGAATAAACATATTTTTATTTTTCCACTCAAACTCCAAACTGTTTAATTGTTTTGGGGCTTTTCTAATTTTCTGGGAATATAACGAGAACCATAAACATATTTCGCATGACAGGAGGCTGCATAATTTCCTTTCGATTTCTGTTCGATTTCGAACTTAATATTAATTAAGTAGAAGATAACCGCTTTATAAAAATTAACAATTTTACATTTAAAAAACTTAAAACACAAAAACAGGACATGTCTAAAAAATCCACGTAAATGTGTTTCGATCTACTCTACTCAGTGCTAAGCATTATTTGCGATAAACAGATTATTTGCACGAGGTCCCTATTCGATCGATGTCAAGGAAAAGTTGCTCCTGCTGCCCCTCCCTCTTGACACCAGGGGCTACCACTAGTGTTGCTAAATGTATGCTGCAAAAAGCCAGTAATATTTTTTCTTATAAATGTTCACGCAGAGCACTTTTTCAAGGAATTGATTCTGGAAATTTGTTCAAAAAATAGATGAAATATTAGTAGTATGTAATTTTTATTATCGTTATTAAAATTTTAAGAAACTAAAAACTACGACATTTGTGATATGTTGTAGCACTGCTATTTATTTTCTCCTCTTCACTCCCATTTGGTTCATTTCAAAAGTTAGGAAATTTTAATGCAAATTCAATTACAAATAAATTATCATAGATAATACCCCGAGTGCTTTGGAAATTGTCGATAAATCCTCGACTCGCGAAGCGAGGAGATCGAAACAATTGAGCAACTCAGACAACATAGAAACTTTATTTATGTATCTGAAACTATTTTTTTGGATAAAACCTCTCAGTACGCAATAAAAAAGTTAAAACCGACCGGATCGCAATGAAGCGAAGTGCTATGGAATAAATCTACTTTGTAATGCGCACCTTAAAAAAGAGCACGGCAAACGCGAAGGAAATTGCTTATTTATCGCTTGTTCGACCGATAATGGAATATGGAACAATTTGTTGGGTTCCGCTAAAAATTTTGCAGTGTAAAAATTTGTAAAGAATTCAGCGTAGGGCAGCTAAATTTACTTTCAGGGACAAGAAATTGGAAAAATGGGATTCTCTCAAAAATAAGCGATCAGTAGCAAGGCTATGCGCTTTGTATAAAGCTTATAGCGGTCATCCAGCTTGGAAAGAAATTAATCAGCGGCTAAGTATTCCTACATACATCAGTAGGGGAGATCATAGGCACAAAATAAATTTAAGACCGCAGAGAACAGATTGGGGGAAATTTTCTTTTACAAATCGAACAATAAAAGAATGGAATACATTGCCTGCAAAAACCTTTGAAACCTTTCCTCGTAGCGTACTACAATTTTGGAAATTAATTTAGGGTATTACTAAATAAATGAGGAAATTAGCTGACAATAGTAGGTTATAAAGCGATGCGTCAGTAATATATTGTGAAGTGAGGTGTCGTGAAGTGTAGAACAGGGAAATAATGTAAGAAGTGATTAAAGTGTCATAGTGAAAAGTGTAGTGAAGTGAAGTGTAGTGAAGTGAAGTGAAGTGAAGTGCAGTGCAGTGCAGTGCAGTGCAGTGATGTGAAGTGAAGTGAAGTGAAGTGAAGTGAAGTGAAGTGAAGTGAAGTGAAGTGAAGTGTAGTGTAGTGAAGTGCAGTTGAACAAAAATTCAGTTTTATTATATGTCTTTTTTAAGTTAATTTTAAATGTTTTATGAATTGGTCTGTTTTATATCATTATTATTTTTTATTATTAATGTTCTTTTTATTATAATTATTATTATATAATTTGCAAGTTAGCTGTAGTATTTTATTTATGTAATTAGCTGTCACCGGGTTATGCCCATTTGCAGTTCAAATAAATTTATCTTATCCTATTTTAACATCAGGCGGTGGAATTCTGTGATGCACGCGGCGTTTAATTCGATTTCGCCGTTTGATGATAGAGGCGCCACAATCGCTCTAGCAACTTTGCGCGCGCGCCTGGGCAAATGCATACTCAGGACCTTGAGATCTGCGGAGGCAGAAGAATTAAATGCCCATGGAGCACAACGTTAGTCATTAGGGAACGATTGAGGAGCTCAGTAGTAAAGGTACTGCCATGTTCAACAAAAAGTACTATGAATTTGTGCAAAAAAACTGATTTATCACGAAGAACATGTACACAATTATTTTGTTAAAGCAAATAGTCGAGAAAATTATATAAATGTATATACGTATGTATGTACTTTGACACAATAGCTCTTTAGGACTAACAGCAGCGACCCGGCCTTGCGGCCATGGATTAAGAGACACGTGTGGTTGGCACATAGCCATCCCTATGCTGTATTTCTGGTATTCTCAACCTGAAAATTATATAAAATGTAATCTATATGCCACCGACAGGGGAGGACAACCCCAAAGGGATAAAGTGATTACGTATATTCACGAACCAAAACCCGCTTACTTCTGTGCATCCCCACGACAGCAAGATTTGCTGAAGTGGAACAACCCTGCGTGGTGCATGGGGATGCCGCTCTTCTCCCCCCAAATTTACTTGCATTACGCAACTTTGAAGTTATGTTTAAAGCAATCACAATAATTAGTCAACTGTACATGTCATCTCAAAGTATGTTAGTAGTGTAGTGTGGCAATCGACTAAGTATATTGTTTGTGTTATTCTCGGACCGAGCGTTACGAATTATAAACTATGAACTGTTCTGTACGACTCTGTACTGAGTGTCGTCATAACCTCAAGGTTCATGTTCAATGCAACATGCGTCTCACAAAGGGTTGCGACGGCAATCAAATTTCACTGTGCTGCTCAATGAGTCCTGTTACGAGTGTCCAGGTCCAGGCAATCTCTAAGATGTCTACCTATATGCCACTTCGACGTCAAAATTTTGCTATCAAGATCTTTGTTAAGCGTCATAGGTGTTCTACTCGTATTGCAGGAGCGGTGATGCAACGATTGTCAATAAATGTTATCTCATTTTAATCTCCTGTATCTATATGTATTTGTATGTGTGTGTGTAGGTGTGCATATGTATGTGTGTACGTACGTAGAACGAAGGATTCCGTAACATACATACCATTGTAACCACCCTCCTGAACAATCTTAAGGTTTCAGCTGTGTGTGCTAAATTACCTTACCGTAGAGTCAATTCTTTTAATACCTTTTGCGCTATGTTTAACAGACTCTATTAGAAAGACAATGGGCGGTATAAATAAAAATAAACTATTATTTCTCTCTAGAGTTTTCAAAGCCATTGCTTTAAATAATACGAATAAAGAACGTGAGTAATTGCTCTTATCTGGAGCAATTTCTCCTTTGTAACTGCTTGACCGAAAAACAATTGCTTACTTTTCATACGAATAAAATCGCGAATTTGCTTCTAGTGCGAAGCATTAGAAATTTTGGAACAACCTCTGCAGGTGACTCAAATCGTATTGAATGGATAGGACAGAGGTTATTCACAACTGTTGTGAGCTGTTTGTGAGGTTAGGTAATGAGTGAATGAAT
>BOPP01000077.1:4015967-4026774 GCA_017312745.1 Gryllus bimaculatus | reverse complement strand
TGCGTACGTAGAACGAAGGATTCCGTAACATACATACCATTGTAACCACCCTCCTGAACAATCTTAAGGTTTCAGCTGTTTGTGCTAAATTACCTTTCCGTAGAGTCAATTATTTTAATACCTTTTGCGCTATGTTTAACAGCCTCTATTAGAAACAGAATGGGTGATAAAAATAAAAATAAAATATTATTTCTCTCTAGAGTTTTCAAAGCCATTGCTTTAAATAATACGAATAAAGAACGTGAGTAATTGCTCTTATCTGGAGCAATTTCTCCTTTGTAACTGCTTGACCGAAAAACAATTGCTTACTTTTCATATGAATAAAATCGAGAATTTGCTTCTAGTGCGAAGCATTAGAATTTTCGGAACGACCTCTGCAGGTGACTCAAATCGTTTTGAATGGATAGGAGGAGGAGGAGGAGGAGGTTATTCACAATTGTTGTGAGCTGTTTGTGAGGTTAGGTAATGAGTGAATAAATGATGGAAGACTTACTACGACCTCGCCAACAATGCACATCAACTGTACCTCTTAACATAAAACAGTCGACATCATTAACAAGCGCGCGTCGCGCGGTAACGTAGACAAACAAAACAGACGAAAATCGACCAATCGCCATTGATCAATTAGTGAGTAATTACTCAGAGAGAGAGAGAGAGAGAGAGAGAGAGAGGAGAGAGATAGAGAGATAGAGAGAGAGAGTAGTAAATGATGAAAGGTTCATGACTCTTTTTATTCTGATGAAAAGAAGCAATTGCTTATGAGAAGTAGTAGCTCCTGCTTGTACTCGTGAGCAATTGTTCTGGAGTACTTACTCCTTTTATTCATATCACCCAATAAATACAAACAAAATGCACAAAATAATACAAGACAACGAAAACAAGAAATAGCTGCATCTACATTCCTAATTAAGCAACGAGGAGGTGATAATCTTCGTGGTGAATTCCGATTGGTTGAAGTCTGAAACGCTGTTGGTTTATAAGGCTTGAATGGAGTTATTTCACTTGCGAAAACGTAATGACTTTCAACACTGGTACGCGAGTATGTCAAGAACGATAAAAATGAATAAAATAATTGTATTCCCGTGAATTCCCTTGAAAAAGCTATATTTATAAATAAGATAAAGTACAATATTTGAAAGAAAATCACAAAAAGAGTGAGTCTTCCACAAGAAACGGAAAATAGTAATCAACAATGAAGAATATCCCACTCAATCCCTCTGCTCGTTGAATGTAACTGAAATGTTCTCTAACAGAGAGAAAGTAAACAGCGTAGCTTCCGAAACGGATCATGCACATCCAGCGAGTGAGGTTCATGGAAGACTTCTCATGCTTCCAATGAGCATTTCCACCAAGCCGCATTCCGGGAAGCCATCATAAAGCACGGAAGTAAATGATCCTTACAGATTTCTAGTTTTCACGAAGTGGAAACTTCACTTATGACGATATCTACGATCGCGAATAAACCTTTGATCGATTAATCGATCACAATGCGTTTGTCGAAGGTCCAAAAATATTTATTTAGACTGGTGAGATAAATTGTCGCTTTCATCGAGACAAATACTTCCAGACAAAGATCAGAAAACTTCTGCAGACAACTCAATTAACATGCCCCTAAGAGAGTATTTTTATTTATTTTTCGTCAAAAACAGTTAAAAACTCTGCGTTAAATTCTAACCTCTACTTTTTCATAAGCCCTGGGATCCTTACCTTAAATCTTATTATATTTTAAGTTGCATTGGAAAGCAGCTAGCAACGAGCATTTTTGACAAGCTTTGATCTTAGAAAATATTCGCTCCTATGTAATAAAAACTATTTATAAATGTGCTACACACTTTGGGTATTATCCGTTACCGACTCATACATGAAAGAATCGACTTTCTTCCGCGAGAATGTAGAGAACGATTATTTGAATAACTATATTCCCTACAAATCTAAAAAAACGTGCAGATATAGTGAAGCTACAATTATATCTGGAAGCAAAACAAGGTGACATTTCGGAATGTGCTCAATGGAACAAGGAAAACTGGTTGAAAAACCAACTAGAGTTGGGAAGTCTCGGACGAGGTTGGAAACGGCGACGAAATAGGAACCAGATAATAGGAGATTCTGGGATAACGAACTCGATATATTCACAATTAAATTTGTTCAAAGATTTGCAACCCCGGTGGAGACTCGAACCTGAGTCTCCTAGTTTAAACTTAGTTGATCTAACAAGTAAACTACCGAGACGACTAGTTCTTTGAATGGTTTATACGCCCATTGTATGCTATTTAATTGTCACAATCAAACTTAATTCATTAGTGACTCCTGGTGCGTCAACTACTCAGATCATTGGTCCCGTAAGGGTAGAATACATTTTTATTCGCGGGAGATGGCGGTGTTCTTTGGCTAGCGAGCTCCTGCGCCGACTTACTTCGACTAGCGGGGATTTTCTCAAATGAAGTATCTCCCACCAACGTCGCACCTGGACAAGCTCTAAGATCCCATCTGGTCTCCCGACAAGTGTGAAAGTGAGTGCATGTATATGTAAGTAAGGGGTGAGGATAGGACAAAGAAGAGGAAGGAAAGATCGCGCGCGGTCCGTGGCCCGTTTCCCGTTTGCTTGGCCAGAGGCACTCGCTTGGTCAAACTGCAGTGACACTGGCAAAGGCAGTGTCATCACTTGACGCCCACTGAACCACGTATACCGGTCCACCCTGACATCTTATTGGAGAGACAATTACATTGGAAATATGTTCCGCAATAGAAAATGTATCCATACTCAGGTTACTCGGTAACCAAGTCACATCTTGGATGCATTTATTGTTGCGGAACATATATCCGATGCAACTATCTCTCCAATAAGGTGAAAAGATGTTGACAATTGAATCGATGAAAGCAAAAATGTTTGATAAGGCAATAGTGCCGTAGTGACCTCGGACCGAAGGATCGCGAATTCGACTCCCTCCTCGGGCATGGTTGTATTTGTGTTCGTCCTTTCACCCCCGATCATCACCATATCATATAATTTTAACAGTTACCATACCGTTAAATGCAATATTGGTCGCTAATGACCTAGATGTTGATGCGACCTTAAATATTAAAAAAAGTTTGATGTCCATGAACTTCAAACTTTGAACAGAAACAAAAAGGGTCCAAGTTCCAAAGTTCGATCATTTTTTCTTAACATTAATAGTAGAAGAATGTTGACTTTTATATTTTAAGAACAGTTTCCAACCGTTAACTTAAAACCTGTGATGTGACATCGAACTTGTTTGTTTGCACTGATTCAATTAAAGAGCTATATAAATTTGATCAATTAGTTTCTAAATTTCATTAACGTATTTTTTTGTGTGATAAATGCACGAGAAACAATTTTACAATATTTATTTCTATAGCGCTCCAAGAAATTGGCGGGTTGTGTAGTAAGAAAGCGTCAAAAGGAAACTATGATTCACAGAAACGAGTGATTGTCCCATCCACCTGTACATGACGGTACTACGGTGAAAAGGGAAAAAGACAAATGAAATCTCGTACCTAAATATACTTACCAATCAAATATAAGACGGTTTCAGCGAAAAGAACCAAAACTATTAATCTCGCAGTTCTATCGACAGCATGTTCTTAAATGAAAAATTGTTTACAACAAGATGGTAAGGACGTTAAACCAAAAGAACCAGAATGCTTAATTGCTTTCGAATCACATATCGTTATACATTTTCCATTACAGATCGAGGGAAATTCCACTTCATTTAACTCCAGTGTTATCTTCTGTTCTACTTGTTTAAAATGCATTTATTGAATGTTTATAGATATACTTATTGTCAAGCACTACAACAAAGGAATTACGACAGCCATTATGGAGGGCTTTCTCCCAAAAATTAAAAAAAAAACAATTCTGCGCTCTTAGTCCCACTAGAATTACGTGCACAGATGATGTGATGAACAAAGACTTGTTACAACTCAACGAAAGCATGAATACCGAGTATTCATGGTGAAGTACGTAGAATTACCATGAATAAAGAATGCTATGTCGAATTTGCAAAATAAATGGAACTCGCAGAATTCTACAAGCGAACGCGTGAAGCCGATGTTCCTTGCAAGATCCTCCAACGTTTTTGCTGCAGCCCATAATCGTTGATTACTGTTTGCCGTAATGGTTGTGCTGCGTGCTATTTCATTTGCTACGCTGTTTTTTGACCATTCTTCATGGTTGGTCTGCAGAGTTAGGTTCTGAACAGTTTGTTCTGAATCAAAAGTGAGCAATGATAGATACCAAACCAGTAATAAGGCCAGTGATAAGTAGAGTAATTCTCGTAAGTTCAATGAATAACGATCCAAATCAACTGAAATTCCTCAGGTGAGAGTTCTGATTGCCGTGAGTCGTAAGCCGTGACTCACCCTGATGAATGGAAGCATTAATGAAAAGTGACTGCCATGCCTCTCGGAACTTTATTGCTAGACCGCACTATGCAACTCGTTTAATAGGATAGAATTCTAGTTCACCAATAACACCTAACGTGACATGGATCGTCCAGAATTTCCGGGAATGCTCGCTCTGGATTTGTATGTTTGCAATATTGGGGTGAGACGATTAGATTTTTAAGCGCCGGCCCGGAAGGTACCATCAGCCCGATTCTGTGTCGTAGAGGTAACGCGAACCGTGAGTGAACTCCGTGCTGAAAAATGTTTTTTGTTGGTTGAAAACTGTGTTTTAGGTTCATTTTAAAGTTGAATATTTCGGAGAAATTAGAAAGTATGTGATGTTGTAGCACCACGTGTTATACCTATAATTAATTACGGTGCCTCCATAAACCATGGTTTTCCACCTCAGCGAAACTAACAACAAATCAACAAACGTATTTGCTTCTCTCAAAGCAAGCAACCATGACATGTTGCAGAACATGTCAAAACACTTGTATTTATTTAATTACAAAAATAATTTAATATTAATTATTTAATTCAACAAATATAAACATTAATTATCCAGACAAAAAATATCTAATGTGACTGTGAATCGCGAAGGCATTTAAGATCCCGATCTGCACGAGGGCTTTTGCATTAGATCTTACGAGGTAGGACCCCCTTAGGCCGAGGTAGGACCCCCTTAGGCCGTCCGTACGTCATTCGCCGCAAGTGCTGGAGCAACAAACCTTTTCCTCGGAATGCGGCGAAGGACGGGCGCACCGCGTCGTTCAGTGCCAACCAGCTGACATCTGTTCTTGGGTCATATACTAGAAAGTTCAGCCGACGACGTGCGCGAACACGGAGGCGCGAGGAAGGCTTCGCCGACAAACCCCAGGCGACGCGTCGGCCAGCGCCTTTGAAGATCCCGCTGCACCGCCCACGCCAGCTCCCAGAGGAAGCGGACGTCCAAATTGGCAGGGCCAGCGGTCCACATGACGATCAGAGCGCTTCTGCTTACAAGTTAAGAACAGGATTGATTCCTATTTCCGGGCGTGTCAACTGCCCAAGTATATATTAAGTCCTATTTTGATTGAGTGATTGTTTTAGTGATTCCGAGCAGGTCAACTAGCCGGCTGTCCCATGTTAGTAGATTTACTTGCATGTAAAAGATCCTCAAGCCTAAATGACGACTCGGAGCTAAATTCAAATCGCCTGTTTGTCGCCCAAGAAATACCTCCTTTTTTCGCTAGTGGGTGAAAGGAGCGTAACGAAATTAGCGTAGTCAGAAGGAAGGACGGGCCTGATGACCCGAGTCTCGCCCCGTAAAATACGGCATCAATTCAATTCTATTCAATGTTCTGTCGGCAATCGGAGGGAATTGCATGAAATTTCTCCTGCTGGAATGAAAGTAAAAACTTTGTCATAAATTCACAATATGTTCACGGAGACACTAATGTTTATACTTCCGCATAAAAATGTTAGTTTCAGTATTTATTTGTAGATGTTCCGGAGTTAATTTATTTGAAACGTTTCCGTTATTTAAATTTTCCTTATTTTGTAATGAAACATCTTCATTAACATATTTAATTCGTTAATGTGTCAAATTGAATAAATTTGTTCTGTTAAATGCTGTAGCGCATATATATGTATGTGTATATATATATATATATATATATATATATATATATACATATAAATTAACGTCCTTGGGTAATGTTACAGCAAAATTAAAACTTAACTGCGTAAATTGTAAATTGTAATAAACATTAAATTAGTACAAACACATTAATAATATTAATGCTAAATAAAATGTCATTCTTATATTTGAAATTGATTTGATATATTGAAAAGTTATTTCAAAATGAAAGAACTAATACGAAATTATTAAATACGTGTTCTTAAAAAGTAAGCAGTGTGTTCGATTAATCTTTTGTTTTAGTTTCTTCTATACATCCTTATGTAAGTCCATTGCTCAGTTTTTGAATGTGTGATCAAACATAACACCTACCCACATTTTTCAAAACTTTGTTTTCTGCAACAATATTTTTGAAACTATTTTTGGTAAGACTAGTCGGTCACTGTGGTTTACAAAATTTATCTTTGTCACAGTATTTAACACTCTCACACACTATTTATTTTTTATCGTTAGGAAGTTACCAACGAAAGGACATGATTAAAGATACTACCCTGTTAAGATTTTTTCCATATTGTTTACGTGAAGCTCTAGTCCTTTGCACTTTTAGCCACTAATATCTTGCTATTTCTTCCGCAATATTTGAATGTCTCTCTTCGTCAAAAGAAAGGAAACTCATTCCGTTTTTCTTAGCTCGTCATACAACACGAATGCGATTCAAATTGAACGAGATGTGTGCTCAAAACGATCTGATAGACTCTCTATAGACACAAGTATAAACGTTTATTACTCGAGCATTGACGGTGAGTGAGGTAGGCTGACATTCTCATTTTATTTAAAAGTTTTTCAGCAGCTGTATGTACCTAGCATCTATAATCTACTCGCATGTGACGTAAGAGTAGACTTGCTACCGTCATATTAAACCAAAAACTGCCTAATCTTCCGCCAAACGATAAATTTATAGTAAATCGAAAGACATCGCCTAAAAATCTTCCGAAAGTGCTTTTTGAAACTTGATTTTACGAAACATTAGAAAGCACTTACATCACAGAGACAAAATGAATGTTAAACGTAAAAATATATGACTATTTCATTGCTCCACACTTTGGGCAGAATGTGGGACGATTTCGTAACGGGGTTTTGAGTGCGCGCAGAGATGTGCGAGGTGGGCCGGGCGCAACTTCGCCTGCTTTCGGGGCGCGGGCGCGTGAGCGAGCGGAGGACGCGTCTCCCGCCCCGACTGCGGTGGCTTCCGCGTGCGACCGGTTGTCCTGGAGGAGCGGCCCCTCCCCCTGCGGCCCCGCCCCCGCGGCCCCGCTCCCCGCATATCCTCGTAAACGTCGCCATCGTAATTACCCAAATGTAAACTGATCTATTTTTTCTTAATAAACTATCTTGGAATCCAGAGCAGAGATTAAAGCTAAAAATGTAAACTGATCCCTTCATTAACTATCTTCAAGTCCAGTGTATAGAAAAATGTTTGCAGGGCTCATATTCGGCCAATTTCGGCCACAGATACTTAACAGAGATATGTAACATACAGGTGTACTGACGAATTACGCTTGACACGATTAATGTCGCACTGTGTTGCCATCGCACGGATGCGACTGCAAACTAACTGGCCAATGCTAAGTATAAGCGACTTCAATAGCTGAAAACATTTTTTTTTTTGCATGGGTCAAAGTAGTACCCAAAGGGTCCAAGTAGGCCGTGATTACGGCATCATTTACTCGCTTTACTGGTCACAAACATTGTGAGCGCATGTTATACATTCGGTAAAATGAAATATAAAAAATAAAATATAAAAAGACACTACCACATTTTGCTTCAATAGCACGTACACTGAAAAATGTAGTTAGGAATATCTCACTAATTAAACTATATAAAACAATAGTCATACACTTCATGCGGACGTGAATATTGAAATAACTAATGATCATGTAAAGAATCAACAGAAATGAAATTGCTTATAAATATCCTTGGATTATGCACTTCTCAAACACATTAAAAACGATGAAATTAGGTGAGAATTACATATTTTACGCTTAAATCAAATGATTAAACAGTATAAAGTGAAAAACCATGTATAAGAATATCTGAAGAAATACTAAGGTGTATTTGTAAGTTAAGAAGAAGGAGAAGGAGAAACGCGTGGAAAGACTTACCGAAACAACTAAGTATAAGCAACTTCAACAGCTGAAAACATTTTTTTGTTGCATGGGTCAAAGTAGTACTCAAAGGGTCCAAGTAGTCCGTGATGACGGACGGCATCATTTACTCGCTTTACTGGTCACAAACCACGGTGGAAAAGAGTTGAGGTGAATGTGAGGTGAGACATTCTCGGAGTGGGAACAGACTGAAAAGTCTAATCCTGATGATGATGATGATGATGATGATTATTGATTCATTCATTCATTCATTGACGATTCCGAGAAAGTCAACTGCTGCCATTAGTACCGTAAGTATAGAACATGTTTATCCCCCCCGGGAATAAGGAGGGTGTGATCTGGTGCTGACCTACCATCAGAGCGGGGTTTTCCTCAACCAGCTATCTCCCACCAGCGGGTCTTCGCCCCAACCGGGATAAGCTCTGAGTTCTCGACTGGTCTCCCGGAATGTGTGGTACTGTGGTAAGTTTAATTGTGGGTAAGTGAGGGTAAGGAGAGGACAAGGAAGAGGAGAGAAAGACTGCGCGCGGTCCGTGGCACGATTGTTAAGGTACCGCTCCCGCATTCACCTGTTACTTGGAGAAACCACGGAAAACTACCGATCAGAGCAGCCGGCCACTAGAATTCCCCCGACTGAATTCGACTTAGCTGTGAGGCTAGTGTCGAAAATACTGCCGCCGACGGAACTCGAACTTAGAACCTCCCGGTCAGAAACACTGTAATAACATCAGTTGATGCCCTTAGCCACCTCTCCCGGCATGATGATGATGATGATAATGTTTGAGTCCACATACGATGAAGTTCCCTCGCCCCTCACACACTCATTTTGCAATTTGCAACTGCATTTTGCATTTTGTTTCTTAACTTGTACTGGCAAAGGTAACTCAGAGCATCACTGATGTCACTTCAGTGTCTCTGTCGGGTGGTTCTCGGAGTCGAGACTCGATGGTGGCATGATTTTCGGCACTAGCTTGTCAGCTAGGTCGAATTCATCCGCTGACTGAAAGAGAATTCTAGCAACAAAACCGAGAGCCCCGATAACTATAGGGACGACCTATGCTTATACGCCCCGCATTTGGTTGATCTCGACTTCCAAACTTTCGTATTTAAGACGTTTCTCTGCCTCCTTGGTTACATTTCGATCGCAAAGCCCAGCAACATCTATACAAAGACACATTTTTTCTCCAAATCCCGGATAATAATATCTAGTTGTTTGCATCTATCGTGAGATCAGTTTGAATTTGTTGGTCATGAAATGTACTCAAACCAACATACGTCTCCGATTTTGGTGAGTGTTCGAATCACTTGGAGCGTGTGTTTGGAACATCGAGGGCGTTACAGATCAACCAGTGGAGGTAACTACACCCTTTATCGTGTTTTATCAAGTATTCAGTCTTTGCTAGAATTGAAATAGGTGAGACAATATTATCAATGGTTTCTACTTGTTGCTGGAAGGTGTGGCATTTATCATCTTGGGAAGTTTTGAGAACCGCTTTATCATAATATTATGTTCTCAACGCCTGATCTTCTGAAGCTATTACAACTGCTTCCGATTCTGGCTTCATTCTTCCCCTTTTAAGCCACATAAATGATTGATCTTAATTAATCTGCACCTTGTTCATTCTTTTTTGATATTGTTGATTATTATCATTATTATTATTATTATTATTATTATTATTATTATTATTATTATTATTATTATTATTAGCAATAGCGTTCTTTGATACTGCTCTTGGCAGATGGTAAAACCAAAGGCAGATGTTAAATACCAATCGATTCATCAATAACAGAAACTTGAAAGATATTATGTGAAGGATTTCTTTCAAAAAATTTAATATTTTCTTGCAATTTTGGGTCAAAAGCATCAATTTTTCAAAAATTTATATCAACTGAATTTCCTAAAAACAGCTCCAAATATACTGTAGGAAATCATTTATTGTAAGATATGAATGGTTGTTCATTAAAACTTCAGAACTAAAAAAAATTGAACAGATATAATAGTTTTCTGAATGAATTTCTCATACTGTTAATACAGTAAAATCTGCAGTATATGAAGACAATTTTGCACTCGCTAATAGCAAGAATGAATGATGAATGTGTGTCTGATTTTAGTCTTTTAAGTGTAAATAATTTGGTGTATTAATAAACATTTTATATTTGTCAGAGAAATAAAGTGTGAAAATGTTTCTTAAATAATATTTGTTGCGTTTGGAAACACAAAAGTTTCAAATTATAATGAGAAGCTTCTCGAAATTAAAATTTTCGAGTAAAAATTGAACAAACTAAAAAATAGTCTAGTTTGAAAAGTAGTCAAATTTTCCAATAATTATAGCTTAAAATAAGTAGTAGGTAGCTTGGAATAGAGAATAACTAAAGAAGTATATATGATGTAACGAAATTCTTATAAAAAAATTAAATAACCGATTCAATAATAATAGAAAGTCTGTGTTATGTTGAAACACCTCTAGTTTAATGTATTTTTTTAAATATTAATATAGATAGAATTCACTATTGATAATTTCTATGACGAAATAGTTTTTTTAATACCCAGTTGTTCATATTTTTAATTAACTGGTTTCTCAGTACTCGACTTTCTCTAATTGGCTGACTTTGGTGTGAA
>BOPP01000077.1:3998481-4015942 GCA_017312745.1 Gryllus bimaculatus | reverse complement strand
ACTTTCTCTAATTGCTGACTTTTGTGTGAAAACACTCGAGTGCAGAATCGGGTGAAACTTCAATCACCTTATTGAAAGGAAAATATCCAATTGTTGAGAAGTGTTAGAAAGGAGGACCAATTGCTCATTAAGAAACTCTGACGCTTGTTCAGGTTGAAGTTATCCGTCATCAAACACTTATTGCAGCACCGCATGGCCCATCTGCGATGGGTTTCAATAGCCTAATATTAACTATTCAACACCAACGGTTTCAATGACGTGTTTTTCATCAATGAATAGGCATAAGCAAGGACTCGCTTTTTTGACTTAAAATACCTCAAATACTGGCTACATCCAGCTTAAAGTCAGTATTTACCATACGCAGTTTCTTTTCTCTGTATATTGTTCAGAGGCCATTATTACAACGAAGCCACCCTTATTCTTTTGTTTGGGATTGAAAAAATAGATATTGTTAAATTGAACATACTCTTCTTTTATGAGAGAATAGATAAGATTAACTTCAGACACGCAACTAAATAATCACGTGTCAAAATCCACACAAGCATCATCATAGGAGCATCAATCTACAATAGCGTGATATTAACTGAGATGAGAGGCGACCGCTTTCGCGCGACCCTCCAGTTAGAATGTTACTAGGGCTGTTCGGGTGACGCCGCGTCCATGGCGCAGGTGCGGACGTTTCCGTCGCCATTCTGCGACCTTCCTGTCAGGGCGTAATGCCCTGATTGCTCTGATGCCCTGAGGAAGTCGCAAGAAATGGCGACCACCCGAAACTCGGCACCTTCGCCAGGCGACGCGCGTCACCCGGACAGCCCTAGTAAACACTGACTCCGGCCCGCGGAACCTACACTCTCACTGAGCATTACGCCCGAGGAAGTCGCAGAATGCGACCGAAACGTCCCGGCACCTTCGCCGATGACGCGGCGTCACCCGGACAGCCTACGAAAACACTGACTCCGCCGCGGAAGCCTACGCCTCACTGCATTACGCCCTGAGGAAAGGTCGCAGATGGCGACCCGAAACGTCGGCAGCCTTCGCCATGGAGCGCGGCGTCACCCGGACAGCCTGTAACACTGACCCGGCCGTGGACAGCCTCGCTCTCAGCTTAGCATTACCGCCCTGAGGAAGTTCGCAGAGAATGGCGACGAAACGTCGGGCACCTTCGCCATGGACGCGCGTTCACCCGAACAGCCTAGTAAAACAACTGACTCCGGCCGCGGAGCCTACGCTCTCACTAGCATTACGCCCTGCAGGAAGGTCGCCAGAAGAATGGCGACGAAAAACGTCAGCCACCTTCGCCAGGACGCGGCGTCACCCGACAGCCCTGTAAACCACTGGACTCCGGCCCGCCGAAGCCTACGCTCTCACTTTAGCATACGCCCTAGCGAAGTCGCAGAATGTGCGACCGAAACGTCGCACCTCGCCAGGACGCGGCGTCACCCGGACAGCCTTAGAAAACCACTGACTCCGCCGCGGGAAGCCTACCGCCTCTCACTTAGCATTACCCCTGAGGAAGGTCGCAGAATGGGCGATCGAAACGTCGCCACCTATCGCCATGAACGCGGCGTCACCCGGACAGCCTAGTAAACACTGACTCCCGGCCGCGGAAGCTACGCTCGCCACTTAGCATTACGCCCTGAGCGAGGTCGCAGAATGGGCGACCCGGAAACGTCGGCACCTTCGCCAGGGCCGCGGCGTCACCCGGACAGCCTAAGAAAACACTGACTCCTGGCCCGGAAGCCTACGCTCTCACTTAGCATTACGCCCTGAGCAAAGGCGTCGCAGAATGGCGATCGAAACGCGGCACCTTCGCCATGGACCGCCGGCGTCACCCGGACAGCTAGAAAAACACTGACTCCGGGCCGCGGAAGGCCTACGCTCTCACTTAGCATTACGCCCTGCAGGAATGGTCGCAGCAATGGCATTCGAACGTCGGCACCTTCGCCAGGGACGCGGCGTCACCCGGACAGCCTAGTAACACTGACTCCGGCCGCGGAAGCCTACGCTCTCACTTAGCATTACGCCCTGAGGGAAGGTCGCAGAAATGGCGACCGAAAACGTCGGCACCTTCGCCCCATGACCGCGACGCGGCGTCACCCGGACAGCCTAGTAAACACTGACTCCGGCCGCGGAAGCCTACGCTCTCACCTGCTGTAAGAGCTAGATCTTACGGAGAGTCTCGTTTGGTAAAGGTTACCCTGAGCCACAGTCGTTCGATATGAAAACTGATGTGGTGAATTGGACTTATAGCACCCTGCATTGAAAACATGAAAAGGATTAGGTTATTCTTGTAGCACGTAATTTGAATGAATAGGTACCAGTACGAGGAAGAATGCAATGCGCTACTTGTAATTATCCAATGCACCACTTTTGGTGTTCAAGCTCGATGAGTTCTAACCAGACACCGCTTACATAAGTCACGGTGGATTCTCACCAGTCTCCAATTTCATTACGCCACCATGAGTTCTAACAAGTCGCTATTTGCATTGAGAAACTTTGAGATTTTACCAGAACATCGAGTCAAGATGAATTCTTCTCACTCTTTATATTTTGAATCACTTGCATCGCAGCACCAAAGACGTATGTAAAAACCAGAGTTAATTGCAGCATGGTAAAATAATGTATTATCGTTCTTTCTAAGAATATAAGAATAATCTAAAATTCACGGTTCCAGTTTGGCCATTCCTACGTTTCATGATTTAATTCAGTCCATAATACGGAGCAAAAATTGAAATATTTGAAAAAAACCCTTCTAATTTTTCAAAAGTCCTTCTGCAAAAGTACATTTCTGAAAATTACCGGATTCTAGTTTTTACTTCCCCTTATATGTACGTTAATACAGAGTAATATACGTAGTATAGGGTAATGCTGTGGAAATTCGATTTCGAGACTTCAACGGAAAAACATGTTTTGGGGTCACCAGAGACCAATTTTTTATTCAAAACGTCCGTCTATCCGTTCGTCTGTCAGTCAGTCCGTCTCTCTCTCTGTCTGTTCGTCTGTGAACACAACTAGTGTCCCAAATCCTGCCATGCGCAGGATTTTTTCCAAATTGAAGAAATCCCTGTTCATTTGGCTCGAGTCAAAACTTTGAGATTTTGAAAAACATTCTTCAAAATTTGGGAGAGTGCTTATTTGCTCTCTTTAATATTAGGTAAAGTTCATGTTGGGGCATTTTTTCTTCACAAATTACACAAATGTATTTTTTGAAAAATCTCTCACGCCGGTAATACGCATATTTCCAACAATTTGTTAACACTCTTGTATTTATGAGTTAATATACTTAAAATGAGTTGAAATGAAGTTTTTCGAAAACTCAAAAATTTTCTTCAAAAAAGTGCATCAAATTTCGATTTTACTGCGCCTCAGTGCCATTTCTTAGAAACAGCTGGACATTTTTCAAAGAAAATTGCCATTTAGGACAAGGTATTACTGTTATTTAATATTCTTAAAATAATATTTCTGCTCTCCTATTAGGAAACAGAAAAATTAAGAAACTTTCAAAAAATGTACTTTGGGCGGCGATAGAAGGCAGCAAGCAAGAGTACGTGGAAAGTTCGAATAGCTAGCCGAGACCAAAGGAAATAGAAAACTAATACGGAAACGTCTATGGCATTCTGTAGCACCACTAGTTATATTTATCTCTTCATATTCATTACTTTTATGACCACGACAAAACTTTGAAAAACTTAGCTTAAGTCAGTCGGTGTATCTGAAAGTGAGAATCGAAAGTGATTTCACTATTAGGTCTCAGATTATATTACTTTTAATCCTCTGGAAGAATGTCGGACAAAATAGTTAATGAGTGAAAAATATAGTTTTAATTCTTTGCCCTGTTATATTAGATTGAATATATATGACTTCAAATAAATAACAAAAGTTCATATAAACATTTTTTGTAATAAATAAACGTTAAATATAAAATAAAAAATAAAATTTTAAACGTTATTCTATTAAAGCAGATCTGTGCAATTGAAATATTTTTTTTCATTTTTAATTTTTTATTTCGCAATCAACAACAATTGAAAGAGAGAAAGAGATTTTGAGCAGAAATAGCAAGCACCAGAGTTAGATATAATCAATGACTTTTACAGTATTGAAATACGATCTCAAAAAAAAAAAATGTAAAGAATGATCACAAAACAAAATTCATATGTAATATCATTATTCTAAATATAAATCTTTCACTAGCAGTCACTAGCGAACGCCAGTTTCCGGTATGTGTGTAGATGGAAATTTCGCGTGATTACAATACTTTCTCTGCACATCGCATCCGTGAAAGTAAAAAGTTGGCGCCCGCCCCGTTGCCAGGAATTGCCAGCAGCGTAGGCCAAGGGCGTGTTTGGTGGCTTGGGGGCGGTGGAAAGGGAGTGGCATGCAATCTTCCGGTTAACAAAAAGAATGAAACCTCCAGAACAAATGTAGAAATGTAGTATTCAAACAGACGGAAATGTGAGTGAACTCTATTTCGCTAGAATGTAGTACTAGGGGGGTACAAACATGACATGAGAAGTCTCACAATTTCGATATCTGCACATAAAAATACAGTATGTCGAATGTTCATATGTTGAATGTCGATGTGATATTCGTATTCTGCTAACACAGAATCATTCTTTGCATCTACATTGCGTATTCATCTCTTTTGTGGTGTGGTAAAAGGTCGCTACGTCAGGAGGAACATGTGTCAGTGAGTAATTAATTCCACTTTATCGGTCTAAAAAAAAGAAGAGATTACTCCCTATCAAAAAGTTTTTTTGTTGTTGTTTAGATTCGAATATTCCTATTAGGTGAACACAACATTGAAATAACTCTTATTGTAGCTAGTTATTTCTTAGGCTGTCGTTTCTTTTTTGAATGTCGCACGTCACACTCTGAAGAACTGAATTCAATGTTTTTCCCTGCAGTATGGAGTCTGGTACTTTTCGAATATTTTTGTTTTATAAGTAAATAATGCTACAAAACAAGCTAAACAAAATCAACTAATGACCAAACTGGGGATCACCACACCACCGCAAAACAGGCTTGTTAGTCAAGTTTGAGATGTTGTTCATGTTGATTAACATCATCACGAATAACTGACTTGTTTTAATCAAGAGAGAAATCACATTTCCCTAACCTAAAAGCATATATACTATGTACTTTCTGTTATCATAAATTCACTAGAATTATTAGACTCATTAGAATAGTACAATACATCTCTTTGTTGATAAGTGAATAATCAAACGAATATTAAAAATTAACCAAAATTAAATAATAGAGAGAGTTTTTCAGAATATTTCCACCCAATCTACAGCTAAGGATACGAGGGGCACTGGTAGCCGAGTCATTAGAAAAACGAGAAAAACAGAAGTCTGAGTTACATATAAGGAGCCAAGAACGTGATAAGAGACAACACAGTGAACAGTCATCCACGATAAGTATATTTATTCGCAATAATTCTTAGCAACTGTGTGCAATATCGAGAGACATGAGTTTTACTTGATACGGATAGTGTTTCGCTATATACTTGTACGGTATTAAACCTTACAAGCTTGATACGTAGGGCTGTGATTTATATGCATTTGCATATTTTCTTCTGTTAACTAAAACATCCCATTTCAACAAATTGTATAAGTTTTGAAGCATTTAGAATCAATTTAAGCAATTTTTATTTCGCATATATCATCATAATTTCATATTTGGGCCACATTTACATTTTGTGTTGCATATTCATCCCTCATCCGCGAAAAGAAGCCCAAAAGCTAGTTCCGTCAGCGTCAGGCCCTGACAGTTATCTCGCTACTTGCTATGGTACATCGTGTGACGTTCTCTGAAGCAATGGGCTTCCGAGGATTTGTTTAACTTGCCATAGCCACGGATCAGCATTGCCGCTCGCCTGACTCGTAAGAAGTCCCTCGAGAAGAACGCTAAGACCTGTCATCGGCATCAGTAGAAATGCAATGTGCATCCGTCGAGCGCCTATGCGTGCCCACACATGGCGCCAACGTTGAGTGGTCTCTTGAATTTCTTGTGACCCGTGTCGTCAAACCCGTGAACTTGTCGTGAATTGAGGGGAAACCATATATTTGTTGCAATACCTATATCTTTTTTTATTTTGTGAAATATACATTAACTGCATCTCCCATTATTTTCCTAAGAAATGAGTGTTCTCTACAATTAAGCCCTTGACTTACTGTTCGTCGCATGTAACAATTTATATGATTTATGAATGTTTTTTGCTGTAAACATGTTTTCCACATTACACTTTTTATTTCTTTTTACACTTACACATTACATTACACTATTTCGCATATTTTCCTTTTTTAATTGCATATATTACCAAATATATTTAATGTACTTGCGCAATATTTCGCTGTTTTTATTGAATATAAATCCCTATATAACCCTATTGATAAAGAGACAGAACAGTCAACCAAAACAAACCCATTTGGTCGCGATCCTCGTTAGCTCTAAGGGTGTGCAATGTCGAGTGGCAAGTGTTGCACATATTGACGCGGATGATGCCGCGCGGCTCGCTTGTGGAGGGGAGTGGGCGGAGGGGGAGGGGACGCGGAGGCGAAAGCGCACTTTCGGCCGCTGGCGCCTCCAAGTTCACGGCCGCTTTCTCCGCCGCCCGCGCCGCCCGCGCCGCCCGCACCGCCCGCGCGCGCCCGCACCGCCCGCGCCGCCCGCCGCCGCCGGCTCGCGCGCTCCGCTGTCGCTGATGCGTTAATGGGCGACGGCGGCGGTTTCGCGGCGCGGCTCGGGTGGCGCGGGCGGGGCGAGAGGGAAGAGGTAGGGAAGAGGGAGGGGAGGGGGTGGCGGAGGTAGCGGAAGAGAGCGGTGATGCAACTGCTTCTTCTCGAGCGCATTCATCGACGCCCCTCCCCCTTCCCACACTGCCCTCGCGTAGGAGCACCTCGCAGTAGCCGCGCTGCAGCGCCCAGTCCACTTTCCAAAACAAACGGCCAGCCGCCCATACGAGCCACAAGGAAACACAAGGCGGACTATGTATCTTTCATCGAAAATGACGAAGAGCTTTCTTCGATGAGGCGAGCCCGCGGCCGTAGGTATGCAGCCCTGCGCTCGTACCGTACCATCGTAACGTACAATTGTGTCCGTACCGTACCATCGTAATGGTGGCTCGTACCGTACCATCGTAACCATCGTACATACAGTCGTGTCATTCGTGAAGCGGTGATACCGTAAACCCGGCAATGCGTGGATGAAAAAATATAACACGAACGGTTGGATTGAGGGTCTGAAAGGCCTAGATTAAAAGCGAAAATTACTAATAATATGTGAATTTAAATGGTAGAGAACTGCACTATGTTAGAGAAAGCATTTTTTTTTCAAAACAAATTCTTGTATTGTTTTTATCTAAAATTTACGAAGAAAGAGTATGTGGCTTTTCATCATCATCCTTTTTCACAGAAAATTATTTATTATCTTTTCTTATTTACTTTTCGTCATTTACACAATATTACTCGTACAACATTAAGCTTTACATTACATTAAATGTTAAATAATTTCTCCTATTTTGTAGTCGAAATACTATTCAATCCAAGATTGTGTACCATCTCTCTCACAGTTATACTAAGAATGAGTTGAGTCTCAAAGACCAAACACGAAACAAATACATATATAAAAAACCCGTGTCAACGGCACAATAATAAGTGGCACTCTGAACTTTACATTTAAGAACAATAGAAAAGTAGAAAGCTGAAGATGTTACTGATGGGATCTGTACGTCAATGCCAGATATATTTGTTATGTGTGGGACTCCTAGACCAAACACTTCTGTTGTCAGGCCCTAATGTCTCGAAGTTATTTGAACAGTGGAGGCGTGATGCAATTTTCTTTGTAACAGTGAATCAGTTTTAGAGACACATTCGTTCGAAATATTTTTTTAATCCAGTGATATTGAAGCACTGCACATAGGCTCATGGACAACTAATTCCCAGATCACTATATCACTGAAGTTTTTTAATTTGTTTTTGCTTATATAAGGTTGCTTTCCAAGTGCCTTGATCATATGGCATCATTAGTTTTATGACTTCGGAGTAACGGTAGCGGAACACGCATACGGACACACACAAACATCGTTGCCCGGGGCGGGATTCGAACCCGCGACCCTCTAATCCAAGGCAGTCAGGATCCTTCAGCTACACCGACCTCGCCTAACCAGGCTTGCTTTGTAGGATTGTACGCAGGAAATCCTCATCCGGAGGAAAATCTTCGACGATCTATTGAGGAGAAAATCGACGCAATTCCGAATGATTTTCTTTATGTAGTAAATCATAACATGATTCGAAAGTGTCGGGAATGCACTCAAGTCAATGGACACCACTTTCAGACTCTTCTCTACAATAATTTTAGCGTCTCGAACGTATCACGGTTGTGAGTGTGAGGGCTGAGCCAATGCCTTGTCTGGCGACCGCTGAGCCTTACTTCCGCTTTTACGACTATACTTGTTGCAGTCCAAACTACATACTATTAGTTGTTTGTTCTGCGCTATTGCGCTCGATTTCTTGAGCTCTTAAATTGCTGCAAAGCAGGCGGGTATGACTTAAGTTAATCTTCATCAATTCAGTGGAATCAAATTTAATCAAAAAAGCACGCTTGCCGATGAAAATAGTTTCTATTAACTGGATTACATGATTAAATAATACTTTTATTACTGATAAGTTTGGTTAAAGCCATACATCAAATGAAAAGTCAAATTATGTTACAAGATTTAATGTTGAAATTTTGGAGGCAGATGTAGGGAATAATGACATGTTGGATACTGTTTTGAATGTTGAATAATGTTGTATTTAAAGTAATTTAAATATTATATTATAAGTATTTTTGTTATTTTATAAATACTATATTTACATGATTCTGTCACATCTACTGATGCCCTCTTTTGTCACAAACCACTGCTGTAAGAATTTTCTTAGATAGACTATCCCCGTCAATAAAATAAATCTAAATAAATGATTTGCAGAGGAATGAACTTTCCTCGTAATCGAATGTAAATAACGCAAGTTGCTGCTTTTGTGTAACATTCAACTAGGTATATATGAATATAGGCTGAATGAGACTCACTCGCTTACGGGAAATATTGATCGATTAGTTTCGATACGGATGGCGATGAGCGGAATACAGGCCCGCTCATTGAATGGTACGGCAGAGGAGAAGCGGGCAAGAACATAACCAATGTATGTGCTGAGGAGAAATATAATAAATATGTTTCGTGCCTTTTGTGAATAGCGTGTACTGTCGATGACAAACTGTATTGTACTTTAGCTCTGTCCACAGTCTTTATAATGGAATTAATAACAACTTTTTCTTTTCCTTGCGGCAATATTTCTTTGCATTATTTATGATTAATTTACTGTCAGTACACACTCTTGCATAGTGAAGTGAATTTTATTTTTCCGCAGACATAACTGAAACGACAAAATCAAAACGAGCACTCTTTCCCGTACTGTCTCAACTGGCGTCAGCATTGGTCAGATGCTGACATCGGCACTGTTCGGGCATTCTCGGGTTTGTGTTCTGGCCTTCACTTTCAAAACAATAGTAGTTCCTAATTCAGCTTTCTGCAAATTTGCAATGAACGAGGAATACATAATTTTAATTGAACAAATGCCAATCGTTGGCCCTCCTCAGTACTTCATTGTTACTTCAGTTGGAAGATTGACTAAAGAAAAAGTATCTAAAACTACTACAAACGTTAACATTCTTGGAAATTAACGTGCTTGATCAATACAGGCAAATAATTTATTGGACAGATGCTTGATTAAGGGAATCGAGAGAGTTCAGTTATGTATCGATGCTACAGCAAACTGAATACCAGTTTGAACCGTTTTCCAGTAACTTCTTGTACATAGCATGTAGGAATATGTTGGGTGCAAACAAGAATTTTTCTAATTGTTTACTTGCTTTCTGAAGGCAAAGTATGTTACACAAAACTAATTATCATAGAATCATTATCGAAAATCCCCAATATACACCACTTCCACTTGGATTCTGTACAATCAGCAAAGTTGTGTCTGAAGCGATTCCCTGCGGATTGAAGACCTTCCCCAGAACAAGGTGTGCTTCAGAGAACGTATGCGGGCCAAATCGAATAACTGAAAGTCTTCAGTAACATTAGGAAGTTAGTATACTCATTGTCATATCAGTGCAAAGCTAAGTGCCTATGTTAATACCACCCAAGATACCTTGGTCTAGCATTCATTTGCCGAGCAACGTGGATTACCGTAAACCTAAAACGAGTGAAAGAAATTGGAATCTAGCTGTTCCTCTCCAACACTGATCTGCGCCAGATATTTCTTTATAGAATAGTCTCGCAGAGCGAAGATCCACTTTCACACTTTGTTAAGATCCTCTCCTATGTAAATCACCTATAGCTGTCAAGGTTTCACTTATAATGAATTAATTATGCGTTAGACATAATGGGTTGTTCCTGGCGCTTTCTTGTTATATAATCGCCAAGCTATATCATGATCAAACTCGTTAGATTATATTTTAGGTCTTGTAACATTAGAAAACATTACAAATATGTGAAAATTCATCTCGCAGTTTTACATAAAACAATCCTCTTTGGGAGTCCCTAATAGAAAGAATAGATTAAAAAATGGATGTGTCAACTTGTTCCACTTTCTTCCCAAGAGTTCACAATCTACCTGTTTTAACCATCGTTTAATCGTTTAACCTATTCTTTTTTAAATTTAGTTACGACATTGAACGTGTCTATGAACCCTTTTTTGGCGTTGATCGCCTGCAGAGGAGTAATCCTCCGTTATTTTCATTGACAAGTCTGGACACGTCGCAGTCAGTGCCTTTAATCCCTTCGCCCAGGGTCTCGACGTCGTTAGATCTCGAGGTTCTTAGACAGACACCGACATTTTTAAAAATCTTATCAAATAGTTCCCAATTTTTGGATTAGAATTTACTCAGGAACTTTGTAAGAAAAGAAAGGAATATAATCGTGGGCCGGAACACGGCGGATTTTCGACAGAAAAACTCTTAGTGCTGGGCTATGGAAACAAAACGGTGGATAAATAAATGTTGTGGTTAAATCTAGGACAAAATTCTCAAACACGTGATGTCATCAGAGTTCTTGTTTTGTGTGTCCTTGATACCGAAAAATCAATTAAAGGTAAACGTCTGTCCGTATGTGGTCAACACTGGCGCCTAAACCGTTCAGCCGATTTTTTTTTAGAAATGATATTCGAATGGACCCGAGGCTTTGGAAGTTTAAAACGGATATTTTGAGGGTACTTTACATGAAGTCTCAAAAACATTTTTAAAATTTTCTCAAAAACCGAAACCAAATTTCTTTATGAAACTTTGCTTCCGCATAGCGTAAAGAACGCTTATGGTAAATGGTGGTGAATGGTAAAGGTGTCATGTTCATTGAATTCCCAGAGTTCTTGAAAATTACAAGAGTGCAATTTTAATTTATTGAAATTCGTAAAAAAATATGTTCCTTGAAGACGGATCTTGAAATAAGTTTATGTTCAATTTTCTCTCGTTTAAACTGTTCAAATTTTTTTCTTTACATTTTTCTCCGGATAGGAGAAGCGGTGATTAAAAAATTGCACGTGTCTAATTTTTGTTGAACTATCTGAATTTTAGAAAATAGCGAGTTAAGAAATAATGCGTGAAATTATGAGCTGTTGTAGCACTTCTAGTTTCTTCTGATTCAGCAAAGTACGCTTATAAAAATGGGGTAGGTAATTTTTTCATTCTCTGAATATTCGAAAATTACAAACATTCAGCGTTTTATTGGCATTTACTACTACTACAATATTTAAGATAGATATTTTTCGTTAATAAAGTCTCACATTCAGAGTTGGATACTTAAATAACAAAATGTACAATTCTTCGAAATTTGAGTAGCTGTCGCGTGATTTGTGCGTGAGAAAAGGCGATTTAAAGAAGATTTTTCCAATGACGGCTCCAACGTTTTCCTTATATTTTCAATTATAGAAAAGTATGGTTATAAAAATGGTGCAGATAATATTTTTGAAGAATTCTGTATTTTGAATATTTCAAAAGGTTAAAAACGTTTCGGCGACTACAACTACAATATTTCAGATGAAGTTTCTTAATAAAATGTATTCTTCAAATTAGATCTTGAAATAATGACATATAAAATCTCTGAAATTTTGAAAATTGCTAATACAAATATTCCACTTCCTTTTTAAAGCCCCGAGAAGGTTCTTGTAGATGATGATATGTGACAAAAGGATAACATGAATGGCGTGCTAATTCGAAAAACCTAAGCTCGAACCAGACTAGAAAAAAAATTACAGTTGACTATTCCGACACGTGACACTATTCCGAGTTCAAGTAGTATTATACCACTAGATTTTTTAATACAATCTATGAACCAAATGTGTTGATTTTATGGCGTCAAATATTTTTTAAACATTAAATATCTTAAGCAATGTTACATCTAAGAGATCAAATTAATGTAATTGGTAAAATAAGCAAATAAATAATTGGTAAAATATTTATAAATAGTAGCAACCTTGAAAATGTTCTAAAAAGCATTGGTAATCTAATATAAACTGACTTTGTTAAAAAATTTGTAATAATGTAATCTGAAATTTGCATCCCAAGACATTTTCATCTTCAAAAATGCAAAATATACTTCTGTTGCTCCTGATTCGGTGAAAAGAGTAAATTAAATTGAAAGATTTTTTCAAAAACATTGTTTACTCTTTAATATTATTTGATAAACTCGTATAAAATTTGTAATAAAAATTTTTGTAAAGAACAATTTTAGTTACATTTACTCCTGCAAAAATCGCATGATAATCGTACTTTTTAAAATAATGTTTTAAATTAGCATTGCATTATGTAAAATTACATTTACACTAAGATGAAAGCCAAGGAATTTAGAAAATTATGGATTTAGTACCAAGGAAATTAGCTTTCGGATGATCTAGGGAATAAAATATTCTGATACATACCATTTAGATTTACTGATGGAAAGATTCAGTAGCGTGAGTTAAAATGTGTGTGGAGTATGTTATTCAACGTTTGCGATTGGAAGATATGAATCACGAGAAAGTGTACTATGTTGTAGTATAACTAGTTTAAATTCTTCTATTCTTCATTGCACTCTCTGAGAGAAAGTAAGAAAGTGAAGGCTTTCTTTATGTCATGCAAGAAAATTGCTCTGAAAATTACATCAAATGGAAATTATGTTTCTGGATTCACTAAAACAGGTAGTTTTTACATAGGTACCTTTTGCCGGAGATATTTAAGGAGCTTACCAGAAAAAGAAAGGTAATTATCGATTTGAACATTAACCAATTATTAAGAACTTGATTTCATAATCACATTTATGAAACAATTTTTCAAATACTTTATTTTTGTGACATAGATTTATGGCACTTAAAACAAAAATGCTGCTGAACAAACCCACAAAATTGCAACATGCATACTGCTCAAAAACAATAAATATCTACTCGCGTGGAACACTGAAAAATATTTTACATTTCAACAAAAACAGTCTTCATCAGTACTGCAATAATATACAATAGTATTTATATATTACAACCCGTTATTTAAATATCAACTAGCGGTACTACAACAGCGCATACTTTCTTGTATTATCTGCAATTGCTACACAATATAATAATACTATATAAATCTGAAAAAGTGTATCCAACCAGCAAAACTTTTTCCTCGCCGTGACTCGAACCCTTAGTGACAGCATGTCCAGACACGTTTTAAGTACACCAAGAGCATCACGGATTCATTAAACTTTCCTAGCGCTTAAATAAGTAACTTTCAACCTCCATAGATTATCATTTACATTATTCAAAGATCTCGTTTTAAAGAGATCTCAATTTGCTACATTCAATTTTTGTCAATCATTTTTAACAATTTTCGACAATACAAAAGTTTGCCGAAAACGGAACTTCTATTATTTTTGGAAGTATCCATTCAATATCTATACGTTAAAAAAAGTAAGCCGTTTTTGAGGAAATATTTTTTTTATTTCACTATTTTCACGCAAACTTATGTGCAAACTATTTTGAAATATTATAACTGACCTTACTTATAGAGTTAACTTTCGAGAACATATTTTAGTAAGAAAAATCTCTATATTCAATATTGTAGTTAAAGGAAGACATCTACAGAATTTTGAAAGTTTGCAATTTTTGAAATCGTAGAGTAGGTAAGAGAGTTAAATAAAACATATGGAGCCATTTTTTAGGAAACTTTTGAAAATGATTCTGGGGCTTCAAATGAGGTGTCCTCAAATATCAAAATATCCATTTCAAATTCGCAGGGCCTCGAGTTCATCCATATAGATCGGGGAATATCAATTGAAAAGAACGATTCAGTCTGAACGATTTAGGCGCTAGCATAGACCAAAATCCGGTAGACAGCAGACGGACGAACGGGCAGTCATGCCTTCAAACTATTTTTCGGTAGTAAAGAACCCACAAAAGTATTATGATTACACAAAATGTTAGAGGCAGTAATTTACCGCATTACAAAACAAGATTAATCCACATTTTCGATACCAGAGCTTCAGAAAACGAGTTTTTCTATCAAAAAATTGCAGATTTTTGTCGCATCATTACAATACTTTTTCTTTAATACGTACGTAGTTGGGCGATAAAGTAAAAATATAAAAACAGCTGAAGTTTCATTGCGCAACATGTGTAACAAATAATTTTATAGGAGCGGACTGTTCTTCAGAGACTTGGTGTCGCAAGACATCAGCTTGTTATTACTGATGCACTGAGTATAAGAATTCAGCTAGTACTAGCAATATGAGAATAGGTGGACTAACAATCAAATTTTGGCATTTGTAGGGAAAATCGCACTGTGCCGAGTTCCTATGCATGTAACGAAGGCACTTGACACTTTCCTCATGGCCATAGACTGCTTAGTTTTCTCTGAATTTCTGCGCGCATACGAAATTAGTAATTTAGATTTGAGATTAAGCAGTACAGCCTAAAGTGTTCACTCCTTATGATTTTATGATTCCCAAATGTCATAAGATTTTATAGCCGCAGTTTATCGTTAATTTCTTCGGGAACTAACTAGCGAAGTACAAATTACAGTGATTGAATAAACACTGAAGTAAAATACACAGCACCATTCACTTTGAAAATGCCAAATAACCAGTTCTTAACCACATTCTTCTTCCAGCCAGTTTTTAAATAATGTGACATGAAATGAAGTAATGTTGTCTGTATCACATGTTTTTATCAATGTTTTTGTTTTTGCTCGAGTATCAAACATGCAGTGCGTTTTTGACCTGTTATAAAGACTACGTGTCCGTCCTTAATGAATATGGTGAAGGTCAAGTGTCTTTGAAAAGCTCGAAGAATGTCTTAAAGAATAAATATCAAAAACTTCAAGGGCACATAGAGGGCAGAAGATGATCAATTTTGAGCAATTAACATAAAGTGGAAAAATCTCATAAAGAAGTTACACGTGTGACATTTTAAGTACAGTGGTTGTTACAGTATCAATTAGGGACAAACCCCATATGTGTAACTTCGTTACACGGGAATTTCCTTCACAGGTTTGTCAAGCACGTGTTCTAACACAGTAAATGATATTTCATATGCCCACAAACGCCCGGTGCAGGATGCAATTCTTACCAATCAGGGTCAAATATCACTAGTGTATCTTAGTTATATGAGATTTCCCATCACATGTTCATTGTTACAAAGGAATCATCTTCTACATGCCCTAGAAGTTTGTAACATTTATTTAGAGAATCCTATGTGCCAAATAAATTATAGATCAGGATGAGAAAGTCATGGGCAGTGGATTCAAAGATAAATTAGATCTCATCCACTCGTCGAGTAACGTAATGATGTTGTCACGTGACTTCCATGTTGGTTGCATCCAACATTGTCGTATCCTAAACGTCCTTCAACGTGACGTGAAACATTTCAATAAGCGATCAGTATGGGTTTGATAAAACAGCAATGTAACTTACATATAATGAAAGATGGTATACTAAAATAACTTTATCATTGCATCCGTTCTACGCCTTCTTTTGCTAGCGATACGTGGAGGAATAAATCCATTATTCAATCATGTGTTGTGTGTGTAGACAGCGACATTGCTGTGCAACTCACGACAGACTTGGAGTTCAGTTAGTCCGCACGTGAAGTTAACAGAGGCGTAGCTCGGAAGTATGTTTATTAATCTGAGCATGAGTGGACACGTCTGAGCTATAACGGTTGCACGATTTAACCACATAAGTTAATTTAGGTTAGCACACTTAAAAGAGTGACTTAGGTGCAACCTGTTAGGTTTAGAATGGGTGAATAAATGTAAGCTACATATGTGGATACGACATTTCGGCGTTGTAATGGTCATTCACCCTCCAGCAGGCCTGCCGTGTATTTTGCACTTTGACCTCGGGACCTGCGCGCGAGGGACTTGAGTCCAAGTCTAGGCCGCGTGGATGGGTAGGGATAAGACACATTTTTGGAACGGGGACCGCCAATGAGAATGCGCAATTGGAACTATATCGCGTAAATTGAAAGAGCAATAAAACATACGGTTCAGGTATCATTACCTTTTATTTTGATGCCTGATGTTGATTGATTACCTTTAATGTTTGTTGTCGATGTATTTTGATCGATCACGTATCCTCATGCGAGAAATACTTCGCCCTTTCCCCCAAGATAGACGACTATTGATTTGCGCAGCGTGTGACACCGGCAACATTGAACAACGTATTGAAATGATTAGTGGAGTAGAATCGATATCTCGAATCGACCTCTACGCACCTAAGAGAAGATTGTCCCATGTTAATTAGAAGCAGCTTCGTGTACAGGGCGTTCCCGTCAGCAGTGAAGACGAACAAACGGAAATCTGTTTCAATCTGTCTGTAAATCATTTCAAAAAGTCTCTAAACAAGAGGTAATTATTCTGTTTGTAATACTATTCATAGTGACTCATGATATTATAAGAAGAAATGTTCACGTTTTCTCGTGTGAAAGATGTCAACACGTGTAGAGACATTACGTTTACACTACGTTTTCTCTTCCACAGCGTTTTTACTTTGTTCATTTTTTTTGATTAAGTAATTATGTATCTGGTAGACCATCCTCCCAACCACCGCATCACATGGTGACGGAATTGGTATTAAATTAAATCCAATTGGAGCTGATTGTGACTGAAGTATCGATCTACATACGTGTTCGTTACGACACGTGGCCCGGAGGTAATTTTCACGAACGATTGGAATCCGGAATTGCATTCTGCCAGTGAGAGCGAAAGCCTAACTACATCACAAAGCAAAATTGCTAAGGTTGTCGCCCGAAATCTGTCATCTGAGAAGAGGAGCGGTCCAGGGACAACCAGAATTCTCTAAAGGAGCGTTCGTGGCCCACGCTATTCGCCCCCTCAATGCCCTCAATGCCCTCAATGCCCCCTCAAGTGTCATTTTCTATTTAATAAGAGAGAGAAATTGGTGTGAAGTAGTTTG
>BOPP01000077.1:3971561-3998456 GCA_017312745.1 Gryllus bimaculatus | reverse complement strand
TGTTTCAAATTCCTCAAGAGTCAAGTATGGTGTAAAAAATTGTAGCTAGAATTGTAGCATTAGGAAGGATACTTCGGAACATTTTCCAAGTGTATATTAGTGTATGTTATTTTGAAAATGGTATTATTTTCCTGATTTTCTGTGGTTACATGTAATTTATATATAATGTATATTTTATATATATATATATATATATATTTATATATATATATATATATATATATATATATATTTAAATTATACCGTGTATCTTGATTTTCCAATAATGTCTCCATATTCTTGTTCAAACCTTCCTCATCCACGTCATTATTTCCCTGTGACACTACTTTCAAGATTGACAAATTTTCTTTGCGGTCAAGTAAAATCTGGACATAAGCAATTGTAAGGGGATGCTTCATCCTTCTCCGTAGTATATCACTGTGTGGTGTGAGACGTTTCAATGCCATACAGATGATGCGACTTTGCAACGCCAGGTCGGTGCACAGTTGCACATCGAGAAAGGCGTTGTGATTGCACGTATGCGCAGTGGTCGTATTATGACAATGTCAACTTAAAAGAATTAGACATACATATTGATTCGCACTGCAGTATTATAATAGCGTATAGAGCTGATACTGTATTTGCTTTGCTACGATGGAATCCAAAATTTAGCGCTGCTGCTAATATTTAATATTACGAAATTGTAATATTAAATCTTTTCTTTTTTTGGTGACAATAATAAATTATTTTTTCATTAATATTGTTTATTGATTAAGAATATTTTATCAAAGCTAAAAATGTGTATTTACAAAAACTATGGTTAATTTCTGCTGTGATTTCCGAGAGAGTACATTATATATTTATAATTTCAAATCAACATTACTCTATTTTATAATCGTTGACGACATCGTATAAAGATAAAAGCCCATTGTATTCTATTTAACAAGACTCGTAATAATGTCACGATTGCGCGTAAAATATCGTAAAAAAGGTTGATCGTGTTGGTATCTCTTATTCAGCTTCATAATGAGGAAAAATGATCACAAATATGTGCTGTCAAACATTTACCCTTCTTGGAATTGTCTATATTTCATTTTTTTTAAATCAATCTCGATGTGAGAAACTTGCTCTCATTTACTTTTTTGCTACCATTTGGAGATTATAACATTCCTGGTGAAAAAGTAATTAATAAAATTGTAAAATTTTGTTAGTTAAATTACATTATACCTTTTTAAAAGATGTCACTGCTTTAAAATAGCATTTATGAGTTACAATTAGCATAAAGTACAAAAAATTAAAAACTGTTGATACTTAGCAGTGCACAGAAGAACATATATAGTGAAATGTGGCCATTGAAGCTAAAATACTGTAGATTGTTCATTTCGATAAGTGAGCAAATTTCATTTCACAGCATGGTTCATTGCATTAAAACCCAGGCATTAAATCTTCCGGCTGCTCCAACCCGCTCCAGCGTCCCTCCCCCTCCCAAATTTGCCTACTCCCCACTTCTTGCACTTTCGCAGCTTCGCGGGCAGACGGCTGACTCGTAAGTGCAGAATGACCCGCGGAGAGCAGACGTTGTGCAGTTCTGCTCTACAGCATACACAAAAAATATTGTTTCCTAGTTGCTCCTGCTGCTGCGTTTCCGTCATAGCCATTAAATTTTTTTAAAGAAGTCACAACGTATTTATTTTGACATCTGTATTTTATAAAAAAAAGTAGTTAACAGTGGCGTCTCCTGGTATTCGCACGTTCGCATATGCACACCTAAATTAACTCGGTGCAATTTCTCTTCGAGATCTCTTAACAAGTCCTCTCAGAGCGTTTCCGAAAACATGATATTTCTAAGCACGCGCGTTTAAAAGCTGTGATAGAAACAACTCCGCCAATGGCCGTCGTGAAAGCCAGCCGGAGCACACTCGAGAACTGCGAAGGAGGAAAAAGGCATTGCGGCTGTGCAGGGTTGCGGGGTAAGAGGGAGAAAACACTGGCCTAAGGCGCACTCCGTGCGGTGCGAGTATTACTTACGCAAACGCAGTGGGCGTTCTACGCGAGTGTTTTGATATGTATCAAAGGTACAACACTGCTGACACAAGTTTCAGAGAAGTAAGGCTTCGCACGAAGAAAAATTAACATATCCTCCTCTTAAACAAGCCCGCAAGCGCATACACGAGCGTATGTCGCTAGCGCGCGAAACAAGAACGCTTTGCTGTTGCATTCAAGAGTATTTGTGTAAACGAGATGTTAATATGTCCCATTTGCCTTATGTTTAAAGAGGAGTTGCTATTAGAAATCCATTTCAGGAAGCATCTCTCTCTTTTCAAAATATTTATTTTTAGAATTGCCAGAGAGATAGAATATAATTCCCCTATCTCGCCCGCCACTCTGTCAAGTTCTCACGGCGCGCGGCGTAGAATTTGTAGACCAGAAGCGGAGGGAGTAAAATATTTAACTGTGGTCAAGAGTGAATTCGAGATAGAATTTCTATATATCTCTATAGGAAACATTCACGATTATTATTTGTGAAACTAGCGTGGCTAGGAGCTTTTATTATTGTACATTCTAGTCAATGCAAATGTCATGTAAATGTCTTTTCTTAAAATTCACGAGTGTATTATAAGTCAGTGTAAATTTATTGTGAACTGAAAAGGGTAGAATTGCAGTTCATGTATGTTCTTTTCATATTTTTGACTTTTTGAAAGAAAGAATTTGTAAATTGACGCAAAACTAATTCAATTAGCAATACAATTGTGTCATTTACTATTTAAAAAGAGAGCGAAATTGGTGTGAAGTAGTTTGTTTCAAATATCTCAAGAGTTCAGATTGGTATAAACAATTGTAGCTAGGATTGTTAGCATTAAGAAGGATACTTAGGAACATTTTCCAACTGTATATAAGTGTCTATATTATTTGGGAAAATGGTATTTCATTATTTTACTGTGGTTACGTGTTTTATATATATTCTTGTCAGTGCATATTTTTGTGTCTTTGTGTTTTTTCTTCTTTCACAAACAGTGTACCCTTGAGATTTTAAATTATACCGTGTATGTTGATTTTCCAATAATGTCTCCATATTCTTGTTCAACCCTTCCTCATCCACCGTCATTATTTCCCTGTGATCACTACTTTCAAGATTGCACAATTTTCTTTGCGGTCAAGTAAAATCTGGACCATAAGCAATTGTAGGGGGATGCTTCATCCTTCTCCGTAGTATATCACTGTGTGGTGTGAGAAAACTCAATTCCATACAGATGATGCGGACTTTGCAACGCCAGGTCGGTGCACAGTTGCACATCGAGAAAGGCGTTCGTGATTGCACGTACGCGGCAGTGGTCGTATTATGACAATGTCAACTTAAAACGAATTAGACATACATATTTGATTCGCACAGCAGTATTATAATACCGTATAGAGCTGATACTGTAATTTGCTTTGCTACGATGGAATCCAAAATTTAGCGTGCTGCTAAATATTTAATATTACGAAATTGTAAAATTAAATCTTTTCTTTTTTGGTGACAGTAATAAATTATTTTTTCATTAAATATTTTTTATTGATTAAGAAGATTTCATCATAGCTAAAAATGTTATTTACAAAAACTATGATTAATTTCTGCTGTGATTTCCGAGAAGAGTACATTATATATTTATAATTTCAAATCAACATACTCTATTTATAATCGTTGACGACACCGTATAAAAAGATAAAGCCCATTGTATTCTATTTAACAAGACTCGTAATAATGTCACGATTGCGCGTAAAATATCGTAAAAAAGGTTTGATCGTTGGTATCTCTTATTCAGCTTCATAATGAGGAAAAATGATCACAAATATGTGCTGTCAAACATTACCCTTCTTGGAATTGTCTATATTTCATTTTTAAATCAATCTCGATGTGAGAAACTGCTCTCAATTTACTTTTTTGCTACCATTTGGAGATTATAACATTCCTGGTGAAAAAGTAATTAATAAAATTGTAAAATTTTGTTAGTTAAAATTACATTATACCTTTTTAAAAGATGTCACTGCTTTAAAATAGCATTTATGAGTTACAATTAGCATAAAGTACAAAAAATTAAAAACTGTTGATACTTAGCAGTGCACAGAAGAACATATATAGTGAAATGTGGCCATTGAAGCTAGAAATACTGTAGATTGTTCATTTCGATAAGTGAGCAAATCATTTCACAGCATGGTTCATTGCATTAAACACCCAGGCATTAAATCTTCGCGCTGCTCCAACCCCGCTCCAGCGTCCCTCCCCCTCCCAAATTTGCCTACTCCCCACTTCTTGCACTTTCGCAGCTCTCGCGGGCAGACGGCTGACTCGTAAGTGCAGAATGACCGCGAGAGCAGACGTTATGCAATTCTTCTCTACAGCATACACAAAATATTTGTTCCTAGTGCTCCTGCTGCTGCGTTTCCGTCATAGCATTAAATTTTTTAAAGAAGTCACAACGTATTTATTTTGACATCTGTATTTTATAAAAAAAGATAGTTAACAGTGGCGTCTCCTGGGTATTCGCACGTTCGCATATGCACACCTAAATTAACTCGGTGCAATTTCTCTTCGAGATCTCTTAACAAGCCCTCTCAGAGCGTTTCCGAAACATGATGTTTCTAAGCACGCGCCGTTTAGAAGCTGTGATAGACAACCTGCCGACAATGGCCGTCGTGAAAGCCAGCCGGAGCACACTCGAGAACTGCGAGTGAGGAAAAGGCATTGTGAGCTGTCGCAGGGTTGGCGGGGTAAGAGGGAGAAAAACACTGGCTTAAGGCGCACTCCGTTGCCGGTGCGAGTATTACTACGCAAACGCAGTGGCGTTCTACGCGAGTGTTTTGATATGTATCAAAGGTACAACACTGCTGACACAAGTTTTCAGAGAAGTAAGGCTTCGCACGAAGAAAAATTAAGATATCTCTCCACTTAAACAAGCCGCAAGTGAATCACGAGCGTATGTCACTAGCGCGCGAAACACGAACGCTTTGCTGTTGCATTCAAGAGTATTGTGTAAATCGAATGTTATATGCCCATTTGCTTATGTTTTAAAGGGAGTTGCTATTAGAAATCCATTCGGAAGCACGTGAAAACCCAAATGCTTTTTTCTAAATGTATGTAGAAGGCTACTTTTTAATGCGTTTTGAAAAACCGAAGTTAGAGTGTTCATATTTCTTACATATGTTTGTATGCCTAGCAATGAATAGCGTAGAAATCATTAAACCAAGAAATCAAAGACTTCAATGGAAAAGTCACGGAAAAATTTCCTGAAAAGAAAGTGTCGAATGGACTTACTTTTCAGTCACACAATATAGGGCACTTTATCCAGAATGTTTTGAGAAATGGGTATAGAGACTTGTATGTTAGCCTTAAATTTGTTGTCTAGGCTATCCGGGACGATGGCCGCTATTGTAATTTAAACTCCGGCCGCGGAAACCTACGCAACCATACCCTAAATTTGTACAGTAAGCTTATGGAAAATATTCTAAAGTGAGTAAAAACGTTTTTAATCGTGTTCTTATAATCTCTTTAATAGGACTCTTGACATTCCTGGGATAACTGTTTGGAACCGTCACGATTCGCCACGCAGTATCTCGACCCAAGTCGTAAATGTTTCGGAGGGGTCCTAGCCGAGCGAAGTCGAAGCGGGTGTTGGGAAAAGAAGTGCAGCCAACCCTCAGTGTTAATGAACGGTACAGTCCAGCATGCTATCAGACTGCATCAGATTCATTGTATTTAATTATCATAATTCATAATAATGAATTTATGTAAATTATGTATGTTCAAAAACAGGAAATATATTTATGTTAATGGATGCATATGCATGCATGAAATGTATGCACGTGTGTATGTGTGTGTGCCAGAGAGAGAGGGGGGAGGAAGGTAGAAAGAAGGCAGATGTCTAATGGCATGACCACGAGTCACCCTGGTAGGTAATATAACAGAGACACTGTAACATAATTTCGAGGAATACAGCTGATTCGAGTGAAAGAAATGTCGCAATAATAACTCATATTACAGGTATTTTTAGCATTAAATGAGTTGGGTTGGTAAAAAATATTTAAATCTTGATCTAAATTTTATTTTCCATAATGACTGTTTTCTAATCTTCTCCAAAATTATCCTCCAGACGGCGTCTGAACTCCATCTAGCTGTCAAGCTAGTGTCGAAAATCCTACTTGCCACCGTCGGGACTCGAACCCTAGACTGTCAGAAACACTACAGTTAATGCGTCGAAGCATTTTGGAAAAAATAACTTTTCTGTATCAGATCTTTCTAAAACGCGTATTTCCGTCGAAATCTCGAAATCGATTTTCAGCAGCGTTTCATAACTGTCTCTATACTACGAATAATACTCCGTATATATGTATGTAATAATATAATAATACAATTGATTCAAATAAGAATGATTTATTTCGAGTAAGTTATTCAGATTTGTTTATGTTCATTGTTTACTTTACTTCTGTTATTATTTGTTTTAAAGTATAAAACGGTTGTTTAAAAATTAACTACATTTCAAGGAGTAAAGATAATTTAAATCAATGACTTTTTGGACAAAGTATTTAAACACATAGTTTTACTGTAATGTTCTAAGTAGTTTTAGTTAATATAACTTTAAACAGGATTGAAAGTTTGCTGATTGCAAGACACCGGTAGGGGCTGATATGTAAAAACGGCACACAGAGAAGCCACAATTACCACGGCGTGAAATTGAGCACATATACTTCCATTAATCTGATTACAAAAGAAGACAACAGTCAGTACTGTATGAAAAGTGAAAGGTAATTATGTAATTGGATGCCATACCTTTCGTACAGTGAATACAACAGGCAACAACACGAGTAGAAGACAAAGGAAAGGAAAGATGTATATTGTTCACCTGAAAAATATCATTCCTTGACAGCAGCAATTGAAGCTCTCTATCCCGTATAGTTGATTATTTATTGATTCCGGAACGGGAAGCGATTTGGTCATTTCTCCCGTAAGTGTAATGTATGACACACTCCAGCAGTTCCGTGTAGTTGATATTGGTCGTAGTTGCTAGTAGTAGCGCGTAGTAGTAGACGTAGTAGAACTACTAGTGGTAATAGGATGAATAAGGCACATCAACTAACATCTTCGAAATGTTATATTTTGGTGGTTTGAAATTGCTAAATAATTTTGGTCAATAGAAACAACTAACCTAAAGTATCTTTTTATCATCACAATTCACACTGTTGCATTCCATAGGACTTTCAAATACACCATAATCATTTTCATATATTCCTCGAGATTTTACTGGAAACCACTGTTCGTAGTTCGGACCAGAAGCCCTCGAGTTTGGAAGGCGCCCTCGGGACATCTACTTAACGCCTTAGTTATGTAGTATGTATGAACGTGGCGCGACATCCCGTGAACGGGCTCAGGCCTACCGGCGACGTCCCTGCCTCGTGACCATGGGTTAAGGGGGTACTTGTGGTTGGCACGTAGACATCCCAAGCCCTATTCCGGTCTTCTCAACCGGATAAGAGAATTTGCTCATCGTCACACAGCAACATATACTGGAACATTGCAAGGAAAACGCTCACAGTAGTCTTTGCTCGACCGGAAATCGAACCCGGGGCCGCGCAGTGGAAAGCGAGCTCGCCGATCAAGAGCTAGCCACGAGCCTGCCCTAGATATATAAATAACAACTATTGAACACAACTAATTTCTCTCTCCCATCTGTGTTTTTTGTCATTCTTTATTGTCATTCTCGTTCTAAAAACTAAATATTCTACATATTTTACGGCTTCTTTGAGATAATAAATTACTCATCTGAATCACAAATTACTCCTCAGTGTATGTTGTCGTAATATAGCAGATAATGCAATGCTCACCGATAGTGCCACATGTATGAGGATAGTTTTTGAGGATCGCCTTGGCACGTGCTTGACAAAAGATCAGATAATTCGTTGGCTTGTTGGTCTACAGAGATCTTCCAGTGACTTCCTTTCGCCCGCGCGTTTCATAACGACACGATTGCTCCTTAATTTGTCTCTCAGTGTGGTCGGAATGGTCTAAGTGGCACGTAATTCCCCGAATTAACCAGCCCATCGTCTTGAGTTCGACGATTCAGTCTTACCCAATGTTTTCTAGTTGTTGAAATCCCTCTCGTGTACACCTGCAAAGCACGTTGCATGCTAACTCTTCACTCTGGACGATTCCCTCCTCTGCTTCACTCTGGACGATCGTACAGCATTGATCAAAATTTGATACAACATAGTTTTCTACCTCTAAGAAAGTGTTGCAAGACCAAAATGACTCTTGTCCATAATTTCAAAATGACCCTTGTCTAAGAAAAAATCGTATTTTAAACGAATATAATAGAAAAATCAAGCAAAATGTTAAATATATCATTTCATGATTGAAAATAAACAAAGTACCGAAGTTTAGTTTACGTTTTCTTAGCCAAGTTGCATTTAAAACGTTTTTGGCACTTTTGTAAAATTTACCTGCACGGAGGAAGGTGTATTGGACCACTCAAATTATCAAGGCACAGGGACACACATAGTGGTCGTTGCATTTGAGCCATTATCTCAATTTCAGAATCAGTGACAAAATTGGCTATGCAATTACTATTACTGCTTTAATTACCCATTCAAATAGAAGTGACTTTTAAAGACTTTTTTCATTTCAATGTTTTTGTTATGAAAAAGAAGGAAACAATAAAGTTCATAGAGAGCCCACCTTCAAGTTCCAACTTGTTTACTTAGAAAACATTGTTTTCTACGTAATATGAAGTTCCTGAAGTAAAAGTATGCACCGACGACTTGTTCCTAAATTGCAAAAGAATGAATTTCGCAAATAGTTAACGAAAAATAACGTATTTATTTTTTACTATCGACATTCTATTTTGGACAGAGCAAAGTCAATAAAATACACACTGAGTGTATTTGATTGACCCAATTATTGTTTCCCATCAAGTAAAAGTAAAATAGCAACTGCGAAAAAGTTCGTGCAGTAAGTTACACACATCTCAAAGGGTGCTCTCATGCCTGAATCCTAAGGCGGACGTGCTTCCGATTGTGACTCAGGCCCGAGCGACGCCAAGGCGAAACCACGTGGCCTCAGCGCGCTCATGACGCAGCTCGTGAATCGCTCCACACAACCACGTTGCCCCAGAGGTCGCCATTCACAGCCATTCACACGGCGTTCCTGGAGTCCTCGCATCAGTATCATGTTTTCATGCGTCGGGATAAAAAGCTCATTAAGCCGAAACAGAAAAACGAGGAAGTAGAATATGAGGAGGAGGAATAAGAGGAGGAGGAAAAAGATAAAGAGGAAAATGAGGAAAGGGAAGAGAAAGAAGAGGAAGAAGAAGAGAAGGGAAAAGGGAGGGAAGCAGAAAAAAAGAAGAAAGAAGAGGAGGAGGGAGAACAAAAGGAGAAAGAAGAAGAGGAAGAAGACACAGAAGAGTAAGGGGAGGAGAATGAAGATGAGAAAAAGATGAGGAAGGAAAAGAGGAGGAAGACGAAGAAAAATAAAATGAGAAAGAAGAAAATGAAGGAAACTAAGAGGAGGAAGAAGCGGATGAAGAAAAATAGGAGAAAAAAGAAGATTAAGAATTGGAGGAAGAAGGAGAAGTCAGAAGAAAACAAGGAGGAAGGAAAAAGGAGGAATAGCAAGTAGACGAGGCAGAAGATGTAGAGGAAGCAGAAGAGGAATAGGAAGATGAAGAGGAAGAGAAAAAAGAATCATGAACAGAATGCTAGCAAGGCCTCTACTAATCTCGAGGCACCAGAGGGCGCCCAGAGCGGCGAAAAGCTCTGCGCCACACACTGACCGAGGGGTGGGGTGGGGGAGCTCCCACGCGGGTCCACGGGGAACTTCCGCCTCGTCGCCGCGTGTGAGACGCCGCGCCGCGCCAGAGATCGCTGGGGCCGCGGCCAGTCGCTCCTCGCCCCGTGGCCCTGCCCTTTGTTGGTCGCGTCACGGCCACTACGCAAACGCACCGAGGCAACGCCCCCACAGCGCATCTGCAATTCAGCCGCGCGAAGCAACAACCCCCACAGTCCCCACCGCGAGAAGAGGCTCAGGGCATCACTGCAGTGCCTCTGACCGGGAAGTCTTGGGTTTGAGTCCCGACGGTGGCAGGATTTTCATGCTAGGCTTTGCGACTCTGGTACCACGCCCAAAACACGCTCCTTGGGCATCGTGGCCAACAAAGGGTTCGCGATGGGCTTCCTTAGCATTTTTGTGTTCTCCCTGCCTCTCGTTACATCAGTTTCGCCTAATAAAGAAATAATTCACCGTCATGAACTGCCAAAAACAACACGTAAAGTTAATAATTTAATAAACAATTTTGTTTAATCCTACCTTATTACCTTCCATTGACTATGACTATACCATTATCTAGTTGTTGGTTGTCGTTAGGAGTAGGTCGTTCTAGTAATTTAGATAGTATACTACCACATGAGCCGTTCGGTGTGTTCTCATGAGTGAGTTTCTCCAACAAATGCAGAGCGCCTTGGAAGAGCAGATTGTCCAATGGGCGTTCCAATACTCAGTTTCGAACAATAGTCATTTGAAAGAACTTCCAAAATGGATTATAAAATGTGTTGTATTCTCCGTAATCTCCATGCAAAACAAAAAACAAAACAAACAAAAAGGTCGATGAACCTCGCAGGGCTGGAACTCGAGGCAAATGAAAAGTGGATTACTAATTACGCTTGTGAAATGCAAGTAAATGTTGTTCATGCGTGACATGAGGATACAACTGTATCTATAGTTATATATAGATAGACAGTTCCAATAGAAGAATTTATGAAAATCAACGCTTTCATAATCATATTTTGAAACAAATATTTTAACACGAATCTCGCGTCCGATTCTTTTTTTTTAAAATTGCAATACTTTCTCTACTCTACTCACCCGAGAAACTCAAAAGGTTTATTTAGAAAGGAAAGAAAGAGAAAATGTATTTTAAAATACTAAGAATTTATCGTCATTTCATTCTGTTGTAGAAATTACGTGCTTTTACCATTTTGCATGTACGCATACAGAGCCCATTGGTTCGCTAAAAAGTGTTAGCGCATGGCCTGTAACTGTCCGCCCATGAATAGAATAGCGTTTGTGTACGTCGTCTCCACGGAAGCCCCAGACAATACGCCTTCTCCGGGCGGCAATAAACGTGAAAAGTGGCTTTCGGTAGCAGCCGCTTCGGAGGCAACGCCCCCATCGCAACTGCGCATCCGCAATTTAGCCGCGCGAAGCAACAACCCTCGAAGGCCACACCGCGAGAGGTGGCTCAGGGAATCAGCCCATGTCACTGCAGTGCCTCTGATCGGGAAGTCTTAGGTTTGAGTCCCGACGATGGCAGGATTTTCGACACTACCCAGATAGCTAGGTCGAGTTCTGTCACTGTCTGGAGGGAGGTTTTCAGTGGACAGCTGCTCTGATCGATAGTTTTCCGTCGTTGCTCCGATAGACACCAGGGGAATGCCGGAGATGTTCCGTAACAAACGGGCCACGGACTGCGCGCGATAACTCCTTCCGATTCATTGTTCTATCCTACTCCTTACATACACTTACAGTTACATACACTACACACCAACACATGCAGAATATCGCTTAGAGCTTGCTCCGGCTGGGGTAGTGCCACGCTGATGGGGGATACCTAGTTTTGGAAAAAACTCCCTAGCCGACAGTAGGTCGGCGCCGGATCTCGTTTTACAGAGGGGCTATATCATCACCACATGTCGAGAAAAAACAAGCACTACACTTAGGGGTGCAATGACCTTAGCAGTTAACGCGCAAGGAATCACTAGCAATCAATCTCAAAGGCCACTGCCGGCCGAAGGGATACCGGACGCGGACGCGGTAGCCGCGGCGGCGGGGGTGGGGGCGAAGGCTCCACGTAACGCGGCGGGGCAGCGTCGGGGGCGGCGGCGGCGGCGGCGGCGCCGCGGCCGCGCGCTCCCTTTCTCTCTCTCCCTCCGCCGCAGCGACTCTATAAAGCCGCGCGGAGGCTGCCGCCCCACACTCCACCCGCCGCCGTCGCCGCCGCCGTCGCCGCCGCCGCCGGCCGCCGCCGCCATGCGTTCACCACTCCTGCTCGCAGGTGAGTGCCGCGCCGAGCGGAAGTGCTTCTCGGAGTGGAGTGGCTGTGCGGCGCACGCCGTGGGCGCGCGTGCACCGCGCCGGGCAGACACTTCGTCTCGGCGAAGGTCGCGCAGCGTTTACGCGCGTCGCGAGAAAAGTGCGCGTGGACCTGAAGAGGAGTGCTCGGGACAGTGACTGCGAAAGCTGTTGGTCCAGGCGTCCAGGAGTCTTGGACCAGGAGTCCGGGAGGAAGTCCAGCGAGTGGACCGGAAGCTGCTTGCGGAAGCGTGCGTCCGCGACAGAACGCCGACAGTCCTCCGGTGTCCGCTGGAGTTGAATTCGCGATATTTAATCGAATGCGTCCTACTTTAAAATGTTGGAACCGAAGAGTGTATCGAACGGTTGAAACCGGTGGAAGCCGATCAGGAAAAAAGCGGCCGACGCAAGTGTTGAAGACGCGAATCGGGAAGCAAGTGCGGAGTTCCGGAGTGGAGAGAGGAGTGGGTCGGCCGCGTTGCGTAAGGGCGATGAGGGCGTGGGTGCAGGTGCAGGCGCCTTCGCTTTCTGGATCGCCCCGCTGCCTGGCGCCGGCGCCCCGCCCCGCCCCCTCCCGCCGCGGAGAAATCGAACGCGTCGGTGCACGCCCGCGCCCGCCCCGCGGCTGCGGCTGAGCCCGTGGCTGCCTCCCCGCCCCGCCCCGCCCCGCGCGGGAGAAAGGCGCGCTGGCGGGCGGCCAGGTCGGGGAGGGCTCGGGGAGAGGCGGGGCGGGGGCGAGGTCAGGGCGCGGGCGTTTCACGGGCGCACAATAGCCCGCGACACAGGCGGACGCGCTCTCACGGGATACGCGACAGAAAGTTGCTCTGGTTGGCGCGCCGCGCGGGCGCCGCGGCGGAAGGCTGCTGGCCGAACCGCGCGACGCGGGGAGGTGCGCGCTGCGCTCTTGCGGCGCTGGGCGCTGGCTCCTACGCCTCGGGCTGGAGATCGACTGCGCGATCGAGTCTCAGACCATTCATTGAACCGTGAACGATTGTTGGTGGTTAAGGACAACGTAATCGCTTGACGAATCAACACACGCACGCACACACACACACACACACACACACACACACACACACACACATATATATATTTCCAGGTACCATTAACACGAATCCATTTGCCTTTTATTTCGATAAATATTACAATGTCGAGAAATATTGAAATATGGACTATGTTGTAATTAAGGCGCCATAATTCATATTTTATATTTCTAACATGTTTAATTCGTTTCGTAAAACACGACTCAAGTTATAGAATCACGAAGTTTGTGGACAGATAAACAAGGAACTTGTGATATCCAATTTTTCGAAAATAGCTCGTAATAATTCGTGTATATATATATATATATATATAATATATATATATATAATTATATATATATATATAATATATCATATTATGTATATATTATATATACATATCATGATATATATTATGATAGCTCGTAAATTTCGATAATTAGTAAAGTAATTAAACTTGTTAAATCACATTTGTTTTCAAAAATTTTGTCGTTACTCCATATTACCCTAGCGTGCTCCCAGCTGCTGGAGACTCAAATACGGCGGCGAGGTTGTTAAAGAACTTTCTGTAGCAATCTTGGCAGTGGAGCAGCGTTGCGGCCATAGGCGGGGCTGGGCGGGGACCGCCTCGCTCCAAGGCCCACCGGATTGCATGCGCAGGCCCACGCCGCGCTTCGCAAGCCCCCGCGGCCCCGCCGAGGGCTTCCCCGGCGCCCAAGCACGACATGCCGCGCATGCGCGCACAGGAGCCGGCGCCGACACTCGCACGCTTCGGCCCAATTCCGCCAAAGGGTGAAATAATTGAAGGCATATTTGTCAACAGATTTAATCAGAGAGTCGGCTTTGCCGTCATCAACAGGTTGGAAATGATATGTTATATTCAGTCTAGTCAAAAGGTGTCTGACTCAGAGAGGAAAGACCCAGAAAATTCCGGGGGATTTTTTCTCAGCGGTTCTATGTTTTTGAAAGTTCTGAATTCGAATTTAATGCCACCTAGAATTTTTAGTTTTTTGTTGGAATTTGCCCTTTGAAGGTGACGTTTTTAAGGTAGCAAACATGAATTTCGAATTTAGCACCCTCAAAAACGAATGAAGTTGAGATATAAACTTTCGGAATTTTTTCCTGGATCGGCCTTTTTGAGCACCACTGGACTAATTGTTCATTACTAGACTGATAATGACGGCAAAGCTTTTGAAAGCCGTCTCTCTGGATAAATCTATGTTGACAAAGATGATTTCAATTATTTCATTCTTCAAAAATTACAACTATACCTTATCAACATTCCTAGAAAATCCCGAAAAGCTGGTCTCAATATGAAAACGGTATTGGATATTTTAACTTGTTTTTCGTGTTGGTGATTACGATTCCATAGATGAAATTTAAACAAAAAAGGCGAATATAATATGATAGGCTGAATATTTAAAAATGAGATTTCAATAAAATATAAAATGTAAAAGCTAGAAACCTAACGAGTGTTCAAACGAAATTTGAAATTGACAATAAACAAAGAATGTTAATTTATGACCAGTGTGAGCAATCAAAATTCAAAACTGCAGTGTGATCAATCAAAATTCAAGAATATTGAGGCATCTATATTACTTTGGTTAATTCTTTTGATGAAATGTTTCAGATATTGTCAATATTTGGCGGAATTAATAGATGTAATATTTCTGGTGATAACGATCTTAATTTTCTTTGGTAGTTTTCTAAGCTCGAAATAAAGGATTCTGATGAGACTGACAATGGTAAAAAGAACATTTTTTCCATTTTTCACTCTAGTACATTTTCGCGTCGAATTATGTCGATATTTTAAAATAAATTTGCTACAAGATTTTTTCATGCTGCTCTGATCGGTAATGTACTTTGGTTTCTCCGGTCCACACCAGGCGAATGCCGGAGTAGTACCCTAACAAACGGGTCACGGGCCTCGCGATTTATTTCCTTCCTCTTCTTTGTCCTATCCTCACCCCTCACTTACGCACACTTATACTTCCATGCACTACAATGCCACGCTTGTCGGGAGACCAGTCGGGAGCCAGAGCGTGTCCCCGCTGGGGTGGTGCCCCGCTGGTGGGAGATACCTGGTTGGGGAAAACCCCGCTAGGCGAGGTGCAGGCCGGCGCCGGATCTAGCCATCCAGCGACGGAGAATCCCCTCCGCCTCCCGCGATGAAATGTGTACTACTCTTACGGGACGAATCACCTTAGAAGTTGGTGCGCACGGGATCACTATTCAATAAATAAAATTTTTATCTCATAATTTTATAATAGTCTTATAAAACAAAATGTATAACTCTATAGTCAAATTTCCCTAAATAGTTTATTTCATGAATTTTGGCCAGCTTTTCGGGATGTGGAGCCAGTGTGCGTCGGTTTCATCAGCCACCCGGATCTTCCTCGCGGGTCAAAGCCCGCTCGCAGTCCACCCCGCTGCTAAACTCGCGTCTGACTTCTCCAGCGGAGGCGCTGGCGACCTCACCCACATTGTGCAAGTGGGGGCGACGCTTGCCATCTATAAAGCTCTTGCGCTGTAGCGTTGCAAAAGGAAACCCTCATGTGAAGCTGTATCTGCATTCAGATGCATTAGTTCTTTCCAATGAAACCAAAATTTATGTTTTTAAAATATCTTCCTCATAAAAAAACATTTGTATGGATATTGTGATTAGTATCACAAAGTCGAAACTCTAAAGTAGACTACTGTGCACTTGACTCAAGATTCTCACACCTTTCATCAATAATACTTTTAGCTAGCAACTATTTTGTTATACAATGATCACAAATAGAGAATTAATTTTTCGAATCTGACATGAAAACATAAAATTGATTCATATTGGGTTTCACGTTTGCCATCGCAACTGGATGCTCTTCTTTTGTCAGTTCTTCTAGCTTTCCGACTCCCGCCCTCACTCTCGCATGCTGCCCTTCTATCATGAAATCATGTCAGAAGGAAGTGAGGCGTGAAACAACAATCGTTTCATCTATCAGGAGAATTGTTCCACTGGTGTCACTGGTACCAATGCTTTCAAATTTTCCCCATATGATTTGTTTTCTAATATTTTCTGATCCAATGTTGACATTTCATCCTGTGGCGTATTATTTATTTTTATTTTTAATCACAATTACGAATTGTTTATTAAAATTCGTTATATTTCTTGCTTCTCGGAAACGCCGATTAAAGTTGAAGGCTCACTTTGCAAAACCCTGTTGAATCCTATTAGTTTAGATACGCATGTACTATATTTAGTAGACTTATTTCTAATGGGCCTTTATCAAAGCCCATATCCCACTTTTAGACATGTCTCGTGTCTTGCCCATTTATAGTTAAACCAAACATTGTATTGAATGTGTACGCAGATTTTCATGTTTTCAGACATCGAAAATACTGAGAGATTGATATTTATGAGTCGCCGTAACAGTTTTAAAAGAAAATTTAATATTCGCTTACCCAAATAAAACGGCAAACATTCGAAAATTATTGAAGATTCAACATCTTTCACTTGTTTTCTTTGCGTCTCCTAGTCGCACCCGATATCTTAGAATTATTATAAATGAACTTAACACTAGTTCCGCCGTGCGCTAGAAAATAAATTATCTAGTAATCTATGCTACATTTGCATCAAAATGTTTAATGCATTAAATGTTAAGACCAAACATGATGTTATCAATAAGTATAAAGAGAATAAGTTAATATGATTATTAGTTACTCACTTATCGGATGACATAATTTGAATCCTTCTTCTCGGAGGTCTTGCAGTCTATCATTGCAACTGAGATCCCCACGCTTGTCGAATATGAGCGAATAGTAAGGTGCCATAAGGGGGTAATGGATTAGCTCATTTTTTACTCCTGGAGATGATATCGCATGGAAGAGAGGACTGCACGTAATCCGTGGCCCGTTGTTTAATGTACTGCTTCGGCATCTGCCTGGAATTGTTCCGAAGCAACTACGCAAAAATCTACTTTACTTAATTGCTTGAAAAAAACCCTTTATGTTCTGTTTGAAATGTTCAGTTAGTACTTTACGGAACATATGCCTTTACAGTTACTTAAAACGTTCGAAAGAAAGCAAAACCCTTGCAGCGAATCCGCAAACTTTCGACTCTACGGTGCGTTGACGATTTTCCTTTTTCTAGCGATAAGAGACAGCTTCCTGGATTCTTGAACAGATAAATTAATCTATGTGTAGATTGTAATGGACGGTGTACTCAAAGAAATGCACTCCTAGTTATCGCCTGATGCAGCCTGTGATATCTGGCAATGTGCAAATAGGGCGCGAGTCAGTGAGATCGTCCAAATGAGGAAGACACTGGGTGAAGACTCTAACGTCAGAGAAGGAGTATTTGGCGTTACCATTCATCCAATACATTTTCAACAGTACCAGACAATTATTAGATTGACGTGCATCTTTGGTCAGAAGTTTGTCCTCAAAAAATAAAGTTCTAAAATGTAAAGATCAGAAGTGATTTAGAATGAAAGTGGGGTATCTCAGAGGTTACCTATGGCAGTTTAAGTGTACTGACAGTTATAATGTTGGTAATGAGACGATAAATTGACCTTGTTTTGAAACTTCTATAGGAAAATGAAAAGAAAAAGAAAGATATTTTCAAAATGTTGTGATTGTGAAATGCTTTCAAGAGTACACAAAAAACCCCGACACACTGAATGTGTGATAAAGAAGCCCATATGTTTATAAAACCTGTTAATAGATTATTTCAGTGCAATAATTTAGTTATATTTATGGAATTGGTAAGTTCACATTTATAATAACGAACTCTCAAGGTTGAAGGATGCTAAACGATAAGGAAAGTTCAGCTAATTTAAAACGAATTTAAGGTGAAAGTACGTAAAATCCTATCATGTTTTGAATGTCCTTAATTGAACAGAATGTCCTTAAGCCCTTAAGCGAACAATGGGTTCCGTTATAGAAATTTACAAAAAGAAATAGAATAAATCTCGTAATTAACTTTTAAACTAATAAATATTTGGTCCATTCTATGATTTGTCGAAAATATCAAGGCTTTTCAATTCACTAGTAAATGATGTTAAAAGCGACAGTCAGTGCAGTGCCATGAGTTCATGTCCATGCCATGAAGGTTTGATGTCCATAATCGCTATGAATGAATAAATAACATTGGTGTTGTATAATGTTTGTTAATCAATTTAAGAAGTACTGTCACTGTAATTCATTCGTTCTAATTATATTTTAATGGAAAACCAATAATATTATTTTGATAACTACTTTACTACGCTGTATTTGAATTAAACGTATTATTATTATTATTTTGATATTAACGTTTGCTGTTAGTATTAACATATTGCTAGAAATTAAAGTTTAGCAGAGAATTATTTTACATTTACATTTAATTCATCACCAATATACATATACAATATGCGTGATATTGTTTATATATACTATGTCGAGGTATTATTAGTTTTATTATAAATTAATATTTACTTATTTTGGTTTAATTTTTAGTTTCTGTCTTGATGAAGGTCACACCAATCTGGCCGGAACGTCCACAAATCTTTCTTTTAATAACACCAGTTACTAGCAAATGTAATCAACCAATAATGCAATATAATATTGTCAGATTCTTATAATCCATTAAATTTATTATTGAGTATCCTAATGTAAAGGAAACGAAAATACGCCACGCCCCGCTACGCCACATCACGTCTCCCCAAGCCTCGCCACGCCACACCGCACCTCGCCACGCCACGCCACGCCATACAAGCATGAGAGCAAACAAAGCACACCATCTGGAAAACAGGTATAACACACTCACACGACAAGCGCTTCCCAGCCACTGTAACGAGTGTCAAAGTGGTTAGCGTCCAGGGGGCGTGTCGGGAAGGCCTCCGGAGCGCGCGTGGGTGGTGGGTGGTGGGTGGGCGCACCGCAAAGGTGACCACACTGCAATGTCCGCCTGCCGGCGCCTTGCGCGCGGAACTCGAGCGCTTTTCGAGGCGGCGGCGCGGAGGCAGGTCGCAGTTTCCCGACGCCAGCCGCCGCCGCCCGCCGCTCCAATTCCACACGCCGCCGCAGAGGCGTTGCGTCAGCCGCTTGCGCCGCGCCGAGCGGCACACGCCGCAGCGAAAAGCGAACCAGCCAGCGCCGACCCCGCCCCCCCCCGCCTCTCCGCTTACTCGCCGTCCCGTTGCAGCGCCGGCAGCGGCACGGGACGCCGGCGTGGCGCGAGTGTGGCTTAGCGTGGCATTGGCGTCGGGGCGGCGTGGCGTGGCGTAGGCGTGCGTAGGATTAGCGCGGCGCTGTGTGACTGGCGCGGCGGTGGGGCATCGTGGGCGTGGCAGTGCGCGGCGTGGCTTGGTGTGCGTGGCGTATCGAGGCGCCGTGTGGAGTGGGGTCACTTGACATTTTCGTAAACTTTTAAAACTAAATTAATCTTTATCTATCTATAGAGTAAACTCAATTTTTAAAGTTAATACGAAAATTTATTCTATTCTTTTTTTAAGTTTTTCAATTTCTATAACGGAAAGCATTGTTTCGAACTAAAGGCTTAAGGCTTCGTTCAATTACGGACATTCAAAACAAGGTTTTACGGTACTTTCACCTTTAAATTCGTTTGAAAATTAGCGTGAAATTCCTTATCAGTTTAATTCATCTTCAACTTATATAAGTTCATTATTGGAAATGTAAACTTACCAATCCCATAAAAATAACTAAATTATTGCAATGAAATTAATCTATTAACTAGTGTTTATAAACATATAGCTCTTGTATCCCACGTCAAGTGTGTCGACCAGGTACGTTGCTTACTCTGAAAGCAATTCAAATTGCACAACATTGGAAAAAATCTTTCTTTTTTCTTTACATTTTTCCTATAGAAATTTCAAAACAAAAGTCAATTTATCGTCTCATTGTCTGGCTTATACTTGTCGTACTCAAACTACCAGAGGAACCTCTGAGGTCGCACGCTTCATTATAAAATCACTTTCCGATCTTTTACATTTTGAAGTTATTTTCGAGGACAAACTTCTGACCAGGAGGCACCGTCAGTCTAAAAAAAAAAAAAAACAAATTTAATTGTCTTGTACTGTTGAAAAGTATTTAATGAATGATAACCGCCAAATACTTCCCTTCTCTGACGTTAGAGACTTCACCCAGTGTCTTCCTCTTTTGGACGATTCACTGACACGCGCCCAATTTGCACATTGTGCAATATCACAGGGCTGCACAGGCGATAACATAGGAGTGCATTTCTTTTGAGTATACCGTCATTACAATCTACACATAGATTATTTATCGCGTAACGAATCCAGGAGCTGTCTCTTATCGCTAGAATAAGGAAAATCGTGAACGCAACCTGAAGTCGCAAGTTTGCGAGATCACTGCAAGGTTTTGCTTTCTTCCGACATTTTAAGTACTGTAAGGCATCTGTTCCGTACAGTAGTAACTGAATTATTTTAAAACAAGAAATAAGAGATTTTTTTACAAGCAATTAAGTAAAATAGATATTTTGCGTAGTTTTTCGGAACAATTCCAGGCAGATGCCGGAGCGTCATTAAACAACGGTCACGAATAGTGCAGTCATTCTTCACGCCCTGTCATCTCCAGGGGTAAAAAAGAGCTAATCCATTCCGCCTTTTGGCACTTACTATTCTCTCATCTTGACAAGCGTGGATCTCAGTTGCAGATGAATGACTGCAAGACCTCCGAGAAGAAGATTCAAATTATGTCATCGATAAAGTGAGTAACTAAATAATCAATTAACTATTCTTTTATACTTATTGATAACATCATATTGGCCTTAACATTCAATCATAAAACATTTATGATGCAAATGTAGCATAGATTACTAGACTAATGTGATTTTCCTAGGGCACGCCGGAACTAGTGTTATTAAATTCATTTTACCAATTATGCTAAGATATCGGGTGCGATTAGGAGACGCAAGAAAAAGCAGTGAAAGATGTTGAATCTTAAAAAAATTCGAAGGTTGCCGTTTATTTTGGTAAGCGAATATTAAATTTCCGTTTAAACTGTTACGGCGACTCATAAATACCAATCTCTCAGTATTTTTTCGATGCTGAAACATGAAAATCTGCGTAACAAATTCAATACAATTTTGGTTTAACTATAAATGGCAAACACGAACTGTCTAAAAGTGATATGGGCTTGATAAAGGCCCATTAGAAATATGTCTACTAAATATAGTAACAATCGCGTATCTAAACTTAATAGGATTCAACAGAGTTCTGCAAAGTGAGCCCTTCAACTTTATCGCGTTTCCGAGAAGCAAGAAATATAACGATTTTAATAAACAATTCGAATTGTGATTAAAAATAAAAATAAATAATTACGCCACAGATGAAAATGTCAACATGGATCAGAAAATATTAGAAAACAAAATCTATGGGAAAATTTGAAAGCATTGTACCAGTGACACCAGTGGATACAATTCGCCTGATAGATGAAAACGATTGTTTTTCACGCTCACTTCCTTCTGACATGATTTCATGAAGAAGGGCAGCAATGCGAGAGTGAGGGCGGGAGTCGGAAAGCTAGAAGAACTGACAAATAGAAGAGCATCCAGTTGCGAGGCAAACGGAAACCCAATATGAATTCCAATTTTATGTTTTCATGTCAGATTCGACAAAATTAATTCTCTATTGTGATCATTGTATAACAAAATAGTTGCTAGCTAAAAAGTATTATTGATGAAAGGTGTGGAGAATCTTGAGTCAAGTGCACAGTAGTCTACTTTAGAGTTTCGACTTTGTGATACTAATCACAATATCCATACAAATGTTTTTTATGAGGAAGATATTTTAAAAACATAAATTTTGTTTCATTGGAAGAATATGCGCATCTGAATGCAGATACAGCTTTCAATAGGGTTTCCTTGCAACGCTACACCAAGAGCTTTATAGATGCCAAGCGTCGCCCCCACTTGCACAATGTGGTGAGGTCGCCAGCGCTCCGCTGGAGAGCAGACGCAGTTTGAGCAGCCGGGGTGACTGCGAGCGGGCTTTGACCCGCGAGGAAGATCCGGGTGGCTGATGAAACGACGCACACTGCTCCACATCCGAAAAGCTGGCCAAAATTCTGAATAAACCTATTGTAGAAATTGACTATGATTTAATTTTGTATTTTAGACTATTATACAATTATGAGATAAAATTTTATTTATTGAATAGGTGATCCCGGGCGCACCAACTCTAGGTATATTCGCCGCTAAGAGTATATCATACATTTCATCGCGAGGCGGAGGGATCTCCGTCGCGGATGGCTAGATCGCGGCGCGCCTGCACCTCGCCTAGCGGGGTTTTCCCACAGTATCTCCACGCAGCGGGGGCACCACCCCAGCGGGAACGCTCTGGCTCCCCGAGTTCCGACCTAAGCGTGGCATTGTAGTGTGAAGATAAGTTGCGTACAGTGAGGGGTGAGGATAGGACAAAGAAGAGGAAGGAATAAATCGCGAGGCCGTGACCCGTTTGTTAGGGTACTACTCCGGCATTCGCCTGTGTTGGACCGGAGAAACGCAAAGTACATGTACCGTCAGAGCAGCTGAAAAAATTTGTAGCAAATTGTTATTTTAAAATATCGAATAATTCGACGCGAAATGTACGTAGAGTGAAAAATGAAAAAATGTCTTTTTACCATTGTCAGTCTCATCAGAATCCTTTATTTCGAGCTTAGAAAACACAAAGAAATTAAGATCGTTATCACTCAGAATATTAATACTATAATTCCCGGCAAATATTGACAATATCTGAAACATTCCATCAAAATGAATTAACTCAAAGTAATATAGATGCCTCAATATTCTTGAATTTTGATTGATCACACTGCAGTTTTGATTTTGATTCTTTCCACACGGGTCATAAATAACATTCTTTGTTTATTGTCAATTCAAATTTCGTTTGAACATCGTTAGGTTTCTAGCTTTTACATTTTTTATATTTTATTGAAACTCAATTTTTTAAATATTCAGCCTATTCATATTAATATTCGCCTTTTTGTTTAAATTTCATCTATGGAATCGTAGATCACCACACGAAAAACAAGTAATAATACCAATACGTTTTCATATTGAACCAGGCTTTCGGATTTTCAGAATGTTGATAAGGTAAGTTAATTTTTGAAGAATGAAATTAATTGAAATCATCTTTGTCAACATAGATTTATCCAGAGAGACGGGCTTTCAAGCTTGCCGTCATTATCGTCTATATATGACAATTTAGTCCAGTGGTGCTCAAAAGCCGATCCAGGAAAAAATTCGCGAAAGTTTATATCTCACTTCATTCGTTTTTGGGTTTTGAGGGTGCTAAATTCGAAATTCTGTTTGCTACCTTAAAAACGTACACTTCAAAGGCAAATTCCAAACAAAAAACCTAAAAATTCTAGGTGCATTAAATTGAATTCAGAACTTTTCAAAAACATAGAACGCGAAGAAAAAATCCCCCGAGATTTTCTGGGTCTTTCCCTCTGAAGTCCGACACTTTGACTAGACTGAATATAACATATCATTTCAACTGTTGATGACGGCAAAGCCGACTCTCTTGAATAAAGCTGTAGACAAATTGCCTTCGGATTATTTCACCCTTTGGCGGAATTGGGCCGAAGCGGTGCGAGGTCGGCGCCGCTCCGTCGCGCAATGCGCGGCATGTCGTGCTTGGCCCGGGAGCCCCGCGGCCGCGGGGCCTTGCGAAGCGCGGCGTGGGCCTGCGCTGCAATCCGGTGGCCTTGGAGCGAGGCGTCCCGCCGCAGCCCGCTATGGCGGCGCAACGCTGCTCCTACTGCCAAGATTTGCTACAGAAAGTTCTTTACCAACCTCGCCGCCGTATTTGGAGTTCCAGCAGCTGGGAGCACGCTAGGGTAATATGGAGTAACGACAAAATTTTGAAAACAAATGTGATTTTAACAAGTTTAATTACTTTACGTAATTACGAAAATTTACGAGCTATTATATTATATATATATATGTATATATAATATATACATATATGATATATATATATATATATATAATTATATATATATATATTATATATTATATATATATATAGTATATATATATACGAATTATTACGAGCTATTTTCGAAAAATTGGATATCACAAGTTCATTGTTTTATCTGTCCACAAAACTTTGTGATTCTATAAACTTGAGTCGTGTTTACGAAACGAATTAACATGTTAGAAATATAAAATATGAATTATGGCGCCTTAATTACAACATAGTCCATATTTCAAATATTTCTCGACATTGTAAATTTATCGAAATAAAAGGCAATGGATTCGGTGTTTTAATGGACCTGGAAATATATATATGTGTGTGTGTGTGCTGGTGTGTGTGTGGTGTGTGTGTGTGTGTGTGTGTGTGTGTGTGTGTGTTGTGCGTGCGTGTGTTGATCTCGTCAAGCGATTACGTTGTCCTTAACCACCAAACAATCGTTCAGGTTCAATGAAATGCGTCTGGACCGATCCGCAAGTCGACTCCAGCCCGAGGCGTAGGAGCCGCGCCACGCCGCAAGAGCGCAGCGCGCACCTCCCGTGTCGGCGGTCGCCAGCAAGCCTTCCGCCCGCGGCGCCCGCGCGGCGCGCCAACCATGAGCACTTTCTGTCGGTATCCGTGAGAGCGCGGTCCGGCCTTGTCGCGGGCTATTGTGCGCCTGAAAACCGCCCCGCCCTGACCTCGGCCCCCCCCGCCTTCCCGAGCCTCCCCGACCTGCCGCCGCCAGCGCGCCTTCTCCGCGCGGGGCGGGCGGGGCGGGATAGGCAGCACGGCTCCAGCCGCGCCGGGCGGGCGCGGGCGTGCACGACGCGTTTCGATCTTCCGCGCGGGAGGGGGCGGGTCGGGCGCCGGCGCCAGGCAGCGGGGCGATCCAGAAGCGAAGGCGCCTCACTGCACGCCAGCCCTCATCGCCCTTACGCAACGCGGCGACCACTCCTCTCTCCACTCCGGAACGTCCGGCACTTTGCTTCCCGATTCGCGTCTTCAACACTTGCGTCGCCGTTTTTCTCTGACGGCTTCCACCTGTTTCACCGTCGATACACTCTTCGAGTTCCAACATTTTAAGTAAGGACGCTTCGATTAAATATCGCGATTCAACTCCAGCGGACACCGAGGTCTGTCGGCGTTCTGTCGCGGACGCACGCTTCCGCAAGCAGCTTCCGCTCTCACTCGCTGGACTTCCTCCCGGACTCCTGGTCCAAGCTCCTGGACGCCTGGACCAACAGCTTTCGCAGTCATGTCCGAGCACTCCTCTTCAGGTCCACGCGGCACTTTTCTGCGACGCGCGTAAACGCTTGCGCGACCTTCGCCCGAGCGAAGTGTCCCTGCCCGGCGCGGTGCAACGCGCGCCCACGGCGTGACGCGCACAGCCACTTCCACTCCGAGAAGCACTTCCGCTCGGCGCGGCACTCACCTGCGAGCAGAGGGTGAAGCATGGCGCGGCGGCCGGCGGCGGCCGGCGACGGCGGCGGCGACGGGGCGGGTGGAGTGTGGGGGCGGCGCCTCGCGGCGGCTTTATAGAGTCGCTGCGGCGGAGGAGAGAGAGAACGGGCGCGCGGCCGCGGCGTCCCGCCCGCCGCCGCCGCCGCCCCGACGCTGCCCGCCCGTTACGTGGAGCCTTCGCCCCACCCCGCCGCCGCGGCTACCGCCGCGTCCGTATCCCTTCGCCGGCAGGGCCATTTGAGATTGATTGCTATGATCCGTTGCGCGTAACTGCTAAGTCATTGCACCCTAAGTGAGTGCTTGTCGTTTTTTCCGACATCGTGGTGAGATATAGCCCCTCTGTAAAAACGAGATCCGCCGCCGACCTACTGTCGGCCTAGGGAGTTTTTCCAAAACTAGGTATCCCCCATCAGCGTGGCACTACCCCAGCCGGAGCAAGCTCTAAGCGATATTCTGCATGTGTTGGTCGTGTAGTGATGTAACTGTAAGTGTATGTAAGGAGTAGGATAGAAAATGAATCGAAGGATTATCGCGCGCAGTCCGTGGCCCGTTTGTTTACGTGAACATCCTCCGGCATTCCTGGTGTCTATCGGAGCACGACGGGAAACTATCGATCAGAGGCAGCTGTCCACTTGAAAACTCCTCCAGACAGTGACTGAACTCGACTAGCTAATTGGGTAGGTGTCGAAATCCTGCCATCGTCGGGACTCAACCTAAGACTTTCCGATCAGAAGGCACTGAATGACATGGCTGATTCCTGGCCACCTCTCGCGGTGTGGCCTTCGAGGGTTGTTGCTTCGCGCGCGCAAATGCGATGCGGCAGTTGCGAGGGGGCGTTGCTCCGAAGCGCTGCTACCGAAAGCCACTTTTCACGTTATTGCGCGCCGGAGACAGGCGTATGTCTGGGGCTTCCGTGGAGACGTCGTACAACAAACGCTAATTTCTATTTCATGGCGCCGACGTTACAGGCCATGCGCAATAGACACTTTTTAGGGGGACCAATGGGCTCTGTATGGTACATGCAAAAAGGTAAAAGCACGTAATTTCTACAACAGAATGGAAATGACGATAAATTCTTAGTACTTTTAAATACATTTTCTCTTTTTTCCTTTCTAATAAACCTTTTGAGTTTCTCGGGGTGAGTAGATAGAGAAAGTATGCAATTTTAAAAAAAAAGAAATCGGACGCAAGTTCGTGTTAAAATATTGTTTTCAAAAATATGATTATGAAGCGTTGTTTTCATAAATTCCTTCTATTGGAACTGGTCTATCTTATATAAACTTTAGATACAGTTTGTATCCTCCATGTCCACGCATGGAACAACATTTACTCTGCATTTCCAAGCGTAATTAAGTAACCACTTTTTCATTTGCCTCGA
>BOPP01000077.1:3957594-3971536 GCA_017312745.1 Gryllus bimaculatus | reverse complement strand
CCTGGACGTTACCACACTTGACACTCATTACAGTGGCTGGGAAGCGCTTGTCGGTGTGAGTGTGTTGACTACCTGATTCCAGATGGTGTGCTTTGTGTTTGGCTCTCGATGATTACACTTGACACTCGTTACAGTGGCTGGGAAGCGCTTGTTGGTGTGAGTGTGTTGACTACCCGTTCCCAGATGGTGTGCTCTGTGTTTGGCTCTCGATGATCCTCAATCTTCGAAATTTTTGTTTATTTCGTTAGTTCATATTCGTCAAGAGCGCGCTTGATCCTACATTGAAGATTTCGGTAACTCTCTGTACCTGCATTTAAGTTATTCATTTAAAGAAGGATTTAAATAAACAAATGTTCATAAAGTTTACTTTGGAACTGTGAACAAGGTTAGAAACTATCATGTGATTTTTGCCAAAATTTCAATTTAATAGTTTTCCATAATATGCGACCCAGGTATTATTTTAACTGTTTGAATAAAAAATTTAATATACCAGTTCCAACAGAGAAACAAAACACTGCTGATCCTTCTTTTTCAAATTTTATATAGGATGTTACAATGCGTTCATGTTCAGTTCTTCGTAGGTTTGCTTGAAGAAATGGTATATTAGTAGATTCCTACTTTGTCTAATGTCAGTAAATATCTTCAATAGTCGTCATTCTAATTGTTTTTGCCTATGAAAGAATGACGAGCAATGTTTTCATAAATACTTCTTATCCTTTAGAATGCATCTTCCCACTTCCTTACACTTTCGTGTTAAAACACAAATTTTGGACATTTTAACCAATAATTGATGTAAGTATTTATATTATTCACTACAAACATACTTTATTTAATGAGATTAATAAAACATTTTAACGAAACCCAAATTAATTCCGGTAAAATTTCCTTCTTGCTATATCACTAAGATTGAAGATATTTTCTGAAACTAGTTTGCGTTGTGTTACATTGTTTTATTGTGACTGATCATATAATAACATTTATCTTCAATATCAATTACCAACTCAAAACCTTGGCTAAAGCTACTACTAACAACTAATTCTTCCGTGACTTTCTCAACCCGCATCGTTGACTGTGTTTTCATTAACAACTTTAATTCTACTCCAAGCACCGTATCCTTGAGCAGCCCACAATGCGGTTGCGGTGTTCTACCAAAGGAATTCGCAGCCACTCGATCGCCACGTACCACAACGTGACGAATGAATTGGGGTTTATAATTTCGTGACTAGCTCACTACACGTCTCGACGTGCTTCAGTGGAGACGTAATTCTCTTAAGGAAAGAAGTTTGCTTGAACTGTGGAGTCGGTTTTTGGGCAACGGAAAATTTTTTTTTTCCGAAACTGCCAACACTCTTATATTTAGTAGTTATATTTGATAATAGAGTACATGGACACATGATCACAAAACTGTGTTTTGTATAAATTAAATAATCAAATGTTTGGTTGAAATAATGTGGCGTGCAATATTTTTCAATTATACGACTGTGATAATGGAAAGTAGTTAAAGCAATATTTCAAGATACATTCTCAAGAATGTTCATGAAACACCTACACATTATTTATTTGTTTTATTATAGATAATTATTTGAAATTATGTCATTCGCGGTTTTATGAAAAATGTATGCTGCATTCTCTGAAACACTTAAAAACGGATGTGTCACGAAAGAATTTGCTGTGTTGCACGGTGATGACACAGGCATGACTTGCCGAAGCCTGATGCTACTGGGTGTACTGACATTGCAAGACACATGAGCAGCAGTAGATAATTGCTGAGCCTTCCAAAGTACGTGCGCGATCAGCCCTGCGTGGAACAAGAGTCTTTTGCGTTTTGGTCTCCTGGACATACATTTTACACCACTCAAGCCCTTCTAAACGACTTAAAAATACAACACCTCACAAATAAATTGTTAAATTTTCACTTAGTGCCACATATATATTGGCGAACTTTGTGTTAATAATATTGGTCGAAGTTCGAAGTTCTGCGCACTTCTGCAGCCCAAAATGCAATCAACTGCTGCAATAAGCCTTCGATTGAGAAGACCAACAACACGCACGAGGTCAAAGTACCTCCAGTTATGAAATATATTGCGCTTTTGTTACACAGATAGAGCTTAAATAACTGAATGAACTATTTGGAATCACATTTGACTCGTTTTGATATTGAGGATAACGTCACCTGGAAACGTCTGTCAAGTCTCAGCATAAACGAATCGCTGTCGCCTGCCAATATCATTTTATTAGGCAACCCGCTGGACGTGTTAGTGACCTCTCGAAATGCCATTCTACTTTAATACTAGCTCCCGAGGCAAAGGAGAAGGCGAATAATAATAATAATAATAATAATAATAATAATAATAATAATAATAATAATAATAATAATATATAATGATGATGATGATGATGATGATGAATGAAGAAGAAGAGAAGAAGAAGGGAGAGAAGAACAGAGAAGAAGAAAAAGAGAGAAAGAAGAAGTGTGCATAGCCCCCCAGTATTATCTGTCTGAATTCATTAATCGAATCATCATCTCTGCAATTCTCCTCAACGAACCCCCCACAAGGTCTTAACAGCTAGTTGTCAAATTTAACTCACGCGTTCTTCCAATTAATTCTATTAACTACGACTTTACCTATCGCGAATACTCCCCGTTTAAGACGCAAATCGAACGCTCCGCGCCGTGTTCGCCCACGCACCGCTGGTGGCGGGTTGCGTAAGGCCCGCGTGTGTGCATCGGACCCTCTCCGGGGTGGAGCGGCGCCTACATCCGCGCTTCGGTGCAACGCTAGCGCTTTCCTTCGCCGCCGCCGCCGCTTTCCTGCGCGTTCGCCCTCGCCGCCCCAGGTCTCCCGGCTAGCGAGAATTTATATGTCGCAGCTTCCTCAGGAAACGTCTCCCGGATAGCGAGAATTTAAATTTCTCCAAATGCCCAATCGATGGTTCCGCTGCGGCGACAGCCGGTGATAAGAGAGCGCGGCGGCGCAGGGCGGTGCTGGACGTCGCCCACTGCTTGGCGCCGGCGGCGGAACGGAATGCGAGAGGGCCCGGGGCGGGCGGGGTGGGGCGGCGAAAGGCGAACGCGCAGGAAGCGGCGGCGTCGCGCGAAGGAAAGCGCTAGCGTTGCACCGAAGCCGGCGGCTGTAGGCGCCGCCCACCCGGAGAGGGTCCGATGCACACACGCGGGCCTTACGCAACCCCACACCAGCGGTCGTGGGCGCAACACGGCCGCGCGAGCCGTCGATTTGCGTCTTAAACGGGAGTATTCGCGAGTAGGTTAAACGTCGGTAGTAATAGATTAATTGATAGAACGCGCTGAGGTTGAATTTGACACTAGCTGTTAAGACTTGGGGGGGGGGTTCGTTGGAGGAGAATTGGCAGAAATGATGATTCGATAATGAATTCAGAAGAGATAATACTGGGGGCTAGCACACTTCTTTCTTTCTCTGCTTTTTCTTTTTCTCTGTTTCTTCTCTCCTTCTATCTTCTCTTCTTCTTCATCATCATCATCATCATCATCATCATTATATATTATTATTTTAATTATTATTATTAATTATTATATTATTATTATTATTATTATTATTATTATTCGCCTTCTCCTTTGCCTCGAGCTTAGTATTAAAGTAGAATGGCATTCGAGAGGTCACTAACACGTCCAGCGGTTGCCTAATAAAATGATATTGCAGGCGACAGCGATTCGTTTATTGCTGAGACTTGACAGGACGTTCCAGGTCGACGTTATCTCATATCAACGAGCAAATGTGATTCCAAATAGTTCATGATCAGTTATTTACAGCTCTATCTGTGTAACAAAAGCGCAATATATTCATAACTGGGGTACTTGAACCTCGTGCGTGTGTTGGTCTCTCTCAATCGAAGGCTATGCAGCAGTTGATTGCATTTTGGGCTGCAGAAGTGCGCAGACATTCGAACTTCGACCAATATTATTAACAAAAGTTCGCCAATATATGAAAGTTGCCACTAAGTGAAAAATTTAACATTTATTTGTGACGGTGTTGTATTTTAAGCGTTGAGAAGGCTTGAGTGGTGGTAAATGATGTCCAGGAGACCAAAACGCAAAAGACTCTGTCACCAGGGCTGATCGCGCACGTACTGTTGAAGGCTCAGCAATTATCTACTGCTGTCATGTGTCTTGCAATGTCCAGCTACACCCAGTAGCGATCAGCTTCGCAAGTCAATGCCTTGTGTCATCACCGTAGCATCACAGCAAATTCTTCGTGACACATCCGTTTTTTAAGTGTTTCAGAGAATGCAGCATACATTTTTTCATAAAACCGCGAATGACATAATTTGCAAATAATTATCTTAATTAAAACAAATAAATAATGTGTAGGTGTTTCATGAACTTCTTGAGAATGTATCTTGAAATATTTTTAACTTACTTTCCATTATCAACAGTCGTAGTAATTGAAAAATATTGCACGCCACATTATTTCAACCAAACATTTGATTATTTAATTTTACAAAACACAGTTTTTGTGATGCATGTGTCCATGTACTCTACTTATCAAATATAACACCTAATTAAGAGTGTGCAGTTTCGAAAAAAAAATTTTCCGATTGCCAAATAAGCGACTCCACAGTTAAGCAAACTCTTTCCTTAAGAGAATTACGTCTCCACTGAAGCACGTCGAGACGTGTAGGTGAGCTAGTCCACGAAATTATAAACCCCAATTCATTCGTCACGTTGTGTACGTGGGAATCGAGTGCTGCGAATCCTTTGGTAGAACACCGCAACCGCATTTGGGCTGCTCAAGGAACGTGCTTGGAGTAAGAATTAAAGTTGTTAATGAAAACCAGGTCACGATGCGGGTGAGAAAAGTCACGGAAGAATTAGTTGTTAGTAGTAGCTTTAGCCAAGGTTTTTGAGTTGGTAATTGATATTGAAGATACAATGTTATTATATGATCAGTTCACAATAAAACAAATTAACACAGCAAACTAAGTTTCAGAAAGTATCTACATCTTGTGATATAGCAAGGAAGGAATTTTACCGGAATCTTATTTTGGGTTTCGTTTAAAATGTTTATTAATCTTATTAAATAAAGTATGTTTTAGTGGATAATATAAATACTTACATCTACAATAATATATCATTATTGGTTAAAATGTCCAAAATTTGTGTTTTAACACGAAAGTGTAAGGAAGTGGGAAGATGCATTCCTAAGATAAGAGTATTTTATGAAAAACATTGCTCGTCATTCTGTTCATAGGCCAAAACAATTAGAAAGACGACTATTGAAGTATATTTACTGACATTAGACAAGTAGGAATCCTACTAAGTATATCATTCTTCAAGCAAACGACGAAGAACTGAACTGAACGCATTGTACATCCTATTAAAATTAACAAAAGAAGGATCCGCCAGTTTTTTTTCTCTGTTGGAACCGTATATTAAATTTTTTATACAAACAGTAAAATAATACTGGTCGCATATATGAAAACTATTAAATTAAATTTTGGCAAAAATCCACATGATAGTTTCATAACCTTGTTCACAGTTCAAGTAAACTTTATGAACATTTGTTTATTTAAATCTTCTTTAAATGAATAACTTAATATCAGTACGAGAGTTACGAAATCTTCAATGTAGATCAAGCGCGCTCATTGACGAAATATGAACTAACGAAATAAACACAAACATATTCGAGATTGAGATCATCGATAGCCAAACACAAGCACACACATCTGGAACGGGTAGTCAACACACTTCACACGACACAGCGCTTCCAGCCTACTAACGGTGTGTCAAATGTTAATCATCGAGAGTCCAAACACAAAGCACACCATCTGGAAACAATAGTCACACACTCCACCGACAAGCGCTTCCCAGCACTTAACGAGTGTCAAATGGTAAATCATCGGAGCCAAAACAAAGCACACCATCTGGAAACAGGTATAACACACTCACACGCCAAGCGCTTCCCACCACTGTAACGAGTTCAAAGTGGTTAGCGTCCAGGGGGGCGTGTCGGAGGCCCTCCGGAGCGCGCGTGGGGTGGTGGTGGGTGGGTGGCCGCACCGCAAAAGTGAGCCACACTGCAATGTCGCCTGCCCGCCTTGCGCGCGGAACTCGAGCGCTTTTCGAGGCGGCGGCGGCGGAGGCAGGGTCGCAGTTTCCCGCGCCAGCCGCCGCCGCCCGCCGCTCCCAATTCCAACGCCGCCGCAGAGGGCGTTGCGTCACCGCTGCGCGCGCGAGAGGCACACGCCGCAAGCCGAAAAGCGAACCAGCCAGCGCCGACCCCGCCCCGCCCCCCGCTCTCCGCTTACTCGCCGTCCCGTTTGCCGCCGGCAGCGGCACGGGACGCGGCGTGGCGCGAGGTGGCTTAGCGTGGCATGGCGTGGGGCGGCGTGGCGTGGCGTAGGCGTGCGTGGATAGCGCGGCGCTGGTGTGACGGGCGCGCGGTGGGGCATCGTGGGGCGTGGCAGTGCGCGGCGTGGCTTGGTGTGGCGTGGCGTTCGAGGCGCCGTGTGGAGTGGGTCACTTGACATTTTCGTAAAATTTTAAAACTAAATTACTTTATCTACTATAAGAGTAAACTCAATTTTTAAAGTTAATTACGAATTTATTCTATTCTTTTTTTAAGTTTTTTCAATTTCTATAACGGAAAGCATTGTTTCGACTAAAGGCTTAAGGCTTCTGTTCAATTACGGACATCAAAACAAGGTTTTAACGTACTTTCACCTTCTAAATTCTTTGTAAAATTAGCGTGAAATTCCTTATCAGTTTAATCTCTTCACTTTAAAGTTCATTATTGGATAATGTAAACTTACCAATCCATAAAAATAACTAAATTATTGCAATGAAATAATCTATTAACAGGTTTATAAACATATAGCTTCTTTATCCCACGTTCAAGTGTGTCGACCAGGTACGTTGCTTACTCTGAAAGCATTCAAATTCACAACATTTTGAAAAAAATCTTTCTTTTTTCTTTACATTTTCCTATAGAAATTTCAAAACAAAGTCAATTTATCGGTTCATTGTCTGCTTATAACTGTCGTACCTCAAACTCCAGTAGGTAACCTTGAGGCTCGCACGCTTCATTATAAAATCACTTTCCGATCTTTACATTTTGAAGTTTATTTTTCGAGGACCAAACTTCTGACCAAGGAGGCACGTCAGTCTAAAAAAAAAAAAAAAAAAATTAATTGTCTTGTACTGTTGAAAAGTATTTAATGAATGATAACCGCCAAATCTTCCTTCTCTGACGTTAGAGATCTCACCAGTGTCTTCCTCTTTTGGACGATCTCACTGACACGCGACCCAATTTGCACATGTGTGCAGATATCACAGGGCTGCATCAGGCGATAACATAGGAGTGCATTTCTTTTGAGTATACCGTCATTACAATCTACACATAGATTAATTATCGCGTAGAATCAGGAGCTGTCTCTTATCCGCTAGAATAAGAAAATCGTGAACGCCACCTAGAGTCGAAGTTTGCGGATCACTCAAGGGTTTTGCTTTCTTTCCGACATTTTAAGTAACTGTAAGGGCATCTGTTCCGTAACAGTAGTAACTGAATTATTTTAAAACAAAAATAAGAGATTTTTTACAAGCAATTAAGTAAAATAGATATTTTGCGTATTTTTCGGAACAATTCCAGGCAGATGCCGGAGCAGTCATTAAACACGGTCACGGAATTAGTGCAGTCCATCTCTTCACGCCCTGTCATCTCCAGGGGTAAAAAAGAGCTAATCCATTCCCCTTTGGCACTTACTATCTCTCATCTCTGACAAGCGTGGGATCTCAGTTGGCAGATGAATGACTGCAGATCCGAGAAGAAGTTCAAATTATGTCATCCGATAAGTGAGTAACTAAATAATCAATGTAACTTATTCTTTTATAACTTATTGGATAACAATCATATTGGCCTTAACATTCAATCATAAAACATTTTGATGGCAAATGTAGCATAGATTACTAGATAATGGATTTTCTAGGGCACGGCCGGAACTAGTGTTTATTAAACGTTCATTTTACAATTAATGCTAAGATAATCGGTGTGCGATTAGAGACGCAAGAGAAAACAGTGAAAGATGTTGAATCTTCAAAAAATTTCGAAGGTTGCCGTTTATTTTGGTAAGCGAATATAAATTTTCGTTTAAAACTGTTACGGCGACTCATAAATACAATCTCTCAGTATTTTTTCGATGCTGAAAACATGAAAATCTGCGTAACAATTCAATACAATTTTGGTTTAACTATAAATGGGCAAGACACGAACTGTCTAAAAGTGGGATATGGGCTTTGATAAAGGCCATTAGAAAATATGTCTACTAAATATAGTACATCGCGTATCTAAACTAATAGGATTCAACAGTGTTTGCAAAGTTGAGCCTTCAACTTTATCGGCGTTCCGAGAAGCAAGAAAGTATAACGATTTTAATAAACAATTCGTAATTGTGATTAAAAATAAAAATAAATAATGACGCCACAGGATGAAAATGTCAACATGGATCAGAAAATATTAGAAAAACAAAATCTATGGGAAAATTTGAAAGCATTGTACCAGTGACACAGGGAACAATTCCCTGATAGATGAAACGATTGTTTTTCACGCTCCTTCCTTCTGACATGTTTCATAAGAAGGGCAGCATGCGAGAGTGAGGGCGGGAGCGGAAAGCTAGAAGAACTGACAAAAGAAGAGCATCCAGTTGCGAGGCAACGGAAACCCAATATGAATCAATTTTATGTTTTCATTCAGATTCGACAAAATTAATTCTCTATTGTGTATCATTGTATTAACAAAATAGTTGCTAAGCTAAAAGTTATTATGATGAAAGGTGTGAGAATCTTGAGTAAGTGCACAGTAGTCTACTTTAGAGTTTCGACTTTTGGATACTAATCAGCAATATCCATACAAATGTTTTTTATGAGGAAGATATTTTAAAAACATAAATTTTGGTTTCATTGGAAAGATAATGCGCATCTGAATGCAGATACAGCTTCACTATGAGGGTTTCCTGTGAACGCTACACCAAGAGCTTTATAGATGCAAGCGTCGCCCCCACTTGCACAAGTGGGTGAGGTCGCCAGCGCCTCCGCTGGAGAGCAGACGCAGTTTAGCAGCCGGGTGACTGCGAGCGGGCTTTGACCCGCGAGGAAGATCGGGTGCTGATTGAAACGACGCACACTGGCTCCACATCCGAAAAGCTGCCAAAATTCTGAAATTAAACCTATTGAGGGAATATTTGACTATAGAGTTTACATTTTGTATTTATAACTATTATACAATTTATGAGATAAAATTTTATTATTGAATAGGTGATCCCGGGCGCACCAACTCTAGGTATTTCGCCGTAAGAGTAGTCTACATTTCATCGCGAGGCGGAGGGATTCTCGTCGTAGGATGCTAGATCGCGGCGCGCCTGCACCTCGCCTACGGGTTTTCCCCACACAGTATCTCCACGCAGCCGGGGCACCACCCCAGCGGGGAACGCTCTGCCCCTGATGTTCCGACCAAGCTGGCATTGTAGTGCATGAAGATAAGTGTGCGTACACGTGAGGGGTGAGGATAGGACAAAGAAGAGGAAGGAAATAAATCGCGGGCCGTGACCCGTTTGTTAGGGTACTACTCCGGCATTCGCCTTGTGTGGACCGGAGAAACCAAAGTACATGTACCGTCAGAGCAGCTGAAAAAATCTTGTAGCAAATTTATTTTAAAATATCGAATAATTCGCGCGAAAAATGTACGTAGAAGTGAAAAATGTGAAAAAATGGTCTTTTACCATTGTCAGTCTCATCAGAATCCTTTATTTCGAGCTTAGAAAACTACAAAGAAATTTAAGATCGTTATCCACTCAGAATATTTAATCATAATTCCGGCAAATATTGACAATATCTTGAAACATTTCATCAAAATAATACTCAAAGTAATATAGATGCCTCAATTTCTTGAATTTTGTATTGATCACACTGCAGTTTTGATTTTGATTCTTTCTCACACTGGTCATAAATAACATTCTTTGTTTATTGTCAATTCAAATTTCGTTTGAACACTCGTTAGGTTTCTACTTTTACATTTAATATTTTATTGAAACTCATATTTTTTAAATATTCAGCCTATTCATATTAATATTCGCCTTTTTGTTAAATTTCATCTTATTGGAATCGTAGATCACCACACGCAAAAACAAGTTAATAATATCAATACCGTTTTCATATTGAACCAGGCTTTCGGGATTTTCTAGGAATGTTGATAAGGTATAGTTAATTTTGAAGAATGAAATAATTGAAATCATCTTTGTCAACATAGATTTATCCAGAGAGACGCGGCTTTCAAAGCTTGCGTCATTATCAGTCTATTATGACCAATTAGTCCAGTGGTGCTTCAAACGCCGATCAGGAAAAAATTCCGAAAGTTATATCTCACTTCATCGTTTTTGTTTGTGAGGGTGCTAAATTCGAAATTCATGTTTGCTACCTTAAAAACGTACCTTCAAAGGGCAAATTCCAAACAAAAACCTAAAAATTCTAGTGCATTAATTGAATTTCAGAACTTTCAAAAACATAGAACGCGAGAAAAATCCCCCGATTTTCTGGGTCTTCCTCTCTGAAGTTCCCAGACACCTTTTGACTAGACTTGAATATAACATATCATTTCCAAACTGTTGAATGACGGCAAAGCCGACTCTCTTGAATAAAGCTGTAGACAAATATGCCTTCATTATTTCACCCTTTGGCGGAATTGGGCCGAAGCGTTGCGAGGTCGGGCGGCTCGCTGTCGCGTCATGCGCGGCATGTCGTGCTGGCCCGGGGAGCCCCGGCGGGGCCGCGGGGCCTTGCGAACGCGGCTGGCCTGCGCATGCAATCCGGTGGCCTTGGAGCGAGGCGGTCCCGCCGCAGCCCCGCTATGGCGGCGCAACGTCTGCTCCTACTGCCAAGATTTTGCTACAGAAAGTTCTTTAACAACCTCGCCGCCGTATTGGAGTCTCCAGCAGCGGGGAGCACGCTAGGGTAATATGGAGTAACGACAAAATTTTGAAAACAAAATGTGATTTTAACAAGTTTAATTACTTTACTAATTACGAAATTTACGAGCTATCTATATATATATCATGATATGTATATATAATATATACATATAGTTGATATATATAGTATTATATATAATATATATATATATATTATATATTATATATATATATAGTATATATATATACGAATTATTACGAGCTATTATTCGAAAAATTGGATATCACAAGTTTCCTTGTTTATCGTCCACAAAACTTCGTATTCTATAAACTTGAGTCGTGTTTACCGAAACGAATTAACATGTTAGAAATATAAATATGAATTATGGCGCCTTAATTACAACATAGTCATATTTCAATATTTCTCGACATTGTAATGATTTTAATCGAAATAAAAGGCAATGGATTCGTGTTTAATGGACCTGAAATATATATATGTGTGTGTGTGTGTGTGTGTGTGTGTGTGTGTGTGTGTGTGTGTGTGTGTGTGTGGTGTGTGTGCGTGCGTGTGTTGATTCGTCAAGCGATTACGTTGTCCTTAACCACCCAACAATCGTTCTCACGGTGTCATGAAATGCGTCTGGACCGATCGCGGCAGTCGACTCTCAGCCGAGGCGTAGGAGCCAGCGCCAGCGCCGCAAGAGCGCAGCGCGCACCTCCCGTTCGCGCGGTTCGGCAGCAAGCTATGCCGCCCGCGGCGCCCGCGCGGCGCGCGCACCAGAGCAACTTTCTGTCGGTATCCGTGAGAGCGCGTCCGCCTGTGTCGCGGGCTCATTGTGCGCCCTGAAACGCCCGCCCTGACCTCGGCCCCGCCCCGCCTCTCCCGAGCCTCCCCGACCTGCCGCCCGCAGCGCGCCTTTCTCCGCGCGGGGCGGGGCGGGGCGGGATAGGCAGCACGGCTCCAGCCGCGCACGGGCGGGCGCGGGCGTGCCACGACGCTTTCGAGTCTCCGCAGCGGGAGGGGCGGGGCGGCGCCGGCGCCAGGCAGCGGGGCGATCCAGAAGCGAAGGCGCCTGCACTGCACCCAGCCCTCATCGCCCTTACGCAACGCGGCGACCACTCCTCTCCTCCACTCCGGAACGCCGGCACTTTTGCTTCCCGATTCGCGTTCTTCAACACTTGCGTCGCCGCTTTTTCTCTGACGGCTTCCACGCTGTTCACCGTCGATACACTCTTCGTTCCAACATTTAAGTAAGGACGCTTCGATTAAATATCGCGATTCAACCTCCAGCGGACACCGAGGGCTGTCAGGCGTTCTGTCGGCGGACGCACGCTCCGCAAGCAGCTTCCGTCTCACTCGCTGGACTTCCTCCGGACTCCTTGGTCCAAGCTCCTGGACGCCTGACCCACAGCTTTCGCAGTCACTGTCACGACACTCCTCTTCAGGTCCACGCGCACTTTTCTCGCGACGCGGCGTAAGACGCTGCGCGACCTTCGCCGAGCGAAAGTGTCTGCCCGGCGCGGTGCAACGCGCGCCCACGGCGTGACGCGCACAGCCACTTCCACTCCGAGAAGCACTTCCGCTCGGCGCGGCACTCACCTGCGAGCAGAGTGGTGAATGCATGGCGCGGCGGCCGGCGGCGGCCGGCGACGGCGGCGGCGACGGCGGCGGGTGGAGTGTGGGGGCGGCAGCCTCCGAGCGCTTTATAGAGTCGCTGCGGCGGAGGGAGAGAGAGAAACGGGCGCGGCGCGCCGCGCGTCCGCGCCGCCGCCGCCGCCCCGACGCTGCCCGCCGCGTTACGTGGAGCTTCGCCCCAACCCCCCGCGCGGCTACGCGCGTCGTCCGTACCCTTCGGCGGCAGGGCCATTGAGATTGATTGCTAGTGATTCCGTGCGACGTAACTGCTAGGTCATTGCACCCTAAGTGTACTGCTGTCGTTTTTCTCGACATGTGGTGAGTGAGTATAGCCCCTTCTGTAAAACGAGATCCGGCCGACCTACTGTCGGCCTAGGGAGTTTTTCAAAACTAGTATCCCCCATCAGCGTGGCACTACCCAGCCGGAGCAAGCTTAAGCGATATTCTGCATGTGTTGGTCGTGTAGTGTATGTAACTGTAAGTGTATGTAAGGAGGTAGGATAGAAAATGAATCGAGGATGTTATCGCGCGCAGTCCGTGGCCCGTTTGTTTACGGAACAGTCTCCGGGCATTCCCTGGTGGTCTATCGGAGCACGACGGAAACTATCGATCAGAGCAGCTGTCCACTGAAAACCTCCCTCCAGACAGTGACAGAACTCGACCTAGCTAATCTGGGTAGTGTCGAAATCCTCCATCGTCGGGCTCAACCTAAGACTTCCGATCAGCAGGCTACTTGATGACATGGCTGATTCCTGAGCCACCTCGCGCGGTGGCCTTCGAGGGTTGTTGCTTCGGCGCGCAAATTGCGATGCGCGCAGTTGCGAGGGGGCGTTGCCTCCGAAGCGGCTGCTACCCGAAGCCACTTTTCACGTTTATTGCCGCCAGAGACAGCGTATATGTCTGGGGCTTCCGTGGGACGACGTCACAACAAACGCTATTTCTATTTCATGGCGCCGACGTTACAGCCATGCGATAGACACTTTTTAGGGAGCGACCAATGGGCTCGTATGGTACATGCAAAATGGTAAAAGCACGTAATTTCTACAACAGAATGGAAATGACGATAAATTCTTAGTCTTTTAAAATACATTTCTCTTTCTTCCTTTCTAAATAAACCTTTTGGAGTTTCTCGGGGTGAGTAGATTAGAGAAAGTATGCAATTTTAAAAAAAAAGAATCGGACGCAGATTCGTGTTAAAATATTTGTTTTCAAAAATAATTATGAAAGCGTTGTTTTCATAAATTCTTCTATTGGAAACTGTCTATCTTTATAAACTTTAGATACAGTTTGTATCCTCCATGTCAACGCATGAAACAACATTTACTCTGCATTTCAAGCGTAATTAGTAATCCACTTTTTCATTTGCCTCGA
>BOPP01000077.1:3943272-3957569 GCA_017312745.1 Gryllus bimaculatus | reverse complement strand
GCCGCGTCGTTGGCTGGGGTGCCGACGTGTCGGAGGCTTCCTCAGGGCAGTGAGGAAGTGCCTCACTGCCCTGAGGAAGCCTGTAACATGTCAATCGAAACGTCGGCACCCCAGCCAACGACGCGGCGTCTTCCGGATAGCCGAGAATTTATGGATTCGAGCCGCGGAAGCTTACGTATACATTTGGAGAAATTGTTTGGTTGGAGTTATTGGGCAGCTGCATTCAACATCGCCGTACCTTGAGGTCACTGCAGGGCCTCTTACCGGGAGGTCCTAGGTTGAAGTCCCGACGGTGGCAGGATTTTCGACACTAGCTAGACAGATGGGGTGTGGTGCAGCCGGTGTTCGGAGAATTCTAGAGGCTGGCTCCTCTCATCGGTAGTTTTCCGGGATTTCTCCGATCATTAAGAGGCGAATGTTTGAGTAGTACCTTAACAAACGAGCCCAGCACCGCGTGCGAGCTTTCCTTCCTCTTCCTTATCCTGTCCTCATCCCTTACTTCCACACATTTACAATTACACGCACCACTCAACCCCGGAGACCAGTCGGGTTAGAGATGCTGGGCGGTGCCCCGCTAGTGGGAGACGCCTGATTGCGGAAAACCCAGCAAGCTGACGGATTGGTCGGCGCCGTCCATCGGCTCAGCCATTGGTTGTCGGCTCGGCCATCGGCGCCGTCTATTGGTTGCCGGCTCGGCCATCGGCGCCGTCCATTGGTTGCCGGCACCATCCATCGGGGAAAGATTACCGCCACTTCCCGTGATAAAAACATGCACTCACTACTCCTACGGGTCTAATAACCATAGGCGCTAACGCGTTCGGAACCATTCACCATTCATTCAATCAACATCGCCCTACGAGATTGTGATAGCTCAGTGGTAATACTGTTGTCTCTGTTGTATCGTTGATCGGTATTTTTTTAGGGTTCGAGTTCAGATGGGGGATGGATTTTCGACACTTTCGTTAGCTTTAGTGAGTGCTAGCTTCGTAGCTGGGTCGAAAATGTAGGAGTAGTCTGTAGGAGAATTTCAACAGTCGACTGTTCTCATCGGTATTTTTAGTTCCTTCGATCAGTACCACGCAATATACACAACAAATGGGCCACGGACCTTGGAGTATAAGATGAACTACACTTACAGGATAGTCTAAATAATAGATGTGCGCGGAATCAATAGACAGTAACTCAATACAGCAGTATACTAGAAATTAGTAATTTGAATTCTGATTCCGTACCTTTACAAATTCATACATTTTAATTCTTTATTCGTTAACTATTTTCGTTAATGCTTATTTTTCTTGAGAAGATAATTTTTAAATTGAACTTTACTTAGAGTATAACATTAAAATTTTCCGGTTCTTTGTTGTTTTATGTTATCTTCATGATGGTCTTCGTCACTCTCGATAATACTGAAAACAAATACTTTACTAGTTCAGTGGAACAATTATAGCTTTATATCAACTAAAAATTAATATCTACCGCTTATTTGGATCATTAGATAAATAAATATTTTAATCGTTATTAATTATTTTGGTGTCCTAACTTTCTTTCAGTCATGGTGTAGCCCCTTTTTATCTTATTTCATTATTGATATTATTTCGTATTATTGCCCTTCCAAATTCGTTCATTCTAGGTCTCATTTATTGTTATCGCGTTACTTTAATAGTGGAATGGAACAATACATTGCAACATTCTGCTAAGTGAACTTTGGTTGAGTTCTAGGCTTTTACTGAATGAAGTCTGCTCATAAATGGATTTGAATGAAAAGTAAAAGCATAAGTTTACGTGGTGCAACATTACATCGCGTGGGAAAGAACACGTACTATAAAAACTCGAGTTTTCCACGCGCATTGTATTCATACTGTTGGAATGGTGAAAGTGGTTTTCCTCTCTTGATGATCATTGTGAGAGAGTTGTAGAAAAAAAATCGTACATGCCAAGAGATCATTAACACTCGTTTGCTACAACGCAGAGCAGGACATTATTTCCATACTTTATAGAGACTCCTTGCAAAGACGTACGCGACATCGCTTCTCGCAATCCGTGTGTACCGCGTGGAAATACCTGAGGGAGTCTCCAGAGATCATCTATAACGGAAGGAGCGAGCGGGCAGCACGACTTCCTTCTACTGGCCTTCCGCCTCCCGAAAATGCGGCCATGCGAGGACCCGCTTTCATCACAGCGAGTGAAAATATTTCATTGTTCCCATTAGGAGGAGAAGTTAAGTGGAACGACAGCGCCCCCTACGGCCCGGAAGGCGAAGTGGGAGGGCGACGCCAGATGAGTGAAGCAACGCTATCTGGAGCGCCTGCGGGCCACCGGTGCCTGGATCTTCACACCGGAAAATGCTTTTGTAACACGCAAACGAGAGGCGTCTTTAAGTATTACGATCCTTTTCTCACGAATACATATATAGAGCTTACATTTTATGCAATTCTAACGATCAATGATATACATGAAAGACGTATTGAAGCAAGTGTTACACAATTTTCAATAGGGATAAACTGATCGAAATGTTTTTCACCAAGTATAGAATAGTCTGAAATGTGGTTAACAACCATGTAATGAATGCAGCTAGACGTCAGAACTATATAACATTCTAAAGAATAGAGAGTGTTGTACCTGCCGGAATTTTATAAAGGGAAAGTCAAAGTGCAAGAGTCATCGACAATAATGGATGAAGTTCGGTTATTCTGAAATGAAAATTATATTTACTATTCCACTCGTGAAATTAAAATCAATAGTGCTTAGCTATACATACAAATGTGAAATAAACTGTCCCAATCAATCAAAAAGTTTTTCACTTTTTCTATCCGCTTCTCGCTATTGGCCAATCATAAACGGTGACTAATCTATCTTAGAAGGTAGTATATATCGATCGCTTCGTCAATGACCACTAAACCGCCTATGTACTATGACATAATTTCTTTGATTTCAACATACTTTCAATATTTGGCGCATTTTGGAATTCTGTTAAACATTATTGCATTCGTGGAATATCCCTATTAAATACCATTAGTGCTTTGGAAATTCTCAGACAAATTTTCAGTGTTAGTGAAAATGTATCAACTTATGAGAACTAGCATACCCCCGGAGATGATCATTTACCCCCTTGAAGAACAATTATTCACAGTACACTATATTGTAAAATATTTACTTCTTTAAAATTCATAATTTGAAAATTACAAGACCAAATCACTTTCAGACAGACCTTTAAGAGATCAAAATATAGTACGTATGGAACACTACCCATCAGTCTAAAGCCAAAATGGGACCTCGAAGACAGATCTTACAATTATTGATTGCAATGTGACTGTGTTCTAATAGTTTTAACTGATAGCATTTATGAACGATAAGCAACAAATGTAAGTTAATTTATTTTCAAGATATAAGATCTTGGTCGGTTGAGATACATTGAAAGTAGATTAAATAGCAAGGAAGTACGTCTAACGTTTTTCCAAATTTTTTCCTTTCATGAGAACAAATCAGCGTAAACTCAAAGTAGGCTACCGGGAGTCCCACAAAATACAAAGGCATCAGTTAATTCTCCTTCTTTGACGTCCGTTAATGTCGTTAATGTCACACTTAATTTCGCTGCATATCGCGAGAGCTTCTTATCTTCCTGTTCTCGCCAGCCCATTGTTGAAGCTATCCGATAGCATCTGTTTGCAACTTTCATCGACAAAGTGTTGTAATGTCGCTAAATTATACTACAAGAGCGTTCCAGCAAATGTTGGATTTATGAGGTTTTTGTTTCATAAAAAAGGATAAAACCGTTGATTTTACTTCCCGTCAACGTCATTTCTGAATACATTGTAAATACACCCTGGCCAGGAGCATACAAGGCTATAGCGATCTCGGATAAATCAGTATCAGGCATTCCAAAATTTGCTTATATGTTTCGGTTACGATGTGTTATGTCTATTAAAGATACGAAATTCTCAAATCTTTATAAAGGAAAAAATCAAATAAATCCTGTGTTAGTGGGTTATTCCGTCTCTTGTCGCTTATCTGATTGATGAATAAAATATTTTGCTTCCGGCGAGTCAACTGCCATTAGTCCTGTATGTGTAGAGCACGTTATATCTCGGGAGGTGACAGTGTTGCTCCTCTGATAAAGTATTCAATCCTATGCCGTTCTACACGTCGGTTTGCGGCGGATCATTATGTGAATTGAATTCAACCTAGCTAATGTAGTTAATGTTGAAGATCCACCGCCGTGGACTCGAAGTCTAGAGAGACATCTAGTCAATGGCCTCCATTGGCAACAGTCGCTGCCCTGATCCACCCCAGCCGCAGGGGCGGACGACCCTCTCCAGGTATCCCCACCAGCGGGGCACCGACACAGCTTCCGACTGGCGTGGTAGTGAAGTTCAAATAAGTGAAAGTATGTGTAAAGGGAGTGTACAGGACAGGGATAAGGAAAGGAAGCTCACGCGTGGTACATGGACCGATTCTTAGAGTACTGCCCCGTCATCCACCTCGAATTGATTGAAGAAACCACGCAAAACTACCGATCAGAGCGACCGGAACCTACGCCGCTAAACTCTCCCTCAAACAGCGCTTGAATTCAACCTAGCTATGTAGTTATTGTTGAAGATCCACCGCCGTGAAGTCGGAAGTCTAGAAAGACATCTAGTCAGTGGCCTCCATTGGCAACAGTCGCTGCCCTGATCCACCCCAGCCGGAGGGGCGGACGACCGCGCGCGGAGCGGCCTGGTGTGTGGGTCCGGGGGTTGCGCCAGCGCAGGCGCTTGCTCCGTCTGGGAGGGAGGCGGTGCGCTGCGCTGGCGGCCGGTGACCGTCGCTTGCCCAACGCTCGCCCAGCGCTCGGCGCAGCTCCGCTCCACTCGACGCCGCGTTTCTAGAGCAGCCCACGGGCACTTGGGCGACGACCGCCCGGCCGCACACTCTGCAATAGCGCACAGGCACAAAGCGTACACGCACGCGACGGCTCGCGGGAGAAAGTAAAGAGGAAAAAGTGCATCGCCTACAGTAATGGTTCGCACAAATGCGCCACAATTTGAAGTTGAAGATAATAGTAGATGTGGTTAGTAAGAAATAAGTGTTCTTAAAACAAATGTTATAAAGTATAAACCCTTAAATGTGTTCTTATAACAAATGGTTTAATATAATTTACCAATTATTCATTTGGATTATATTACAATTTATTTAAAAGGGAAAGGAAAAGAAAGTGACAGACGAAGGATAGCAAGAGCTAGGTTAGGAAATGAAACTAGAGCGAGTAGATATTGGCTAAATAGTGAGAGAAAAAGTAGAATATGTGAAATGGAAGAGGAAGTCTGTGACATATATGAAAGAGATATATTAGACATATAGACATTAGACATATATTAGAGAGATGTCGGGTTTTTGAGGAAGCTAGAATGTGGGAAAGATAAAAGGTTCAGAATAAGGTGAGGTGAATATTAGACGCCAAAGGGGAAAGGATCAGTATGGCAAACAGATGCACGAATGTGCATAGTATGTGAATGAATGATGCTAGTGTGTCCCACAAAGTTCAAAGGCGATCTGCAAGAGGGGAAGCTCTTGTAAAATTCACGTGGTGAGCTATTCCCCGTAAGTATGAATTACCACTGAACATCTGCACCTCCTAACAGGTGTCTTACCAATATACACTAATTGTATTGTAATGTATACAAGCTGTATTGTACATGTATTAAGTGAATCCAACTTTTGTATACTCACAAATTTGTAAAAAAATAAATTTCAAATTCAGAAAGTGTAAGAAAAAGTAACATTTAATAGGTTCAATAGTATACCCAATTCTACATTTACAGTGTTAATCATATTAAGTAGATGTAAAATCATAATAAAACTGTTTGCTTTCGTGAGTGATGGCAGCGCTCATGTCGTTGGCTGAAGTGATCTACCCCAGTTTTGTGCCCTCAATTTTAGCGAACACGTTCACCGAGAAGGTCGTTGGGTAGTTGCTTAGCAATGCAGGGGGACGAAGGGGTCGCTTACCTTCGATGCTCCACTTTAACTCGTTCACCCCCTTCTACCTTCGGCGCTGTTTTGTTTTTTGTCTTCTTATTTTGACGCCAAGAGCGCTCCAGGTGGCCCAGCGAACAGCAAATCACGTTTGGCGACGTGCTTAGTCAGGGTATTTTTTTTTCACCACGGAGATAATATTTACTAATGTGACTTTCTACTTTTGTATTAGTCTTGTTAAATATGATATTCTAAAAATGATTAGAGAATGGTCGTAAATCAATAAATTAACATTATCGATGGTTTTTCTTAAATATTTGACGGGAAATACATAAAAAGTGTCGCATGTCACTTCAAAAGTGTGATTTACGCAACATACTTAATCGTTCGGTCATGAGTTCTGAAACGTATTTGGCGTATTTTTGCGCCTGAAGAAGTGCTTTAGTCCAGATCAGTTACAGTGTTTCATAAAACAGTTACTTTGGCAATTTAATTTAAAGTACAATATCAGAACCTAATTAAAGCTTGAGGTCCGGCAAGACCTGACATAGAGAATTAGTAACGCTGCATATCAAAAATTTTCCTTCTCCTAGTGTCCCTAGTTATTGCTCAAGAACAGCTAATTTTTAAACGTTTATAACATGATTTAAAGGTCTAAAATTGAGAGATAAATTGCAATAATAATAAATTTCTGGATTGAATATTGGAGGTGCAGGGTAATTCGAAATAAGTAAACTTTATATTTTTCCAAATTTCAGAGGTTTTAATGAAAATTGGAACTATACAATTTTTGTGTATGAAGTTTCTTCTGTTCCAGCAAAAACTTAAAAGTAAAAATTGCCGTCATTTTCCTGAAAATTTTGATAATGTCAAAGGGCAGTCATATATATTACTTCCCAAAGTAAAATATCTTAATGATACCAATTTTCATTTCAAAAGCTTCTAATCCGACATACTTAAGCGTGACTCGTACTTCCATCAATACAGACATCTCTATTTTTCGGTACAAAATTGCGAGTTTCTCGTTCACACTTGCATCTATCTGAAACATCTTTGGAACAGCGCTAGTACACCTTAATACTGATGTGTGCAGAGAACTTAAAGTACCTTATACAAGATATTACGACCGAAAATTCGAGATCATATAGTTGAGGAGATTTCAATTCTTTTTATTCTTAACTGTAGCATAGAGAGGAAAAGTAAAAATGCGGAATTGAAACGAGGGTTAACCACGCACTCCGTGAGGTTCGTGAACCCTGCGCCGGTAGCTGCTGTCGAGTATATGTCAGCTTCCGCAGCTCGAGGTCATGACTTCTTGGTTGTCCGTGTGACACCGCGTCGTTGGCTGAGAGGTCAATGGTAGGAATCGGTAGGCCAGGGTATTGACACCAATGGTAGTGACACCAATGGTAGAGACACCAATGGTAGTGACACCAATGGTATTGACACCAATGGTAGTGACACCAATGGTAGTGACACCAATGGTAGTGACACCAATGGTAGTGACATCAATGGTAGTGACACCAAGGGTACTAACACCTCAGGGTAGTGTCACTACCCTGAGAACGCCTGCGATATGACAGGCGAAACGTCGGCCTCTCAGCCAACGACGCGGCGTCACCCGGGCAGCCAAGAAGTCAGCTGCCGTCGAGGGCGGCGCCCTCGGAAGAGAAGGCGCGTTTGCGCTCCCACGGCCCGCCCATTTCCACCCACGATACCAAAACGCCTTCCGCCTCCGACCCGCACAGCGTTTGCCCACGGCAGCGGGAAAGCTCTTCCGAGGCGACGGCAAAGCGCGCCATTTCCATGCAAGTGGGTGGGAGTGGAATTGGAGACTTTTAATATGAAAATTGGGTTCTCCGCCTTCTCACGCGTAATAATCAATTACACGCGACGATATAACCCTTGCGCTCAGTTTCTGGTGTTTAAAGAGACCAAGTGAGAAGTCTTACGCCACTGCTGTCGTAAATGTTTGTAATTACCATGGCTCGCATTCTGTTCACATGTCATCTTTTCATTGGTGAATTCTAGACGACGATACCTTGTAAACGAAAGTTTATCATGACAATAGGTGATAGAAATGTACAGTTATTGGGTCACTTTCTGTCATTTTTCAAATTTCTGTTTTTATTTACCTTTGCGTCATTTTTCTCATTTTTACACAAAGATATCATTCTGTTCTTGAGGAAATTTCATGGAACTGTGGAGTGTGTTTTCAGAACTCTGAAAATAACATGGATAATCGGTAACTTCCTCTACCTTACAAAACTAAATGTTGGAAGATCTAAGCTAAGGTTTACATTTCCTTCTAAAATAAAGACTTAACATCAAATTTAACTTTATATAAATCAAATTTATTTAAAATTGTAAAATTCATTGAATAAATAAATACTTTATACACTTCTTGAGTACATTTTAAACAATTAGGTAATTTTCCCCTTATTTTAAGTCATTTTGTGGATATTTGCCTTTTAATTTTAAGTAACTTTCAAAGCATTTTAAGGTCTTAAGAATCTGATGCCCGGTACTTACTACTTAATAAATGAAATGCTATTTTCTCAATTGCAGATAACCTAACACCACCGAAAAGTTCTAAAAAAGAGACCCTAGAATGAACATGCAGTTTTTTAAAGATTGATTTCCTTGTTCAAAAAAACGTTTCTTATAATGAGCACCCATTCCCAAATTGTGCTAAAACGAAAGCACGCATATGAGAATTTTGTGTTTAAATCGTTCCATTGTAAAATTCCCTCAATCCAATTAATGAAGTTCAGGCGGTGATTCACGTCGCCGGCGGGCTCCTTCTTCCCAGGCCGCGTGCGGCGCCGCCGTCCCCCGCGCCGCCGTCCGCCGCCCCGCCGCCCGTGCGATTCCTTTCGCTGCCCACGGCCTCCTGCGCTGGCGCAACGCTGTCAAGGCCCCTCCCACTCGCGACCCCGGGCGCCTGCCAGGCGCTGCGACAAACTGAAGCTCACTCTGCCACGAAACTGAAGCTTTAAATTCTAGCACTAATATTACACCTACTAACAGGAACCATTTTGAGGCCAAAAATATTTTGTTGATTTATATTCGGAATTTAAAATGTATTATTTCTGTTGTCTATGTGGAGGTTTTGTGAATCGTATTATTGTTACAGAATTTTGTATCACAGGATACCTTATTTCGAACAAATTTGACGAGATGAAAAATATTTATCCATCTACGTTTTTGAATTAATAACAAACAAAATCTTATATTCGTAATTTATCAGCAACAGATCTGATACTTAAATATTTTTACAGTACTTTTATAATGATTCAGTAATTTTCATTATCAGTGTATCACTCATTTGTTAATATGTACGTACTTCATAACTCACATATTGCTTCTCGAAAATTATAGCTCTTCGGAATTCAAAATGCGAGCTATCTAGTTATGTATTCATTTCTATCAAAAATAGTAATGCAGATGGCAAAATATTGTGTAATATCTGTTAGAACACTTTGTTGACCACTTGACCCAGATCAGATCATAATCTGAAGAATTGGTGCTTCAACAGAAGTACTAATCACGAGAAGTAAGGATACATCAAATTATCGAAGCACTTTTCGAATTAGTCTTTGTAACAACGCATTCAGAAATGACATAGTAGTCAAAATCAACCCTAATAACATAGTTTGGTTGTTAATAGTACAATTAATTTCTTGAAAAGGAAGACGGCTAATTAGATTTAGCCCATGTGAGAAAATCAAAGCCAGGGAGTTCACAACAACTAAATTACAGTTTCCGAGATACGTAGTTCTGCAACGACGCCCTCCTGGCATTTTCTCTTGCAATTCCGCCGTCCGCAGCAGTTTCGTCAGTGGACGAAGTGAATTGCCGGAGAAGGTCTGCTCAGGAGAAGGGGGAAAGAGGCAGAAAAAGCGCTTGGAAGGCGCTGGGACGGAGGACGCAATGGCGTCCACGGGCCCCGAGGGGCCTCGTCCTTCTCGTCGGTCAGCTGAATGCCGCGGAAATGCAACGGCCAGCGATCAGTCACTGATCGCCTCTGACGGAGAGTGGCGAGCCTCGTACGCTGCAAGCCAGGGCCGCCTGTACGTTCTCCAAGTACAAAATAATGTTGAAGCCCTCCTGCAGAGAAAAAATACTCAAAAATAGTTTCGAATTAAAATACGATTTTGAATTTTTAAATATGTTTTTATTACTTTCTTGCCCTTAGTTCGTAAGAAGAGAAAGTTACCAGAAAACGGCGATTTTTTGAAAAATTCTTATTGTCGGGCCCTGGTAACGAAAATGTGGATACATACTTTAATACACAGTAAATTACTTCTTCTATCACGTGGTGTAGCCAGAATCTTTTTGTGAGTCTCCAATACCGGAAAATTGATTGACGGGTCTGTCTGTCTGTCTGTGGTCAGCGCTAGTGGCCACACCGTTAAGCCGTTTTTTTCCAAAATTTAAATTCCCCTATCGATCTTATCAAACTCCAGGCTTTAGGAGTTTCAAATAGATATTTTTATTTCTGAGGGTACTTGACATGTAGACTTAAAACATTATCAAAATTTTCTCAAAAATGGCTCCAATGTTTTTTATTAAACTTTGTCCTCGGATAGCACACAGAACGCATAAGAGAATAGTGCAGATCTCATGTTCGTTAAAATATCATATTCTTCGAAAATTGCAAAAGTCCAATTTTTGGGACGTCATTCTACAACTATAATATTGAAGACATAGATTATTCCCTTAATTAAACCTGTTCCTTAAAAAACATCTTTAAAGAAAGTCATCTTAAGTTTTGGACCAAATATAGGAAATTTTTAATTTTGTTAAAACATTTTTTTTCTCTACAACGGTAAGTTTTTCCATTAAATTTTCTCCTCGTATCAAGGGACAGTGAAAAAGATTGTACTAGTCCCATTTTCGGTGGATAGTCCCTCTTCATGTTTTCGAAAATTGCAAAAAATCTAACATTTCAAAACTACAAAATTGAAGGTAGAGATTTTTGCTGTAGATAAAGTCTGTTCTTAAACATCGTGTTGAAAAAATGAGTAGTTTTCGTTTAAATTGGGCTTGAAATTAATGCAATTTATTTAAAAAATCATTTGCTGAAAAACCGTTCCAAATTTTGTCTTCAATATTATTTTCCCGGATAAAATAAGAGACGCTTAAATAAATTGCGTGGGACTCATTTTCGTTGAACTTTCTTAAGTTTCAAAAATTGCAAATTGAGAAATACTACTGTTATAGCACCACTAGTTATAGTAGACGAATTGATTCAGAATTGTTTTACAGATACAAATATATTTCATTACTTTTCGAATATTATGTGAATTTTTATCTAAGACGCAAAATCTCGCATGGAACGGTGCCCTTAAACAACAGCTTATTTTGCTTGTAGATAAATCCGGTCCTGTTACGAGCAAACGTGTTTGAACATCCGGTGCATAGCGTCAGATTTCACGAACAGGACATTTCCAGCACCAACGAGCCACGCCCTTCTCCGCAAGGCGAACAAAAGTCCCTCCCGGATGTCGCCGAGACGTGGGAGGGAGGGCCTCCTCCTCCCACGCGGAATCCGGCACCGAACCGCAGGCGCTGGGAGGGCTTTGTCAACAACAACGCGCCCTAATCTCTCTCTGACACGCCATTTGGCGGAAGCGTTGTCTACACTAATTCGCGCTTCTCTCCGTGAACAGCAACATTTCTACTCGCGTCTCCCGCTCCTTCGTATGAGTGCACCGGGTGTCCAACTTCTTTTATCCCGGCGCACTATTAGCTTTTTTCCCCTAGTGAGAGTGATACCGTGTTTTTGCGGTCCGGCGTGGACAATGCGTCTAATTTGACCACTTCGCGCCGTCGCGTCGCCCGGAGAGAGAGACGAAGGGGGTCGCCCTACGTCTGAAGGCCTCGCGCCGCGCCGACCGCCTGGAAGTGAAAGGGAAGCCGATTCGCCGAGACCGGCGCGCACAAAAAACGCGTCCGGCAGACGCAGAGAGCAACGGGGCTTCCTGCTGCCCCGCCCTCGCGGCGGTCAAGGCGACCCTGGCCTCCGCCCTTGACTCCGTCGCCCGGGCCGACCCGGCCCGGCCCGGCCCACAGAGCGCGGGAAAATCTCGCGCGCCACTCGCTCGCCCACTCGCGAACGATCTCTTTTGGGAAAAATCGCAATCGCTTTTCTGTTTCATGTAAAATGTGGCGTCGTTCTTCGCTGCCGCTTCTCCGGGAGCCGCGATGAGAGAGATTTTTCTTATAACTCGATTAGTCGCTGTTCCTTTAATTTACTTCCACGACTTTTCAGTCTTCTCCATCTTCTAGATAGTCCTTCTCCATGTGCCCCTTGGTCTGCCTGCAACTCGTTGTCCCTGCGAGTTCCAATCTAACGCTTGCCTTTCTATTGCGCCTGTAGCTTTAATCAGTGTGTGTTCTATCCATTGTGATTTCCTCTTTGTAATCTGGAGTTTTATGGGTACTTCTTCGGCTTTCCTCCACAGTTCGTTATTTTACGTTTTTGTGGGCCAGTAGACTTTAAATAATTTTCGTTGACACCTGTTTAATGCGATGTGATAATGTTTTATTTATTTTGCGGTTGGTTCTGGGACATACGCAATCTTTGGTCTTGAGTTGCATTCTTTTTTATTTCCGTAGATTTTTTACACTCTTTTTATATCATATCATGCGTATGTATTCATTCCTCTTTTAACATATATTACAATTAAAATAATTAAATTCGACTAGTTTACATATTCATCATCTGCTGATATACCATATTCAAAGCGTCAAGACATTCACTGTTTTTAAAGGTTATATGATTCAGAATAACATTACTATCGTCCATAATAGAATCAAAAGTGCTCGTATTTTTTCAGCAATTTACATTTTTTGCAATTAAAGGTAATAGCTTTCAATATAATTTTAATGGAGTAAAATTGCAATAAAGAACATTCAGGCTAATAATATATTTTGCATATGGTTTTCTGCGTACTACATTAACAGGCAAGACTCGAATAATGGGGCATGAGACCTTCGAAGAGTGAGAGGAGCTCTCTGAATGAAGTAAACTGGTAGTCTTCTAAGCCAGTAGTCCTTCAGATCGAACAAACTTCACGCTCTTAAATAAGGAAAAGGTTATTTTTGCAGATTGTGTCTTACAACCATTTTATTTTTGATGTTATTCTTCACTTTCATGTCTTTAGTTTTTAAAATGGTTCAAGTTATGTGAAATTTGCTGTGGACAAAGAGGATTCACGACACATTTTTTCGGAGTGACTCTTTTCTTTCTTTTTCCATTCCACCTTGTCTCCATAATCATCATCATCATCGTCTTCTTCTTCTTCTTCTTCTTCTTGTTCTCCTTCTTCTTCTTCTTCACCCATCTATCAAAACCATTCACCTGAGGCATGATCGAAAAGGCTGAAGATCCAGTTTTATAACAAATAATATTTTACTCCTGAAAATATTCAATAATTACGTCTGAAAATATGTATCGTCGAAACTAATTATTTTCACTTTCACCATATTTGCTTCTCATTTATTGATAGATTCAGTAGAAAATTCTCAAATTTACTTTGAAATGAAAGTACGTAATATAACAAATTAAATAATTTTATATATAAATTAAATAATTGAACTCATTTTGAGAAATGATCATTAATGTCTTCGCCTGATAATGCCAACTTAACATAAATTAAAACGTAAATAAAATAAAATATGAAGAAAATTTAATTTGTATTATTCATTATACTTCTCAATATTAAAACAATTTGCACATACTTTCTAAATTTCCTTATCATTACTACTTTAGTGAATAATGAAAACATATAACTTATTTCCATGAGCGTGGCACGTGTAAAGTGCAATATTATCTGAAATGAAACTAGAAAAAAGAGAGAAGCCAAAAACTGTTTAAATGTTTACGCATTGAAGCAAAATAGAAAAGAGTTTTCAAATATTTTTAAAATAACAAATTGATTTTATTGTTTGTATTGTCTTTATATTATTTTTTATTGAGAGGTACGCATTTATATTGTATTAATTTCACTGCGGGACATAAATGTCACTGAGAGTGAGTCATGTTTTTCGCAATATGAGTTCTTTACCTCGTATTTGTATCGTTGTAACTGTAACTCTGGCTTTTTGACATGTGACTCAGGGATAACGAAACAAATTTACGAGTCAAACACGACTCAAACTTTCACCGGTATTGTGTTTTTGAGACACAACAACAAGTCTAAGAAGTAAGTCAAGAAAATATTTGCATTGCTTTAAATAAAACTTATTTGCCTCCTTCTGCAGAGCTCATCGAAATGCAGAGCTGTCTTACGCGTCAAGTTCCTTTCACAGTGTCGACACAGAAACACAGACGATGA
>BOPP01000077.1:3930940-3943146 GCA_017312745.1 Gryllus bimaculatus | reverse complement strand
GAACCCCTCGACGCCACGGGCCCCACGTACGTCCTCCCCCGGGGCCCGGCCGACGCGTGGCGCGTAGAAAGCACAAAACGCGCTCTCCGCCTTCTCAAAGCTTTCCTCCGAGCGGAGACGCCTTTGGAAAAAAACTGGAGTAATGTGCCTCGGAGATGTCACCGGGCGCGTCGCCAGGGACTTCGACGCGTGGGTAAGAGAGGAGCGCGGCAGGTGGATGCTTTGGAAAGCGAGTGGAGAGCACACCGCCATTCTTTCCATTGAGGACTCCGAGGAGAAGCGACGCGACGCGCGCAGCGTCGTTCATTTGTCGCGTTCATTTGTGTCGGAGGAAAGCGCTCCCATATCGAGTGGCGCCTTCCGGCGTCGCGACGGCCACGAGAGCAGAGCGCTTGCGCAAGGCCACCGCCCCCCTCCTCCTCCCCAGGAGAGCGCTCGGCGGCGGTGCCTTGCGCCTTTCTCGCACCCGAGCGCAAGATCAGTGAGAAAGAAGTGTTTGCATAAACATCCTATTTTAACACTTCCACCTCACGCGCACCCTCTGCTTCCCCGCCGGACGAGAGCCGTTGCGAGTCCGGCTTCGCGCCTACTTGCGTGCTTGCCAGATGCTTGCGAAGGCTGCTGCGCTTGCGAAGGACGTTCGTTGATTTGTGTTCTGGGCTTACAAATTGGAAATGCATCTGAATATCCAGTGGCTGGACCACTTAAAAAAATAGTTGTAACTTGTACTTCTTCACTTTCTACCGAGCGAGGTGGATCAGGGCTGAGCGCGTTGCCGTCACGATCGGGAGACCCGGGTTTGATCCCCGCGCCGGCCATTCTGACCACGTTTCTTTTTCGTGGTTTCCCTCTGTCGTCTAGATAAATGCAGGGATGGTGTTACAGAAAATACCACGACCGCACAATTGGCGTAGCCAAGCCGGTTTCGTTAACTAGGTTGATTAATTTTTTATTTGAACGACTTTTCTTCAGATGAAGTGTTGATTATACTGAAAATGCCCCGTGAAATAATATTTTATTAGAACTTAAGATTGATATTGCGTAACCTTGGTCTTAATGGCTCCTGTGAAACCTAGCATATTCGCCGTTCCTTTTTTCAGAACATAACGTTTAATATTATAATAATCATTAGTTTTATTTTGTATCAGAATTAATTACACTACTAGAACTAGAATCGTATTCATACGGTCCACGAAAACGAACTAAATTGGTGATATACTAAATTGAGCAGAACACGAAGTTTTAAGACTTAAGATTTTAATATATATATATATATATATATATATATATATATATATATATTGTGTGTGTGTGTGTGTGAATATAACAAAATAAGATGTAGTACAAGATAAAATGCGGCACGTCAGTCGGTATGATGATGGGGATATTTCACCGCAATTTAAGAGATTATCTGAAGTGATGTCAGTTCTCTGCCCCTGTCACATCTAATTAGCACTCCTCTTCATTCATAAAATGCTGTCTTTATAATTTCTTCCCACCCAATATTAATTGGATTTTCCCATGAGTCTGCGCGAGAACAATTCGCTATTAAATGCCTTTTCAGATAACTATCATTATCGCGTGTTCCATCTAGTTCACTGATAACTGCGAAATGCACTTCTCATATCATAATTCGTGTTAATTAAAACTATTTACTTGCTGTTTAATTGGTAGTTCGTTTGCATCTTTGTCATGAAATGAGGCGAGAATTACAGATCGTATTTTCTTTCCAAGGCGTTTAGCTAATATTTTCATATTGTAAACACCAATCGCCACTCTGATGTCGCTGTATTGTTGTGATAACATCAAACACAATTCAATAGTTCCTTATATTGCTGAAGTGACGCTTGAAAAATGTTTTCCTTTCAGATACAACGATGTTCATGATCCTGGGAATATAATCTAAATTTTAAAAAATGCTGTTTTATGGTTCTTACCTAAACATTTTATGCTTCATTGTAATCCTTTCGCCTGGAGCGAGTACTAGCTGTCCTAGATCTTCACCAAACAAACAGACAAGGGAGCCCCACCCACAAAAGAGCGACCGCTCAAAGAAAGTGTCACTTTTAACATGTTTTTAAAAGCCGCCATGTTGCCATGCTGTTAACGCCCACCCGTTTGGTTGCTTGTGTGTTCAGTCGCGCTGGCGGTGGTCACCTCCGCGTCCGCCGCCGCCTCCCCCGCCGGAGGGCGGCGGCGTGCCGACGCGCTCGCGTCCGGCCCGCGCCGTGAAGCGCGCGGCCCAGCCCATCCAGGCCCAGGCGCGCGCCCTGTAGGGGGTCGCCAGCCATGTAGTGCTGCAGTCGGCGAGGTGGGCGAGATCCGCCGAGCCGCCGCCGCGGCGCCGCAGCAGCAGCAGCGCCTGCCGCCAGAGTACCTGGCGTGCTGCAGCAGCTGCGCGCATGTCGAGCAGGCGCAAGCGAGGCGACAGCGTGCGCGCGCCGCCGCTCGCGGCCTTCCGCGCCGCCGCCGACTCCGCCAGAGCTTCGTTGGGCGCCAGGTAGTGCAGGGCCTCGCCGCCGGGGCAGATCGTCGCGAAACACGCCGGACGGACTTCACCAGGGGCCCCCCGCTTCCTTTAACTATAGAGCCCATTTTTCTTTGGGAAGCACCAGGCCGCTTTGATTTATAATAAAAAGAAAACGGTAACCTTACAAAACAAGTTATCACGTAAATTCTATTACTAATTATCAATTCTACGGTATCCAATAATCTATAATAATATAAAAATAAAAAAAGTGAATAATAATAATAATAATAATAATAATGAATTCAATGACTTGTCACCGACATCGATTCCACAAAAAGTAGTGAATGAAAGGCACGGAATTTTTACAAGATCGTCTTCAGGATTATCGCAGTGTTCTTGTAAAGTTTGGTAAAAATTAATGCATCGCAAATGCAAATTATAAATAATTTAAGTAATATGTTGGTAGATGTAGCACGATCATTTATTTTTCTCCTTTGTTAAGATCACATGGTTTCTAATATATTCCGCCAGAGGCCGGTAGCGGTTCAGCAGAACTGGTACTTAATAGATTTCCTAGACAACACACGTAGTGCGTAAGATATAACAATCAATCTAATAGTAATGTACTCTAGAATATAATGAAAGAAAATTTTAATATTTTCTTCAATATTGAACCAATTACAATAAAAATAATAACCTTCAACACCATGGTTAATATAAAATTTATTTTTTCCGCTTTCTCAAGGATTGCATATGAAGAAAGCCTGGGCGAAGCCGGGTATTTTACTAGTTACATAATAAATTATATTACAATAACTAATTTCCACCTTTCACTGGGTCAGAAAGTGACCTTGTCAGCATTAGTGCATGAAGAGTTGCCGACAGTCAGGGAAAAACGACGCACATGTACTCGTAACTTCGTTACATGAAATATCTCCCCCTACGCTCAATGGAAAAAGTGATTATCTAAGACCCTTCTAAATGCTTAAGAGGCTTTTAACGTTTATTCTGGGACATTTTTAAATTGTACACGATATTGATGCACTTTTTATTTTCTGTGCATGCGATAATTCGAACGATACACTGGGTTTGTAGGTATATTATACCATGGAGGTATTTCTCCATGTTTATGATCCACCAGAATCGTGCGTTATCACATGATTCGTAGTATGTGTGATAGAAAAGCATTATCACGGATTTTGTTGGTGCCGCCAGGGTATTCTGTTAACTGTATATCCACATGACGCAACATCATGTTGATGGTCAGCCTTCACTCGAACTAATTCGAATAAAAAGGATGTGGCATTAAGAGAGATTAGCTAGAGCAGCACACACTGCTGTCACGATTTAGAATTACTTCCATTTATCATGTATTATATAAAAAATGGAAATATGGGCTAAACTGATCTAGAAACGTCTTTCTAAGAATTGAAATATAAGGATGTAAGGAAAATTTATAGCATCAAAAATAATCGGTAAGTTATATAAATGCCAACCAGTCTATTCCCAGTCACCGTTCTAACTGATTTATCAACTTTGCATATAGAGAAGAGAAGATAAAAAAATTTACGACGCATTACGTGCAGAGCCCTCTCACTGACCCAGTTTTGTTTCTCGGCCTTCTATTTGTTTTGTACGGTGATATCTTACGGGACTGGAAGCCGCCGACGTGGCAGGCGTGATTTACCTATGCATTGTGATTACCACTTAATGAAGAACTGGAAGTGAATGGGCTTGCGTAGTACATACTAATCACAAAACTATTTTATCGATTTGTAAAAAGCAGAACTTATTCAAATATAATGTTTATTTATCGCAGAGCTATCTGTTAAATGGTTTGTTATGAAACATTCATACAAAGAACGTTTGGAAAGAATAGACATTCACAATCAGGAATGAGCAAAAACAAAAAAAAATGATATCGTATGTGTTTATCGGCATGTCAAGCGATATAAACAAATAGTGCATCAAAGGTATTTGTGTGTTGTATTTGAAAATATATAGATAATAAAAATATGACACTATTGGGAAGAGAGGGATCAAAAGGACAGAAAACTCTGTAAACGGCAGTACTCAAATGCGTCAAAAAGTTTAATGTGAAGCAATATAGGGCCGATAATCACGGGAGAGTGTAAAATAGACGAGGTGTTAGATATAACAAAAGTAATTGTCTATTAAAAAAATGGAGACTGAGTGAAAGATAAAGATTACAAAAAACGTAAATTATAACATCATCCTGCCTAATAGTAGGTTTAACGTAGTTATAACAAGAACAAACTTTCTTACCAGGGCAAAATACAGCCATTGTGTAAGAATACATTTTTTGAAATCGAAGTACTTATTAAATATTTTTGATTTATTTAGAACAATTCTTTGTAATTTTATCACGATGCATTGCGATTCAAATTGTTTTCCAAAAGTATCTGTTTTTCATACAAAAGTTTCTTTCACCCTAGCAATACCATTGTATAAATGATCCTGAGTATTATCAATAGGAGGATGTCTTTGACAATTTCGATAAAATAATAATTTGATATAATTAGTAATATTATTTTCTATTAATGCAAAATAAAATATTCAATCATATTATTATTCAATCATACGTTCTGCAAATGCAAGAAGATCGACTGTTTCCCATCAATATTTGTATTAAATGGCAAAACATATTACAGTCAATGGCCAACCAATCTTTATAACATAACAGTGTTTTAAATTATATATTCGTCGAAAGACTGACACACCACAAATATTTCCAAAAAATATTGTTTTTGAATGAGTAGTCTCGAATGTTTTTTACACACAGCCAAAGTCGTTGTAATAACTCAAATTCTAACAAACACTAGTGATAAATTGCAATGTATTTAGAACAAAATGCGTACAAACAAGATCAATAATTTTCAACTTCCACAAAAAATTGAAACCTATAAAAATTAAATCATAATCGAGAGCAACTACTCCCCCGCTCACGCACGTGCTCGCACTCACACTCCCATTCACATTGGCACTGCCAGAGTGAATACAATCCCAGGGCAACTAGATGGCGTTGTAGCCGGGCGTTGTCGCGTGAGGCGAGGCGGGACCAGGGGAAGTGAGTGGGACAAGAAGGCGCTGGTGGAGCAGGGCGGAAGGAATGGAGGGGAAGATAAGTGGAAGAGGGAGGAGCGGAAGGAGCTGAGAAGCGAGCGCAAATGGAAAAGAGGAAAGAGTGGGAAGAACGGGCGGGGCTGCTTCATAAATGATTGTGATAAAAAATAACCAGGAAACGCCGGGTAATCAGCTAGTAAATTGTTTCTTTTATTTACAATGCAGATAATTGATTTGTTTCTGATTACAGATTTGTTTCTGATTTTTATACGTTTTTGTATAAATGGTTTGGCAAGTTATCTAATGTCAAAATTATATATTACTTCAGTATGTTTTTGATTTCACAGAAACATAAATTGCAATATTAACATTACTTTCAACAAAAAAGATGTTAAAACGCGAGGAAGGCATTACACCCTTACGCTCGACGTAATCGATGTACTTTTCTGATTATTTCCTTTGGCTGAGCATTGCCCACGGTTTGCTTGACTTACTCCGCTCTGAAGGGGATTAGTTTCTGCAACTCTCTTTCAGACGAACGTTCAAGTAGAACGTCCTCTCTGCTTTCATTTCTCTAGTTCAAGATCAAAGAAAACAATTAACGAGCGGCACAAGTATGCGGCTGAACATTGTTTAACTGCATCGGGTTGCGTCAGTGACTTTCGAAAGGACTCGTGCGCGAGAATTGCCTTGTTGCATTGTATCGCTAGATCAACTTTCTCCAGGTAATTAGCGAAATAATAGCAAGGCTCCCAAGGCAATAAAGAGATTTCCGGGAGATTCCAACCTTCTTTTGAAGAAGCCTTCGGAGCATTCGACCAATTAGGGAAGCAGTCATAGAATCGTATTAATGAACATTTACTTCTAACGAATCGGTATCTTTGAAATGGTTCCTTTCCTTTAAAGTGGGAAATTTGTAGAAAATTGTACTTCCTGTACGGAATTTGTTTGGAACATAATGAAGGAATGAATACATGTTTTTTTAATGAATGTTACAAAAATCTAAAGCATTTAGAGAGGTCGATTATGTTTTTGCCAATGATCACGTGAAAAATTTCTTATTACAGAATTATAAGGTATAATATTTGCCCCTGATTGGTAGGCAACTCAGAAAGCATTGGTGTTCGGCGTGTCACGTTCGGACGCATTCAAATACAATACGTGTAGCAGTCAAACGTCAATGCGTGATGAGTTCAGAATGAGAATTACAAACACGATGTGTAACATGAACATGTGAATGAATGAATGAAAGAAGGGGAAGTCGTGTGGGGTGAGAAAGATTCTCTATATCCTCTTTTTTGTTCTCTTGGACACTTTTATTCCAGAAAAATTTCACTTCTTTATTTTGCGTCTTTTTTCCCATCAGAGATATGAAAGGAATTCAAAGATTACTCTTGGAGCAATGGGATATACGTTTCCTCAAAGTATCTGTTGCGACATACTGTTTATTGACAGTCTTTTTCTATGACCTCTCGATCTCGGCAGTTCTCAAACAGTCAAAATGAATTCAATTAATTTCACATTCGAAGAAAATGAATGCCGTTGATCAAAGGTTATGTTTATGGGCAGGCTCTAAGATTTATAGAGCGGCAGTTCTAAAAATAGTCTTACATTTTTACTTCGAAGTCACTCCGACGCAACCCAAAAATGCAAAAAAAAATTGTTTGTTCGGTAATTTACCTTGACTTGAAAACTTGGTTCAGAATGCTAATAAATAAAATTTGTAAATGTTAAGCTAAAGATGAATTTAGATTATTCAAAAATGATAGAAAAATAAAATGAAATTAATTCCAAAAACGAAATAATATTTCTAGTAAAACAATAATCCTTAAACTTGAAAAATATCTTAGATCTTAGAATTACAAGGCTATTGCAGCCTTATATCATCATACGACTCTCCAGTATAATAAACTGGGACGAAAGTTTCTCAAATTATGAACAATAACATTATAAATACACTGTAAACTCTTCAACTTCAGGCTGTAGTGACTATAATATAATTATGTTTTTGTCATTACCTAATGAAAAAATTTAAATTCTATATGATTATCCGCCGTTGTCTGAGTATTACTCATCATCAATGATAATAATCCAATAAAAAAATTAAACAGACTCGCTTTCCCCTTTCTCCTCGCTTCACATTTCGTAAACCCTGCCCGCCCATCAGTCTCTCATCTCGATCCACCCCACCCTCTCCGACTACTCCACCTACTCCTCGCACATCACCTGCCCCGCCCTGGCTGTCCCAGGCTCTACTTCAACCAACTCCCCCCGCTCCTTTTGCTGCGCCAACTTTGCCTCGCTCTCCCTTCACACCCACATGCGCATTATTCTCACAGACCACCTACCCACCCCCTCCAGAGTACAAGAATGCCTTCCCCCATTGAAATATTTTCCCACGTGTAATTGATATGTATGCATTTTAGTTAAAATTGCTTACCTCATTAAAAGAAATATGCTGGAACATATACCGATACATTCATTATTAGCATACTAGCTGATTACCTTTTTTGGATAGTTATTGATTGATTACTTTGATTCCGGGCGCGTCAACTGCTGTAGTCATTAGTCCCGTAAGTGTAGGGTATTTTATCGCGGTTGGTGCCGGGGTTCTTCCTCCGTTGGACAGCGAGATCCGGCGCCGACCTACACGTCGGTTAGTGGCGTTTTCCCCAACCAGGTAACTCCCACCAGCTCCCTAACAGCCTGTCCGCACTGAACGCCTGTCCGTTTCCGCCCTGCTCTGTCCCGCTTCGTCCGGTCCCACCCGACTCCGCCCCGCGTCACCTGGCAACTCTCGGCAGCCTCTCTCACACGTTGCGAGATGCATGACTTCTACTAACATTTCGTGATGTTAATAATTCCTAACAACCCTTTGGAATTGTGAACGTTGAAATGATTTTACTCTACTTCCCAAAATCTGAAAGGAATCGCTCCAGTGGTTCAAACATGTTTGTGAAACTAATACATACACATTCATATACAATAATTGTATACAATAAGACGCGATTAAGAAAAAATATTATTATATTTGAATGAAAATTTTGTAACTTAAAAAACCAACAAAAGTCATTGTATTCAAAACGATATTCGTGTTATTTATATTAAATGCAAAATACGTTTCCCTTCGTAAATATTCGGAAACAAGAATCAGAGATGCAACGAGGAGATAACTTTAGAAGGGGCGTCGGACACTTTCGCCTCCCCTCGCCCACTCGCTGGCTCCGGCGGCCCTCTCTCGCCGTTGCATCACGCGCGGCTCCGCACTGATCCAGAAAGTGCACGCGCTCGGACACGTCGGCTCAGCAGCAGGGCCTCTCGAGGTTGCACTTCTCTTCGGCACGGGCGAGACATGTGTTGAAATGATATGTGTTGTAACCACAAAGACGGAAAGAAAGGTGTTTTTATTGATATTGAATAATATGGGGAATTTGTGGTAGATTTATTGATTATCTCAAAGAAAGAAGCGACAAAGGCAAGTTATTTTTCACAGAAAAACCACTTGTATTAAACTTGTTTATTAATAATTTATGCACGAAAAATATTAAGCAATGCAAAGAAGAAAAATTAAAATATTAGAGAAAAATAAAAATGGTTTGTGTCCCAAAATAGAGGAAAAAAATAATTGATGTAATTTCAATATAAAATAGACATAAGTAATTTTAGTGTGTGAATATCATCATATTACTGGTTAGAAAAGAAATTAAACAAGGTTTTGTATTCTTCATAGGACTGTGGCATTCGATATCCTACATGAATTGTTACTATCAGCATCAACTGTAGAAAACCCTCAGTGCTTTTATAAAGGTGTAGCCGCACGACGAAAACTGTTATGATCAACGCCAAATAAAGTCACAGAGATTTCCAATAAGATCGCTACGTCAATTCGCAGGCATAAAAATCTCCTCCGTTTTTCGCTCTAGCGGTAATTTAAATATTATCTATACTAGTTCTTGCATTTCGTTTATGATCCATTCCGTACTAATTGCTAATGAAACAAAAAAGTTGTTCTATCAACTCCTATGTTCTTGTAGCGCCAAAAGTCGTATAATATCACATTTCAATTTTGTTTCAAATTGCAATGTTTTCGCTGCTAATTTCCTGATGGCCTCAAACACGAATGCTGCATTTCAATGATTCCATAAACGTAATTTTAAAGACGTAAGCAAGGATATATAGATTTTCTGGATTACCTAATCTCTTGGAGTAATTGAGAACCGAAATCTCCTGTCTGACGGCACTATATCTTTTAAATGTTGAATAATATTGGTGACGAAACTCTAAGGACGAAGGATCGGTACGCCAGAGATCAAACATCACATACCTAAAGAAGATTCACTCTCTGCTATACCCTCCAAGAGGAATGAAAAGTGGACTGACAATACTCTCGACATCAGATAAATGGGCTTGGAGATATATGACTCCGTTAAATTAGGCAGATAATATAAGATTTCTGTAAATTTTCGAAATTAAGGACAACGCTAAGAATATTGTTCTTTAATGTGTTATTAAAAATGGCAGGCCAAGGAGTAATATTGCAGCTTACCATGATATTACAGCAATAACGTTTCATCCGGGTACAGGAAGTAGTGGTATCCCGGCAAGAGAAAGACATTTAACCCGACAGGCACGACGTAATACACTTTCTCTTTGTTTGCGCGGGTGTCAAAGAAATCGCTCACGCAGTTTGCAAGGTTACGAAGGGGCACAAATGTGAGGAGGCAATCTACTCATCCATAACACGTCATTTAATTTCCTTAGCGCCATTCGTTCGACTGTTGATACACATTCGCTGAGAAGTCCGCTATCGAACTTGCCTATTAAGTAACGAGAGCAGGCTAGTACAGTCCGTCGAGACCCGGTTCTACAGCGCTGGTGATTCGTATCTGTGCTTTCGCTAGTATGCACTCACCCAAAGGACAGCCTTCCATCACAGTATCTCTCTTGGCATTACAGGCTACTCGATTGTTTCCTTGTAATACACTTTTTAAACAAAATAATTAATCTTTAAATCGTTATTAGTTATTTGACAAAAATGTGACGCAATGAGAAGCAAACACGCGAGAAACTGACTACTACTTCTACTGTCTATTACTTAGAATAAAAATAGAATAAATCACGGTTTACGGGTTGCTGGCTTATAAGCCGACATGTTTGCTATCTAGATGTTTAATCACATTAAGAACTTGTTGATGTTTTTCTACTATTTTCTTCAAACTGGTCAAGTCTTTTTCGCTCTTTCATCAAAATTGAAGCAAATAAAATACTGTGGAGATTAGCATTAGAAACTACAAGTTACGTAATAGATCTATAAATAATGTTTCAATCAATTTCATTATTTTTTAATGTGAATGAGAACATATAAATTGTCCCGAACGTTGTTTCCTTGAACATGAGAATGTTGAAACTTTTTGAACGAACTCGACTTCGTTGCTCTATTACGGTAAGTATAAAACCAGATCTGAGTAAAGAAAACGTGAATACTTACATATGATTTCAATTTCATTTCCAATTTCAATTTCAACATATAATTCGTTATTAGTAGAGTGCCAATATACATATACAAATCAGTATTTTGACGTTATATCAAATATTTCACACAAAAATATTGCTTTTTTAAATATTACCTGGTTCTAGATATTCAAGTAGTTTATTCAATACAACACAACATTTACAATTAAAAGTACGGTATGCATATTTTATTTGATTGGCAGGGCGTTGAGTCAATAGTCGCGCGACTCTCAATCATCGCAGAGAATATCAAAGAGAACTTTGTTCCATTACTCCGATAGGGAATGGAACACGTAGACACGATCGAACGTTCGCCTTGTCTTAAGATCGGGTACTCAGAAAATCCATCAGCTCGTGGGCACCTAGAATCAAACATAGCATCTAAAACGTGCCGTCACAAATGAAAATGTATTCTCAGTGATGTGTACTATTCTTTGATCAGCGCTTCCGCCAATCAAGTAGAGCTGAAAAGCGCCCAGAACCTCGCGGCGAAAGGCCTTCGGAGGCTGTCGTCGTGGGAGCGCGTCGAAGGGCGCGTGCCCGTGGAAAGGAAACGTGCGGCGAGCGCCAGCGCCAGCGCCCCGAGCGGCCAGCAGCGGGAACAGCGCGACGAAAGTGGTCCCATTGTAGCCGCCTCCGCCGCCGCCGCCGCCTCCGCCGCCCGGCCGCTTTGAGCGGTGACGCAACCGAGGGCGCGCGGGAGCCGACGCCGCTCTCCTTGCCAGTGGTCAATCTGGGCTTGGAGACACCTCAACGACGCGGTTAATCGGTCTCACTTGCCCTTATTTCGCCAGATCGTCTGTTTCTTTAATGATTCTTCGAATATCATGCCATATTTTCTGCACTGAAATTAAAAGCGACTGCATAAGACAGACAACACCGTTCCCTGCTGCATCGTTGACCTGGAAGTACAAAGTTTTAGGGTGGACAGTGTTGTATTTTGAATAACCTAGCTGCGTCGAATTCAACCACTGTCTGGAGGAGAACTCTAGAGGGCAAATTTTCCATTTCTCCGAAGGCGAACGTCGGAACAGTATCCTAATAAATGTTCCACGGACTGCGCGGGGTCTTTCCTTCCTCTTCTTGTCTTATCCTCCCCCTTTCTCTCTCTCTCTCTCTCTCTCTCTCTCTCTCTCTATAT
>BOPP01000077.1:3901743-3929036 GCA_017312745.1 Gryllus bimaculatus | reverse complement strand
TCTGCCACGATCGCTCTACGACGGACGACTACGAGATGGAGTTTACATGAACCTTGACATCTCTGAATTGCACTAACGATAGGGACTTTTCGCTTACAAACAAGGCTGGATTATTCAAAAGGTACTGGATAAAACACTTAGGACTTTTATGGATCAGCGTACTACTTCTTTGGTAAAAATGGGTAAATCATTCTTTTGCGAAAATTCAATATGATCTGTAAACATGTGCATCTTGAAAAAACGAAGATTATTTCGGAATAAATACTTGAAAAATTCGGATGGAGGGGGTCTAAGGAATGAATAAAATATTTCGTGAACCATAAAGGTTCCATGATATGAATTGCTCACGGCCTCTGAAACACTCGGTATGAAATACAACTTAATTTTTCACTTTCTAACTAATAAATGTAGGTTTTCCAGTATATAAAAATGCAATGATATAATTAATAGTAGTCGCTACCTTTGTAGTATTGGTTAGTATTAGTTACCCTTGTAGAGTCACGTGTCGGTACTGCGTTAGTTTCGTAGTATTTATTTTCTGTAAGATTATCAACATTGTTCTATCCTGTTCTGAGTCATATTTCCGCTAATTTGAAACTCATTCTGTATATTTACGCGCTTGTCAGTTTCAGCATAGAAATTTTGACAATTTGAGTTACTGAGATACTGCTGGATTGTAGGAATTACGCAACTGCGTATTTGTATTTCGTAGGATTTATTAACGTTTACTGAACTTTTAACTTTTTCCATCAATCTCGTATTAAATTATCTACATTTATTTATAGACAATCATTATTTTTAAGTACATGAAATAACTAGCAACTATACTGAAGTTTTAACTTTCACGGTAATTTAAATCTCGGTTCAGTTGACAAAATTTTATATATTCAACGCAATAATAAATACTTAGATTATAGCCATGAAAACATATCACTTGTAGATGGCCTTTATACGTACAAGTATCTGTAATTTTTGCCGGGAGGAAATTTGCCGAACGAGAAGTAAAAATTTTTTCAGCGTATAGGCTGTGGCTTGAGGTACAAGTACCCATTATCCAGTTTTGCGTTAATGAAGGCGGATGATATAAAGAAATTATGAAATATGATTACTTATCGCCGCAACTGTCTGTGCTAGGTATGTCGGCTCAAAATGTATTTATATGCTTCTTTTTCTCATTTTTTTATAATAATGGATACTTTCATAGAAAATGTTGAGCATCTGACAAGATATTAAGTACATATTTTTCTCTTTAATAGAATACCAGTATTACCGTTGTAGTTAGAACTGCAATCACAAAACTACAGAAGCTAAACGAGGCAAAATTGAGGGTGAACACCAACATTGGTAGATAAGAAATGTCATACGAAATCATACGAATGTGAGTGATTTCCTCGCAGTGCAGTAGAGCGTACAATAATATTTAAAAACATCATACATTCCATTTCATTGTTATTTTTTTCTATTTCCACAAACTCAAATGTTTTTACGTTACAATTCGACGAAAAGAAATTAATATTCATTCAACTGCTTGATGTTTTCTCTTATCATACGCGAAAGCCCTAGTCAAATTCGTAATTTTAATCGTATTATTATATTAATGAAATATTTATTAATAATATGAAATATGAAAAGTAAATTATGATTTTATATTGCAGAACATAACGTTGATTTCTTTAAAATGTTTTGGAGAAAAATTTCTCTTCAAATGTTCGACTCATAAACCTGTGTGATATCATATCAATGCACTTTGCATTTTTTCTACAAAACCGTGAATCAAATGCATACCATCTAGATATGAAATCAAATGGAATCTATATAATATTTTTTCTCATCTATTCATTGTAGATGCTGTTTCGTGACAAACAACCATACTTTAGATTTTTTTCTGATACAATGTAATAAAAGTAGCTGATCCCTAAAAAAGTATGTCGTTAAATGCTTTACGTACGTGAACATGACTGACGCCATTTCGCTTTTACCGCAGTACAATCAAGACAACAGAAAAGTTAACGTACCACGAGAAAGTCTCGTCTATTATTCAGCATAACTAAGCGAAAACGTTGGAACAAAAGATAATTTAAAAATATCACAAGAGATCCACACTATTCCTCTCGGAACAAATGAATAACAAGCGCAGATCTCTCCACCTGGGCGTCCGTGTTCTCGCTCTGGAGACCGCCACACCTTTGCGCTCCAGGCTGCTCGGCAGCTTTGTTAACTGCATTTGCGAGCGCACGCAACTCAGTACACTTTCAGTATGCAGTTTTTTACGCTCATTAATAACATATGTTTATTGTCAGTCGTCCTCTCCTTTCTTATGAATGTCGTTTGGTGAGGCTCTGCTCCTTCGGTATGAAGAACGCTTCAGCCTTTCAAAATAAAATGGTTAGCATTGACATACCACCGCCGTGCTGCGTTTACAACAAAGAATTGCACAAAGATTTTGTTCTTCCCACAATTGACAACTGTATTCAACATCTCTCAAACAAAGTCTTGAATTCCTTACCAGCAAAGAGCATCTTAAAACTAGAGAAATTGTGTAATCAGCACAGAAGAATTCAATCAAGATTCTCCAAAGATAAGTTTAAACCTCCATAAAAAACTCACGATCTTCCTAAACCTCCTTTTTGTAACTTCATTTTCATTTCGAGGAAATTACTAACGATTCTTTGAGGTCTCCAGTGGGAATGTCCTTGCTATTTGAAACGCTAATACTGTGCGTGCTAGGTAACATCTCGATTTCATCTTGTAAAGCGCTTACCTCGCTCTATAAGAAAATGTGGAATAAATTTTAAAAAAACAAAACAGATTTGACTTCGGGCGTGGGAAGGGGAGCATGGCAACCACGTGGCCTGGACCGCCTCTGCTCAGATCTCGCCCGCGCGTGCGTTCGTGACTCATTCGACAGGCGAAGGCTGGCCCAATAAAGTGGATTCCCGCATTCGCTGGTTTTGTTGTGGCGTGAGGCCTTCCGGGTGTGAGGTGAAGGACGCGACATTTAGGAGGCGTTGGCAACGCACGCAGTGTTTGGTGGGGGGGGGGGTCATCATTGCCGAACCTACGTAGCGGGCACGAGGAAACATGCAATCTTTTTAGACATTGCGTTTCGTTGTTTTTATTGGTTGCTACTCGTAATTATCACCGCGCCGCCTTAACATGAAACATAATTTTCATTTTTGCAAGACGTGTTCAGTTTCTTCTAAATTATAATTATTACTAATATACCATCAAATGTTTTATAATAAAAATATATAAAAGTTCAAAGTTAATGTGATTCTTAAATACAAAATATTATCCTCAAACTTACAACAGATGAAATAACATACGAGTATATGTTAAATAATTTATCTTGAGTCAATTATTTAAAGATATTTAAGAATTGCTTGCATAGTTTTCGTTACTTTTATTTTATTGTTGGCCAATACTGCAACAAAACGGAAATTTTAGTGCCTCTGAATTAGAAAAATGCAAACTTTATCATTAAATATAATAGATGATAAAAGGAAGGTTTTCTTTCATAAAGTGCATTGAAATAGTCGGCGAAAAAGTGTCTTTTGTAGTTTCCTCACCAGGGGGTCGACGTTACTGCCCATTATGTATAATTCTAAATTACTAAATATTCCTATAATAACGTAATCAGAAATCAGATTCTCGGGTTATTGTGACCTGTCTTGGTATTTTTTACTTTTATTTCATCATTTGATCAAATGCTGCAATGTCCCATTATTGTACTTCTGAACACTAAACGTTTATTTTCTCCCTCCCAAACATCACACCTAATTTTGAATATTTTCAAGAAAAATAAATAAATGTAAATAAAAATTAAATAAATAAATATGCCAATATTGTATTTGAGCACACGTTTTAATGTCGCTAAATGTTTATTAACAAAAAAAAGATTTTGACCCCTTACAAATTAAACTGCTTAGAATTCCATAATAATTTTACATAGGATTTAAGAATATGAAGTTTTTGCTGTTTTATCTCAAGTAAATAATAGTAAACTATTCATTCCGAACTATTATAAATGTAACTCAGTACCAACTCTTACTTTGAACGTTCGCCATTTTTTGTTCGCAAAAATAGCTCCTCTCAATATACACGTAGCCGGTGATGATATTAATTTGAAATCTGTATTACTCATTTCTTTTATTTAATTTTTCTACAAAATCTCTATTAAAACAACAATAATCCAAAGAAGAAGTTAATTAAGGTTCTTCAGAGCTGTAGTGCAGTAACATTTGACACGAAATATTCTCAATTGCAGTGGATACGTAATAGAAAGTACAATAAGACAACAAATGTCAACCGTACGGCCAGTAAATCGTTGCCCCCGAGACCACTGCTGGAGACGGTATTTGCTTTCTCCGCGGCCACCGAGGGTCGGGGGCCACCAGAGCTGGCTGGGTGACCGCGTTTCTACATCTCAGCGAACTCTTGGCCAATGGTTCCAGGCGTTTCTCCACGAAACGTTGTAAAAAAATCCCCATTTTGCAATGATACCAATCGGTTCGTTCATTCTGCTGCTGTTCGATTAATTTGTAGATCCCCAGCCTGCAGTAATACGGACATTGAAGTATATCGAAGAGGGACATGTTTGTTATTTCAATACTAAGGAAGTATTAAAGCCGAGAATGAACCTAAACATGGCTCAATTGACAAAGATTCTTATTATTAATGAGTTACATTGTAGAGGTGAGTGAATTGTGTAGAAATATACTATTGTCGGGCTCCTGCTATGAAAACGAGAAAGTGGCAAATACTACGTAAATGAAACTGTCTTCGGTGGCGCGAGTTCTCAACCGCCTCCGCATGCACGATATGAACGGCGCATGGCTGAGGGCGCTGTTGGGGGGCTGGGGAAGGGAGAGTAAGCGCGGAGGTCGAAGAAGCCTTGAAACCACTCCATTTGCTCCTCTGCAATAACGCGCCAACTGAATACGAATAACGAACTGTACTTATTATGCCTGGGATACACAGTGATGAATATAATCATGGATGCTCTTCATGAATGGGAGATATAAAAGTGGACAGCAAAGTACGTTTGTCTACATTGTAAAGATCAGGCGTGAGACTGGAGTGTAGTTAAAGAATGATGTTGGTTAATACAATTATATTTTCTTGTCTCTTTTTCCCATTCTCTGTTCTTCTAATAATAAAAACCTTGAAAGGATGTCATCATTCAATTCTTTTTTAATGAAAGTGTTTTCAACTTTCTCCAGAAAGGGACAAACAATATTTATTCATTTACTTATTGATTTATTCATCTATATCAGTAATTTTCAATGCGCACAGGAACTGAAAAGAAAACTATTAAGCCTGCGGACTTTTGAGAGGAATCTGTGCTTTCGTTATAAACCCCAAAACTCTCACTGCTTATATAACGTATTGTGGTTTGGTCCAGCAGCAATTTTGCTGCTTGAGGCCACTAGTTTATTTATTTAGTTTCGGTCGACAACGATTTCCCACACAAACAACAATTGTAACCACAGTAACCCCAAACAGCGGTTAAGACGACGGCTCTCAGAGAAAAACGAGCGTGTCTGGGGGCAGAGGGGCGAGGGCCGGAGGGGCGGAGAGCGGCGCGGCTGGAGCGTGTGGTCGTGTGTTGCAGGGGTGCGTCGCAGTTCCCGCCGGCACCGGCGCCGGCGCCCACGCCCGCGGCTTACGCTCAGCAGCCGCTCCCCCAGGTAAGTGCAGCAGCACCTTGCGCACGCCCTTGCGAACGCAACGTAGGCCTCGAACCGACAGGATCGAACGCCTTCGATCATCATCAACAACGCAAAGCAACTCTAAGTACTTCCAATAGAACAGTAAATAAGATTTTTTGATAACTAAGATAACTAATAGTGATGATGACTTTGATAACTAATAGTTATTTACAGAACAATTTCATCTCAAAATACTAAAAATTCAAATTAATATCGAATTATATCATCAACCTAGGCCTCGAACCGACAGAATCGAACGCCTTCGCTCGTCATCAACAACGCGAAGCAACTCTATGGACTTCCAATAGAACAGTAAATAAGATTTTTTGATAACTAAGATAACTAATAGTGATGATAACTTTGATAACTAATAGTTATTTACAGAACAATTTCATCTCAACATACTAAAAATTCAAATTAATATCGAATTATATCATCAACCTAGGGTTCCATCCTACAGAGTCGAACGCCTTCGCTCGTCATCAACAATGCAAAGCAACTCTAAGGACTTTCGATAGTACAATAAATAAGTTTTTGATAACTAAGGTAACTAATAGTTATTTACAGAACAATTTCATCTCAAAATACTAAAAATTCAAATTAATATCGAATTATATCATTAACTTTCCTAACTGATAATTATTGTAATTACATCAGTCTACGCCTCTACAGTGGTCTTGGCATCTGTAGTAATAAATTCTCTAATATTTTTCAATATGAAACTCTATAATATGATTAGATTAGTATCCATAGCTGTTAAATCAACTAATGGCTATTGCGTTTTCTAATACATCAGATCTGTAAAATTTTCGTTACGAACAGCCATTCATTATTTTATGAAGTATAATGACGCACATATTCCTAGTTTCCTTTTCTGAACTCAGTTGAAAGTAAAATTGGGAAACATATACTGAGTAAAGTCGTAAGCCATTGTTACTCAAGAGCACAGGAGCATAGCTCGTGGGATCGCGTCACGCCGTCACAGTTCCATTGTTTTAGGTCTCGCGTAGTCAGTGAAATCCGGCAGAGTGCAATACAACCATTCTGTGCTCAATAGTGGGATTATCTCTACCGCCTGCCTACATTCTTTGCGTTTACAAATTGAGCTTCAGTTGACAGCACGTAGCCTCGCATTTCCGCACATGCCTTTCTCTGTTGGAGCGACCGTACTTAAATTCAATGCGAACACCAACTGCGAGTCGAAATTGCATTTAAAACAACAGTTACAGATGTAAGGTATTCTCTACAGCCGTTTTAATTCTCGAATAAATACAATTCCTTAATAATCTAGATAATTCCATTAACATATTCTTGGGATAACTTATGGGAATGTTGATGAGTTGTTGAAGTTATTAAATGATGAAATAATTGAACTAATCTACGTCAGCTTAATGGATTTTTTCCAGAAAAAAAATATTCTGAAAAAAATCGTTAAGTTGACGAAGACAACCTCAATTATTTCATCATCTTGGAATAACGTTCACAAAAATGAATTATCAGAAATAAAAATATTTGTTTAAAAAGAAAGAATAAGGACACAGAAAATACTGAAACGGAAACAAATCGCTAAACATGAAAATAATTTTACTCAAATCAATTTAAATAAACCATTCAATTGCTCGCTTCTATCGCAAAAGTCATATGAGAATATCGCATTAGCGACTCTCTTTGTTCGCTGCAATCGATGGAAATAGGGATAGTCCAAGTCTTGTGAGACGCTACTACATGGTCGTTTTTAGTATGCTATTTGCGAAATCATCTCATGAGTCGTGCCAAACAAACAAAAAACGTTTAGAAGATACATTTCCGGCCCCTCAATGCCAACTGGACCACTACCTACCAGCCCGGAAAATGTATCTTCTATTGACTCCGCCCGTGAAAGCCTACGATTCAATGTAAAAAGAAGTTCGAGCCGATCCGGTGGCCGAGATCGCTAAGGCAGTAGTGCCGTAGCGAACTCGGACCGAATGATCTCGGGTTCGAGTCCCGCCTCGGGCATGGTTGTATTGTGTTTCGTCCTTTCACCCCCTATCATCATCATTATCGTGTCAACCCACAGTTACCATACCGTTACAAGCAATAGTGGTCGCTAGTGACCTAGTAGTTGATGCGACCTTAAATAACAAACAAAAAAAAAAGAAGTTCGGTATCTGATGCATTGCTGTTGACGCAAACATTATTGAAAGACAGTGGAGATACAATCATGTAAAAATAAAAAAAAAGGACCCTCGATAATCCGAATTGGATTCCTGCAAAAAACAATCGCATGAAGTGAATACTTTATGTATGAACGAGTACATGTTTTCAAAAGCGTTGACAGATATTATCAATATTCTTAAAACTAATGACTGCAGACAAGCATAGATTCAAAACAATATATAAAGAAGATAATATAAATCAGATAATTTCAACTATAAAATAAAAACTGGTATTGCGTTCAGTAAGTCTCCAAGTAAAATAGGTCTAAGAGCAATTACCCATAATCTAAAGATTGTACACGTTTACTTTTGCATTAAACAATGGCTTTACGTGTTGTTAAATTCATTTTGTCAAAAATTCGAGAATTATGAACGATTTAACAAGTTTGAATACGTTAAAAACATATACCGTCAATTTCATTTTTTGATTTCTAAAATTCAGTTCATTTGATAACCTTGAATGGACCTGGTGTCAATTAATATGTATTATCGACGTGTTACCGAGGTTAGAATTTGCGACTCCGCAAATGATTTTACTTGTAGACGGAGTGAGAGTAGTGGCTTGTTTAGCGTTGTGAAATTAACTTGAGACATAGAATCCTGCGTTCATTACGTCGTCTTTGTGTGCATCACCGGACTGATGAGACGTGAGGGGCAAAGAACCTACACCCGTCTTCTCAGTGCACACACCTTGACACTAATGACGCGGGTGACAGCGAGAAACTGGGCAGCGGAGAGAGAGTCTCCAATTCCCCGCCAGGGCTCCTCTACTGGAATCGAAGCCCCAACATCACCCGCGGAGAATGGATGTGCGAGTGGGAAGAGTGATTCGCGGGTTCATCATCATCATCAGAGCTGGGATTCGCGTGGAATAATATGCACCTAAATATACATATACATGTGCACTGGAAATTTTAAAATGCATTTGTAGAGTAAGATGTAGACTAAAGGTTGAATAAAAATTAACATATTGAAAGTAATCTATATATCAATTGTTCATTTTACATAAATAGAATGGTAATAGAACTCAGTTACTAGTTGCTGTAGAACGATATTTAATTACGTTCTAAAATAAACTGAACATAGTGTCGCTTAATGTTTTCTGATAATTTGACCATTTACAAGGAAGTGGTTTAAAAGACATTGTTTTAAATGTTTAAATGTGAAGCGTCGATTTTTATCTCTTGATGTTGTTTTGTGTTGGCTAAAATGACGCTCTACATTACAAGTAGTAATGGAGTCCATCTTGAACAATATAATATATTGTGAAGTAAAATCTAGACCTAATTATGAACCCGGTCGACCATTTTAATTGCGCTAGATGTTATAAATAATATCCCAGTGATAGTTTTAAAAATATGTAATAAACATATTGCGGATAAAATGTTGAAATATGAACAAATATACAAGTTTTCCATCACAGCAAATATATGAAAATATATAATAAATATGGATAATGCAATAGGATTTAAATCACTCCAAAAAGCCTAATTCATAAAAGAAGTGGCAAAAGTTTGATTGTAACTAACAAATACATTAAATTACATACAAATCCCAGATGGTCATCATTATCACCGATGGGAATGTAATAGATCGGAATATATCCGATGGTAATTCACCGATGTCCGTCGCTCGTCCGTCGCGAGAATTTTTCAAAGCACTTTGGCACATTGCAAGCGCTTCTGCTCCCTACTGGCTGCAGATAGCGCACCACCTACCTAAATTTTAATCTAGACCTTGAACGGTAGATTATTTGTTTAGGAGATACATACGTTTTGAAAAACTCCCGACCATTAGACTACATACAAAGGTAAACCATGTCCGTGGCGGTTCGAAATCCGCGACCCTTCGATTCGGGAGAGCGATGCGCACCGCCACGGCGGTCTCGGCCCTCCTAGATCGTCTGACGCGTCCGTTTCGTGGCGCATGCGCAGAGCGCCTAGCGCCGGCGCTGGCTGCTGTCCAGCGCCGCGCACGCCCGCCTCGGCCACCGCGGCGCCGCGCCGCCGCGCCCGGGCCGCCCACGGCGCACTTCCAGCAGTCGCCGCACGCGCACACGCGGTGCCGAAAGCGCGGCTGCGCGCGTCGCTGCCGCAGGACCCAACGCCGCGCTGCTCTACTGCGCGCCCGGCCGCCGCGCCCGAGCCCGCCCCGCCCGCGCCGCAACCCTCACCGGCGCCCGCGCCCACGCAACGCGCCCGTCGACGACAGCGCCGCCCGGTACCGAGCAGAGCTGGCGCGCCTGCAGGTGCAGCAGGCGCAGTGCGCGAGGAGCAGCAGCTGGCACAGCTCATCGCCTCTGCATCGCGCGCGCAGCAGCAGCACAACAAGCAACAGCAACAGCAGCTGCAGCAGCAACAGCAACAGCAAACAGCAACAGCAACAGCAGCTGCGCAACACCTGCAGCAGCAGCAGCAGCAACAGCGTAAAAGCGACTGGCCGGCGCTCGAGTAAAACACTAAGTCTATTCGTGAGCTCCTGCGTGTAATTGGATACGCTGTATATCCTTCTCCGGAAGTGTTTAAAACGATACCCTTTAAAACGACAAAATTATGAATATATGTTTAGATCCTTAGTGTTTAAAACCTGATTTGAAATCCATAGCATTATGATTTAAATGTATTACTCATAATTGACCAATCGTGTATCGTTGTGGGGGAACAGAGATAAAACCACGAAAAGGAAACGTAATCACATTATAGCATTCCACACCAAAACATGGTCTTTGGACAACTCAAAACATTAACATTGCAGGAAACAAGTCTCTAGTAGGCCAATGGAGATAGTCGAAGCCTTATGTCCTAGTTGAAAACAATCATTGCAAATGCTACTATAAACCCATTTTGTCTCAGGCAGATTTTATTACGCAGTAAAATGTAATCGTTATATATACGTAAATTGGTTTAAATTCCTTCATTTACAAATTTTATATAATTTTAAACATTAAAGCATAAGTGTGCTTTGCTCCTATTTGAGAAAAATTTAAGAAAAATAGCAACCTTATTTTTGAGAAAATTTTCAAACATTTAGCAGGAGATATATGACACACTCTGCAACTCACTTTCCTTTTCTGAAATAAAATTAACCCTCATGTAATTACAAAGTTTACAAAATCTGATAGGCGTATCCTTGTAGTTCGAAGTCTTGTAGAAACACATTGCCATTTGGGCGCACAGAAAAGCTGATGAGTCGCCAATCCAATTGCGTGCTCTATACTACCCACACCTGCCCGAGAGACCGATCGGGAGGCTTAAAGTTTCTCCCGTGGGAGAAGGTGCTCTCTCCGCTGGTGGGAAGATACCTGGTAGGGAAACTAGCCGGCGTTAGGTCGGCGCCGGATTCGTCATCCGTGCGGTAGATGATCACCGGCCTCCTGCTCAAAGCAATACAAATGCCTACACTTACGGGAGTAACGACTTGACGCCGCCCGGAATTTCAATCCAACCGCGCGAAGTGTCAACGCAAGCAGATGGTGCGTGCGGAGTGCGGCGGTGCGTGAACAGCGTGTTCGGCAGGTGGGTGTAAAGCGGCCAGCCGTCCCCGGCGCCCGTCCCCCGCGCCTGCGCAGCCGCAGCCGCAGCACCTCTTCACGCCGTCGGCCGCCCGCCCCCGAGCAGTACCTGCGCGAGACGACGCAGCCCCGTCGCCGCGCGCCGCCCGCGCCGGCCCCGCGCCGCGCCGCCAGCGGCCCCGCGATGCGCCCGTCCGCCCGAGCCCTCGCCCCTCGCCGCGCTGCAGGCCGCCCAGGACGAGGACCTGCTGGCGTCGCTGCCTGGGCGGTCACGCCCCTCGGCCCTCCCGTGGGCGCCGCGCCGCCCAGCGCGCGCAAGAGCGAGCAGCTGCTGGCGGCGCTGCTGCCCTACACCACGGCCGCGCCGCAGCAAGTCCGGCTCCTCCATCTTCGGTCTCCACGCAGCACCAAGCCGGTACGGCCATGCGCCCGCCGCAGCCATTTCCCCGGTGCTTCCACCAGATGCGGCAGCTCAACGATCCGTCCGATGTGCCACGCGCCTCTGAACTCTAAACCTCAATCCCCGACCTTCTTTTATTGGAGATCCATTTCCCCTGCACCATTTCCCTAGTTTTTCCCCTAGATGCGACAGCTTTCAACCACAGGCCGATATTCACACGCCTCTGCCTCTAACCAATCCCCGAACTCTTCTTTTGATTGGAGACCAATTTCCCCTGCACCCGTTTCCTAGTGCTTCCAACCAGATGCGAGAGCTCACGGCAGGCGATGTGCAACGCGCCTCTGCCTCTTCCACAATCCCCGACGCTTCTTTTATTGGAGATCATTTCCTGCAACATTTAACCTATTTTCCACTAGATGCGACAAGCTAAACCAACAGGCAATATGCACACGCCTTGCACTCTAACCCCAATCCCCCGACCTTCTTTTATTGAGATCATTTTCCCTGCACCATTTCCCTAGTTTTTCACACTAGATGCGCAGCTTCAACGGCACAGGCAATATTCACACGCACTCTGCCCTACCCCAATCCCGCGACCTTCTTTGATTGGAAGACATTTCCCTGGCACCGTTCCCTAGTGCTTCCACCAGATGCGAGAGCTCAACGCGGCGATGTGCACGGCCGCGCTCTGCCCTCTTCCAACAATCCCCGACCTTCCTTTGATTGGAGACCATTTCCCTGCAACGCGTTTCCCTGGTTGCTTCCCACCAGATGCGAGAGCTCAACGGCAGGCGATGTGCACGCGCCTCTTGCACTCTATACCCCAATCCTGACCTTCTTTGACTTGGAGATATTCCCTGCACCATTTCCCTGGTGGCTTCCACCAGATGCGACAGCTCACAACAGGCGATTATGCATACACCTCTGCACTCTAACCCAATCTCCGAACCTTCTTTTTTATTGGAGATCATTTCCCTGTTTTTTTTTTTCCACTAAGATGTCACAACTCAACGCAGGCGATGTGCACAGGCCTCTGCCCTCTACTCCTCACAATCCCGACTTACTTTAATTGAAGAATGCATTTCCGCCTGCACCATTTCCCCTGGTTTTCCACTAGATGCGACAGCTCAACCACAGGCAAATATGCATACACCTCTGCACTCTACCCAATCCCCGACTTTTTTTATTCGATAAGAGAACTCAAACGACAGCCCGACAATGCACGCTCCTCCGCTCCCGACAACAATTTCTCTGGTTCTTCAACCGGAAGTCGTAGCTTCAAAAGTTCAACGTGTCCCTCTTGTAGCATAATTGATTGAACTAGGGTTTCGAGAGGATTTCGACACCTAGTTACAATAGATGAATTGCGAATGCAAAATCGGTCACTTTAGGTTTTTTACGTTTCCAGGCGTATGCCGGAGTTTACCTAAACATTCGGTCCACCAGAACCACCTTCGTCGTCTTTATGCTCTCCCTCTTTCCACACACTGCCAACACATACCCACACATACTTATTTGCTTAATAACACTACGCACTCAAAGTCGGGAGATTGATTCGAGCCGGCTGTTGGGTGCCCCACACACGGAGATACCTGGAAAACACGTATTGGGACGGTCCGGGTGCCACGTTTTTGGATATATTATGTACTACACTACGGAGCTAACGATTTAACTTAGTTCATGCGCTTCGACATCAAAAAAGTCACTCTCCTAATTTCCTGGAACACCAAAACAGTAACACGACATGTTCCAGAACCATTAGCAACCATGTCATAAATTAATTTGAAATAAGGCTAAGTAAACCATTATACATTTTCATTATCTTATCACAGCAAAATAAACATATAAATCAGCATTTCCTAGAGTTCACATAATAACGGCAACTCAAAAATGTGAGGATATTAATTTCTTTCACGAATATGAATATACATATTCTTTTTAAGTTGTAAATCATTATAGCCACGTTACTCAAAAGTGTCACTTAACAAAACTCAAACAATTTCATACAAATAGAAATATGCACATAAGATTGGAATTATCACGTAAGAACGGTATGAATCAGTCATTTCGAGACATTGTCATTTCGATGGTGTTATGGCACAAGGCAGTTAAGGCCTATTTGTTGTTTCTTATATATAAAATGACAAAATATGCAATCTCTTTGACGACTCACTTAAAATATAGTTAATTAATAATTTTGAAATTTTCTTACTAAATGATATGACAACGATATGTTTTTTTTTTCAGTTTCACTTAACTTTCTTAACCCAGTCTCTATCCTCCGATGTATTTGTTTGGCGTTGTTCGAAGGAAGAGCTGAGCGTAATGAGACGGCGGCTGTGTGCTGCGCAGCGCAAGCGAGCGGGCCGAGCGTACCATCGAGAGCGTGAGGAGCCCGAGGAAGGGCGGACGCAGAAGGCGGCTTGCCCGTCGTGCGCATCCCGTCCCCGGCAGGGCAGCGGCCCCATCACGCAAGCGGAGCTGGAGGCGCTGGTGTCGGGGGCCTTCAAGTGACCGCCCTGGACGGCCCCACCGCTCCCCCGCGCCCACCCCGCGCCGCGCCCACCGCCCGCGCCCCACCTACTACGCCTTCCCCCGCCTCCACAAAGCGCCAGCGCTCACTAACCCACCGCCCGCCCGCCGCCCCGACAACCAGCCGCAGACCGCTGCGCGAGAAGAAGCTGCGCGGCCGCACGACCGGCCTCCAACAGCAGCAGCTCCTTGCAATCAGCAGCGCCAGGCCGAGGACCGAGGCCAAGGCGAGGCCGAGGCCCAGGCCAAGGGCGCAGGGCGCGCCAGGCGCGCGCCCAGGCGAGACACAGGCGCGCGCTCCAGCGGTAGGCCCAGGCGCCAGCGCCCAGGCGCGAAGCGCAGGCCAGAGCGCAGGCCGAGGCCCAGGCCAGAGCGGCAGGCCGAGGCCAAGCCAGAGCGGGAAGCCGAGGGCCCAAAGGCCGGCGCAAGCGGAAGGCGCAAGCGAGAGCCCAGGCCGAGGCCCAGCCGAAGCCAGCGGAAGGCCCAGGCCGCGAGCCCAGGCGGAGGCCCAGGCGCGCGCCCAGGCCGAGGCCCAGGCCCGAGCCGAGGCGAGGCGCAGGCGAGGGCGCAGGCGAGCTCAGGGCCCGAGCGGAGGCGAGGCGCGCGCGGCGAGCGACGGCGGAGGCCGAGGCCCAGCGCCAGGCTCAGGCCGAGCCGAGGCGCGGGCGGCCGCGGAGGGCCGAGGCCCAGGCCGGCAGGCCCAGCGAGCGGCCTACGAGCAGCAGCTCCAGCTCACAACGCAGCAGCAGCAGCAGGTGGCGTACAACCGCGCAGCGCAAGTCCAAGGGCCAGGGCCAGGGTCCACGCCGCGGCCGCCGCTGCAGATACGCGTGGCCGAGCCTTCGACCGTCGTGCAGCAGCTGCTGGCACGCGCAAGCAGTACGAGCAGGTGCAAGCCCATCTGCAGCAGGGAGATCAGCAACACAGCGCTTCCAGCAGCAGCAGCACCTCGAGCACAGCAGAACGAGCTGGAGCTTGCAAGCGCCCGCGCGCAGCTGCCGTCGGACATCCGCCAGCTGGGAGGAGGCGTACCGGGAAGCAGCTGCAGCAGTCTGCAGCTGCTCAAGGCGCAACTCGCCCAGTCGCAGCCAGCAGGTGCAGCAGCAACAGGAGCAGGCAGTACCAGCCGGAGGCGGGCGCCCGCGCCGACGCGCCAGCCCTTCGGGCAGCTGGTTGGGTTGGCGGAGCTGCCGGCCGGCGTGGAGGCGACCCCGCCGCCTTCGCCCCCGCCCCGCGGCCCCCCCGCGCCCGCCCCCAACGCAGGCGCCCGCGGCCCGTACCACCGGCCGCCGAGGCACGCGCCGCTACCGCGCCACCACCCCCCCGACCGCCGACGGAGACCACGACGCGTACCTCGGCTACGACAACTACCCCGCGGGCTCGGCGCCGCGCGCGCAGCAGCGCCGCCAGCGGGGACAGCGCGAAGCTGCGGCCGCGTAGTCCTTCGCCTCTCCCCCTTCCCTCTCTCTCCCTCTATTGTAAAATATTTGCCAATAAAGTTGCCTTTTATTTGTACGCTGTTCGATTCTTCGTGTTACCTTCGCCTGCTTCACTACCCCAAGTGTATGCACGTCCAAGTGTATTTGTCTTTCAAAGTTAGCAATTTACTTTTTTATTATTGTACTTTGCCATGGATTTTTTAGGACACTTTGAAACATAGGAGTCTACAATTCAATTTAAGAATCGTTCTTCTTGACTGCGATTAAAATCATTACTGTTTTCCACACACCTCACAGCTTCCACATAGAAAGTCAATCCTCTTTCATACATCTTTCTGGGATGTCAAAATTGTATCTAAATTACACAGAGTCTACTCTTTCGGATCATAAATTCCTTTTACATGTTATGATACAGGTTCTTGACCAATCACAGCAAAGTGCACAAACCAAGTATTGACAATTAATCATTGAGAATCGTTCTAGTAAACGTCTTGTTCGATTATGTACACATTGTGTACTATTACACTTGTGTATCAATACCTAGCATTACATTATTGTTTGTACTATTATTATTGCTAAAGGAAAGATAATACTACTAACAACTTCAGCTATAATATTGATACAATTAAAAACGCAACACAATGTAATTTTTACTACTTATTACAAAGATAGGTCCGAGATACCCTCTTGCACATGAGAACACAAAATGTAAATAAAAATGGCGTCCAGACCAGCGTGTCTGAAACGTGTTGAGTACTGAAATCGTCGCACTAAATATGTCCCACGTCATGAATATGTGCGAAGAATCTAATAGAATATCTTCTCCCTTAGTACAGAAACGTCTGATAGATATATTTTAGAAGGTAAAGAATTGACTAAGACTCCAAATATACGTCCCTCAAAAGAAACCTTCAACATAATAAGACTAAGAATGATGCATAATTTAATGACAAATAACGAGTGGCCTCAATAATGCTTTTCCATTTTACAATTTGTTAATTTGACTTATATAATGCCAGAGCTTAAAACAAGTGATCAAATGCGCAAAACAGTTCATTTCAAGCAAATAAGTTATATTTTTCTTGCAATAATAATGCTGAACGTTTAAATATTATCCTGGCTATTGGCGTATTGGAGTTTGCTGTCACATTCGCTAAAAAAACAAGTCCCTCGATTTCGTAGAGAAATGACACTCAGGCTGATTCTTTGCAGATCAAACAGCCAAAATTTTTGGATTTCGCAGCGATGTCACAAGGTACTTACATCAACTCACCTTAAAATTGGGTCATTTTAATATTCACTTACGACACTTAATATAAGTATAGCGTCGTTGAATGGTGCCCATTTATAGAACATTCGATGTATATTGAAAATGTGTTTGCTGGTGACAGTTGAGTTATGGATTAATTTCTCGTACTTTTAATAATATTTATTATATCCGAAGAGTGGACTGAATCAGACTGCGTCCTGGGAAATTATTTAATATTTTTTAATTTAGTTTTAGTATAAATCAGCTCAACAGATATATTATCGAATTAACTATTTGTTCTGTTATTACGTTTTTTAAAATATTTGATTGATGAGAAATAATATAGATTCAATTTTAATATCAATGATTCATAAATAAAACAATCAAATTTATAACTAAATATTAATGCAATAAATAAAAATGTAAATTAATTCTTCAACATTTCGATAATTTGTATCGAGTGTTGAAATTCTTCACTTGTACCGGTAGATATAATTTATTTTATTTTTAAACATGATGTAAGAGCAACATATATAATTTTTTAGCTAATGTAATGCCTTGTTTCTGCCGGATGTTACTTTCATTCCAACAAAACAAAGATTTTCTGCAGCAACATTATTAACGCTCCGTCATCATTTGTTTTCATAAAAAAACCTGTCTCTTTAAGATAACACGATTTTTTAATTTTTTGTAATGTCCTTAACACTCAATAATTACCGAGCAATGGGTAAAATCGATAAGATTTTGGTTTCCTGAGCTTGCACATAAACTCTCATCCAAAACGCCTCTCTCTTCTCTATGAAGCGTCCGTTTGAACACGTTTTCATATTATTCTTTAATGAAAGGCCATCCATTCTTAGGCAGAATTGTGACACAGTAAATTCTTCTCGTTTTGTAATACCTCAATTAATCTCCAACTATATTTTTTCTCTCTCAAAAATAAAAATGTATTTGAATTTCATATTCAATGAATAACAACTGAGCGTTGGCACTCTCTAAGGATGAACTCCAGCGTGAATTCGCGGAACAATTTACATCGAGTAGAAAAGTGTTAAAACTTTATTAGAAATTTAACGAAAAGCGTGACAATCGTTTGATTAGTTTAAATTTAAGTTTCACAAGAATTATTGAACATATTATTCACAAAAAAGGCAATTATTGCAAAATTTGGAATAAAATGTAAAAATAATGGATTAGAAATTTAGTACTTCATGTCAACTACATTTTATATGCAAATTATAAATAACCAAATGACAATCTATCACAAAATTAATTTCATGTATAAGAAACCCGATTAACAATATTACATGGACGCTCTATGTGGAATAGTAATGTTCAGCGTCATTCCAAATTCCAAGTGGTCAACTGGTGGATTTGAAGTTAGGTAGGAAAATCTCCAACGCTGTCGAATGCGCTTACGAGTGTTTGCATGAGTTATGCCACTGATGCGATTTAAATCAATTATCCTCTCTACCATAACTTAGGATGCTCAAACTGAGGAGGTGCAGCTCCTCGCAATATTAACAAAATTAAAATAATCAAAAATATATGTCTAACAAATACTCTAAATGCTCCTTGGTTCATTACAATTGAATAATTCATCGAGAATTAAAACTCCCAAAATTAGAAGAAACAATAGCTAAATTAGCAAACAATTTCTACAGCAATCTGCATACATTCTAAAGTACCATTATTTCTAACTTGGTAAAAAATACAGTCAACCCACGCATAAAATCAAGATTTCCCAAAGATTGATTCAAACCCCCCGTAAATCACAACAACCTCATCTCCTTAACATAAGCATTTTCCTTCCTCTTTCTAATTAACAATTACATTTCATCAAAAATTAATTCAGAGTGCTTATCGCAACTACCGTGTAGATGGCCAAGCCAAAAATGTCATTGAAAAATCCTATGTTCGATTAAAACCCTTGAAATACTGTATTGCGTCAAACAAGAAAAAAATGAAAAAAGAGATATGCCATCTAGGTCCTGTCTGACTCCCGGATAAACGTAATCAAAGGAGGGGATGCAATGCCTGAGAGGCAGGCAATGTGCCTTACGCGTTTGTCGCTGGTGTTGCTTCACAGACTTCAAAGTGAACGTTTCCAATCATCGCCATCTTCTCGTACACTCCATTTCCAATAAAAATAAACGTATCTTTGTTTTCATGGCATTCTTTGTCTTATGTTTTGCAAGCCATACGGGAAGTAATATGTACGAACTTGGAGCTCATTGGTCTGAGGTTGTTGCAACGCTAAGCGATGTAGCAATGCTATTTCCGCACGAGATTGAAAAGTTGTCGATCAGTTGTTGTAATTTTTATTATCTACAATCTTGTTCCGAAACCTTGCCTTTATTGACATGTGTAGATAATGTAAAGTAAGAGTTTTCAGAGAGTAAAGTCAGTCAAGCTGAAATTTTCGTTTTTGAACAAGCTGTATACACATTTTACAAAACTGAGTTCACGTATATATTTTTTAAAGTGGAAATTAAATTTTACTCTTCCGTTTTCAATATCAACCAAGATTTTTTTCTAATTTATTCCACAATATTTCAGCTACTATACATTTAAGGTAATTGTTTTCAATTTGCTTGATATATATATATATATATATATATATATATATATATATATATATATATATATCATTGATTTTTAGAAAAAGCGTGAGACACCTGCTGATGCCTTTGGGTAGAATATATAAACAGATATTAGTTAATCATAATTGATTTTTTTATTTCAATTTACTATCTTCAAAACTTAGAAAAAGCAATTAATACACCGTCGTTTGCAGCATTTTTCTGTTGTTATTTTGTGACAATGAGCAAATGTTTCTACGCAGTAAAATATGTAATTTGGAAAGATGGCTTGGAGGGCAAAGTCTACTAGCAAGTAAACTTTTCTACTTTTCAGATATATCCAAGTCGTTGGATTTCCAATGAAATATTCAATACTAAAATAAAAAATAAAATAATAATATTTTCAACTAAATTAACTTTAATTATTATCCTCAATTAGATTATTTTATAATTATTTTCCGATAAAAGTACTAAAGACTGAAATTATTATAAATAATCCACAAATTTATATTTCCAATACACAATATAACTTGCCCGACTAACCTCTAGCGAGTGTTTGTCAAATTTTATGTTAATTAGCCTACTCTAACGATAAGGGAACTTGGGAGGAAGCAATATGCGAACATGCAAAAAAAAACATTAGTTTTACTCATTGAATATCTGAGTGCAAAAACGAAGAAACAACAAATGAAATGAATAAAAAAAATGAAATGAAATGTTAACCAAGAATTTACTACCAAAGCGCGACTTATTGATAGAAACATATTACTTTAATGAAACAACACAGCCATTGTATGCCAACGTACGGCTTGTTCGTAGGTGTTGCAGTGAATTAATTCGTTGTTCTCGGACACCACACTTGGACTGTACATATCGGTCGGCGGACGACTATTTCTCGCGTCGGGTGCCGAAGCACTGTTCCAAGCACTTTCACTAGACGTCGATTCCATTGACCACGCACTGCATCTCCTTGAGGAAAAGGCATCAGTCTCTGGCTATCGTTTACCTGTCAATGTCCTTCAGCAAGCTTACACGACGTCAAAAAATCGTTATTAACGCTTCAAAAATTGCCTCCGTACCACATCTCGGTCGTTATTCAATCAGCACGCGAAGCGCGAGTACAATTACCCTAGCATTTGCGTAACTTGAACTTATCGATGAAAGGCGCCGGTTTCAAACAAGTTGCTACTCCACTACCAAGGTCATTAGTATCATAAATATAGTGCGTGATATAACTAAGGAGGGTGGTGTTCTTCTCCTGTTCTACCGTGAGATCCTATGCCGATTTACACATATACGTCTACTTGTGAGGTATCTCCTCTAGCAAATCACCTCTCCTGCTGGGATAAGAACTAAACTCTCGACTGCTCACGCAACATGTGTAGTAGTGTAGTGCATGATAGTGTGTCTGTAAGTGAGGGGTGATGATTGGACAAGGAATAGGTAGGAATGATCGCGCGCGTTCCGTGGCCGTAGGATACTGCACTGGTTTTCACCTAGAATTGATCGGAGAAATCCTTCATCTGAGCGTCCGTCCACTAGAGTTCTCCTCCAAACAGTGATTGCATGTGACCCAGTTCTCTACCTAGTGTTGAAACCTAGTCCGCTAACGTCTGGACTCGAACTCAAGGACCTCTCCATCACCGATTCTTCACAGACGTCATTTGCCTAGAGATATCACAGCCAGCTAATAGTTCCAATGGAGCGTGTTTTCCTTCAAAACTCCGTTACTTTAGTCACTTCACGACGAATGTGCTAGTTAAATATGCTGTTTGGCTCAAAGTACCGATCAGCTTGAAATAAAAAAAAATGTCTGCTCTTCATCGCTAAGGCTCAACTCGTTACATTTACAATACCGCAGCCCCCTTGATCTGTTATTGGAGGATTGTGTTATTGCAAATTTAAAGAGAAAGAAAGAAAAAATAAAGTAAAAAAGAAAGCGCAAAAGAAAAATGAAAAGGGAAAGAAAGAACGCATTTAGGAGTATAGAACAGTAAACTCTAACTTCTTCCAAATGAAATACTCATTACTATTGCAACACCAACCGCACAAATACGTAAGAGAAAGTTGAATAATGATACTGTAGGACGCGGCCATTTAATCTTGGCGACACTTATCAAGGAAACAAATACGCCATTTTCTTGAGGGTTTTGTAAATACTATCCGCACTCATTCAAATCTTGACGGTATAACTCCTAAGCTGCGCGGAGAAGTGCCCAGCGGAAGGAGGAAGCGACGGGTGGCACGAGGCACAAGAGCGCCGCGCGGCGGAAGTCGGGCGAGGCTCGAGCGAGCGCTTCTCGCGATTGACGCGACAGCGCTGGAGGCGCCTCGCGGACGCCGCCCGCGTCGCACCGCTCTCCGCTCTGCTCGCTCGCCCATCGCCCACACACGGCGCATTGCGACACGCTCGCAGAAACAAAGAAGGCGACGCGCCGCGCGGGACAAACCCGGCTTCACTAGGTTGCCAAACCCCTCCTCAAAAGCCAAACGCATTTTAATTCCAACTTATTTTCACGTGAATTTCGATATGTGCACTAAAATATTGGACATAATTATGAAGAGAATATTTTATAAGAGCAATCACTCTAGGCAAAACACTTGGTTTAACAATTAGTGGTAAGTCATACACGACGGACTCATTGAATCGTAGCGGGCAAATTTTGGAAAATTTTTCTATCAGATTTTAGAAGAATAAATACGAGTACAACATAACGAATCAATAAATCAGATGTAAATTTGAGAAATAAGAGCATAAGATGCAAAAATTCATTGTATAAACACAAATAAAAAACATTTGGAACTAGAAATAATTTCTAGTGTTTTAATATGCATTTTCGTCATCAAAAATTCACATTTAATATAATGCCTTTTAAATTTAGGAAATACACATTTATGTACGGAACAAATATCCGAAATATCCGTTTAGTATAAAACTATTTCAAAACGTTCGAGCTTCAAGGATACCTCGCATATTACTGTTACAGGTGAAGAAAATTACTCAATTAAATTTTCCCAAAAGAATTTTAAAATTTCGAAATTTACTCAATTCAATTTACTTGTGTGCATTTACATACACACCCAGCTGTTGTGACCAAACTCGGTAACGCAGCACTGCCCCACTTAACTGCAAAACGTTTGCGATTAATCTGACATTCCCTTGCTATGAAACGTTTGGACCTGCCTCAGATCCATTAGCGTCTTACAAAATACATTTGCGTGAAAAAATAAATAATTAAGACTAGAGATGCATTTGCCCATATGTCAACGTTGACAATTTGCCATTCGAAAAAACTCTCGGAGATCATTTGTATGGCGTAACTATTGTACATTTACAGCCTTCTCGTTAAGAATATCGTCCCCATGAACTTTGACAATTTTGTATCCATTTTTATCACTAATACTTATATCTGGTGATAAGTCTCGCCCATTTTGACACACTCTATATTCGAACTAAGAGTTTTAGAAGTACGAAATGCTTTAAAAAGATACTGGAAAACCTACATGTGGATTGTTGAGAATGTCAAATAGTAATTAGCACGCCAGCTCATGACAACAGAAATAGCAATTTTCTCTCATTATTAATCACAGTTTCTAATATTGGAAAAATTGTTCCTTCTATCTTTTGTCATTACTTGAAAAACTGAAAAACTCTCAAATTTACGCAAAAAGTACTGATAGTTAGAAGATGTAGATACAATTACTTAAATAATTAATCCAGCACTATAGAACAGATTTTATTAGGAAAGTAATATGTATTTTTAATAAAGCAATTGTAGGGAAGTGTCAAAAGCATATTGAACTTTTATAATTTTCTGTATTTCAGAAGTACGTGTATCAAAGACAATCAAAGAATAACTATTTTCTTATGAAAAATTTTCTCTACCGATCAATAACTGAAATGAAAAAATAAATCCATTTTGAGAAAATTCTTTCTTTGCATATTTTCCTAATTTACCCCAATCATACTAAAACTGTTCATATCTTTAAAAAATGAAAATAACATTATTTTAAGACCCAATTTTGAAAAACAAATTTATTTACAAAAACCAGATTTTCTAAAAGTAGTTTTAGAACGAAGTTAAAAACTACTTTTGATACAAATGATTCTACAAAACTAAGCAACATATACGAGAAAATAATGCTATTGCTTTCTGCGCGTGAAAGAAAGGTAAATTGCGTTAGTGCAAGAGTAGACCGAAGGTTTTGCCGCGTTACGAGCCGCAATTCAAATATCTCCTGGGAGTGTATCCGAAGAACGTTTTGTGGTTCCCGACATTCCTGAAAATGGAAGTAATAGTCCTTGCCTCCTGCCACTCTGGCAAGATATTTCGAAACACTCAGTATAATAAAAGATCAAATCGAATCAAAAGCGAAATATGAAGAGACAAATGAAGTACGGATGAATACGAAATATGGATGAAATGCATGTCATAATCACTCAAGGAAATCTCTTGGTGGAAATTTTAATCTAATGATTTTATTTAAGATAGGAGAAAAATACTGTGATTAGTTATTGTGAACCGCAAAAAACTTATCATATATAATCATACGAAAACGTTTTTCATACGAGATTTCCGAAAGAATGGTTAACACTTAGTATGAACTTTTCGCACGCAGCAATTCCAGGTCATTTAGATAAGCATGACAGCGGCACAGATCTGTCACTGGATTTATTTTATGATAAATTCCGCGTGACTTGATTGAAAAGCTAACCAATCGACAGGCAATGATAACATCAGGTTTTGAAGAAATATACATAAGTTAATTTCGTTCGGTTAATTCCTCAATGAAATAATAAATAATGATATTTTATTTACAAATAATTATATGTTCCACTTATCGACACATGAATCTTCTTCTTACAACGCGCGAAATTTGTAAGCAGATGCTACTAGAAGCATTGTATTTATTTAAAGAAAATCAAAAACTGTTGTAAAGGTAGTATTATCCACATGAATGGCTGGAACATGGCCAAGAGAGACATTGTCAGATGATTGATTTGCTTGTTTCAGTCATAAACAGAATGTGAATGGGATATAGTGAGGAAGATCACAAGTGCCGAGACGAAGATTCAATCGCATAGGAAGACCTTACCGCAGTGACATTTCATAGCTTTTTTTTCTGAGGAGTTTAGCAAATTAATTTATTTATATTTATCTAATAATCAGGATAAAATCATTACAAGTAGACCATTATATTACTTAATATCGCTATCAATACTTGTAATATAATGCGGTATATTAAGCAGCAGAATAAGTAAATTATTGATGCTACAACACAACACACTTTCTCCCATAATTTCTAAATGAACAATGTTCGAAAAATTCGGACAGTTGAATAAAATTGAGACTTGCGCATTTTTAAGTGTCTCTTACTCTATATATGAAACATTTCTCAGAAAAACATTGAAGCGTTTTTTTTGTGAAAATATTATTTTTATAATTTGCATTGACGTCAAGCGGAAATTGCACAAAAAATACTGTTTTTTTTATACATCACAAAAAACTCTGTCTTCAATATTATGTTTTTGCCATTCCATTTTTTTACAGATTTCAAAAATACAAAGAATACTCCAAAATTAGAGCTAGCACCCGTTGTTATACAGTCCATTGAAAACCTACCATGACAAAGTTTTAAAAAATAGAGTCGTTTTTGAGAAAAAAAAGTTTAGAGAAGAAAGAGAAACTACATCGACTTTCACGTTTTTCACTCAAATTTATTTAAATAATAAACGACCTATGGGAAAATTACGGGGCTCTCGACGAACAAAAAATAACTCAGTTCATTAGAAGACAGTTCATTAGAACACAGGAGATATGTTGCTCCGTTGACTTTCTTGACACTAAATATCGATATTTGAGAAATACGCTCTGTTCCGATTGCTAAGCACCATAATCAGCGTTATGTAATACAGAGACACAGGTTCATATTCTTACACTCCATAGAGAGAAATCACCAACAATAAATATATTAGGAGATGGAGAACGTCAGCGTATTTGTTGGTTAACTCGAATCTAAGAACACAGATGAAAGTCTGCTGTGGAAAACATTAAAATGACTGACGGTGTTGTTTCTTAACCTCGCGGCGAGCTCTTGGTCAGCGTGCTCACTTTCCAGTACGCGGCCTCGGGTTCGATTCCCGGTCGAGCCAAGACTATAATGCACGGTTTCCTTGCAATGCCCCAGTATATGATTTGTGTGGCGATGAGAAAATTCTCTTCTCAGGTTGAGAAGACCGGAATTGGGCATGGGGATGTCTACGTGCAAATCACACGCACCCCGTTAACCCATGGCCGCGAGCCAAGGACGTCGCCGGTAGGCCTGAACCCGTTCACGAGCTGTCGCGCCAAGTACATACATACATGTGGCAGAAGATTTAACTCAGGGGTTCAACCCCTCTGGAAAAGAATTCTAACGGTGGGCAACTCTTATCCATGCTTTTTCGTGGCTCCTCCGATCAATATCAGGCGAGTGCCGGAGCAATACCTAAAAAAATGGGCCAAGTACTGCGCGTATTCCTTTCTCAGCCATAACCCCACTCCCCTTACACATACTCACTAACGTCTCCCCGCTGCACTATCACACATGTGGGGATCATTAGGAGCTTAGGGTTTGTCGCTGAGCCAGTGCCCCGCTGGTTTGGTTACCTAAAGAAAGGGAAACCCCAGATCTTACTTTTCAGCAAGGGAGGAACATTTTCACTTTCCGCGTTATATCATGCAATACTCCGACAAGACTAATGGCTATAATTACCGTGTAATAACAGTTCACGCGCGCATGGAAACACAAAACAATAAATCAATCAATATTCGTAGAAGTCAAGAGAGGAGGCTCGTAATATTCTCTTCGCCAGCACCGCAGCTCTCACCCCACATAGATTGAAGGATTTTGACGATTTTTTTTAATACGCGGAATACATATGAGTACATGGCCAAGTCTTCCGTAGATGATCCTTCAATATCCTTTAAAGAATTTAACGGGATAACACAATCATACGAGACTGTTGCTGTATGTAACCGATGCTTTATTCCATAAAACCAGTCGTCACTTGCATAAAATCGATACTTATTAAAGATGTCTGAAATATCAAGAACCTCCAACGACGGATCGCGTAAGCGAAGCATTTCATGAATTTTGGATACAGGTTAATGAAGTCTAACTAATTTCAAATGGGGAACACCTAATTTCATTAAATTCTCTGGCGCGCCCTCTCGTTGGCTACACCAACGACCATAATTCAGTGTCATGCTAGGTGTATATGAACTTGAAATAGAGCGCGCCATAGTTCTCTTGTATTACAAGCGTATCTCAGCACGTCACAGTTGAGTTCCATTTATAATGCTTCCATTCAAGTATTCATTAATGATGACATCACTCCGAAGTGGAGTGTACAGATCTAGGTCACTTTCTTTTGCTGAGTCCTGTATACGTCAGTAGAAATATGATATAATGGGTTTAACACACTTTATACACAAAGGTACGTTAATAGTAATGCGCTGTTCTTGAGATGCTAATACATCTCTCAGTGGATGATCCACAATTAATAAAACGTATTGTTATCTGGACCGATTCAGGACGCCCTCAGAGATGGTTTCTGTGATTTACAGGGTCCCTGTCCATGCGTTACTGCTGGAAAGTGATAGTAGTAGTAGTAATAGTAGTAGTAGT
>BOPP01000077.1:3845119-3863581 GCA_017312745.1 Gryllus bimaculatus | reverse complement strand
GGGATGCTCATTTGTTGTGTGTTCCAGTAACAACTTTGATGCGATTAAACATCAACATATTTTCTTTATATTATTTTATTTATTATTATTATTATTATTATGTATTATTATTATTATCTATTATTAAATTATTATTAATTATTATTTATTATGTTATTCCCGTTCACGCAATAATCACATGTTTCAGAAAGCTGCAATCTGACTGTTTCATCCTCTGCATTGTTGCTTTTTCTGGAGATTATATAATAAAAAACACAGGAATTCCCATGTTCGAAAGAAAACTTAACAAAAGCGTGTTGCACGGTTCCAGACCGGGCCAAATTAAGGCGCGTTGGTTGTGGCGCGTCCATTAGCCTGAGGAACGGATCCTTTGTGTGCGAAGTGCGGGCGCGCGCGGCGGGGCGAAAGGTGCCTCTTGGGCGTCCCACGGCCCTCGCGCGGCATTTGCACCAGCGCGCGCCGGGCCCACGCGCGGATGTACCGGGAAAGCTCCGCGCCGCGCCACTGCCGCGCCGCGCACGCCGCCAGCCGCGCGCCAGGGCCAGGTCTCCCTTGTTCCGCCCCGCTGCCCAACCTCCCGGCCCCGCTGCAACACTTCAAATCTTGTTGCGCCCGCACCACCCGCCCGCCGTGCCCTTCCATGCCGGCCAGCCCCTTCTGTTCCCGTCTCGTTTCGTTATTGTCCCGTCCCTGTTCTGTCCTGTCCGTTATGTCCGCTCGTTCTGTTAGTCCGTACCATTTCTGTCCCCGCTCTTCTATTCTGCTCCGTTTCTGTCCAGTCCCGTGTACCTGTTCCCGTCTTTTTCTGCCCTGTCTACGTACTGTCCGTCTTTTTCTGTCCTGTCCCGTCTCTTTTCTGTCCTGTTCCTTATGTCCGGCCCGTACTGCCCGTCCCCGTTCTGTTCCCGTCTTTTTATTCTGTCCCGTTCTGTCTCGTCCCGTACTGTCAGCCGTCTTTTCTGCTCTGTCACGTACTGTCCCGCTCTTCTTTCGTCCTGTCCCGTCCCTTCTGGTCCACCGTCCGTCGTTCTGTCTCGTCACCGTTCTGATCCGCCTCGTTCTGTCCCGTCCCGAGTTCTCTACCCCGTCCCGTTCCACGCCCGACTCAATGGCTAATCTTATAATATTGCCTACGTCTTTGTCCATGAAAGCGCTCACACATTGTTCATCCAATTCGCCTGCCCTTCGGCGGTGTTTAACGCATAACCACGTTTTAACTTTTTGCAAGTTCGATATTAAAAAATATATTTTCACATATCACATTGCCTGGCTTGTCACTTTCAGGCATAGAAAATTACTTTAAATGTTGTGATTAAAAACTCTTCCTTTTAATTTTTTTCCCCCATTACAAAATTAGTTTCATTTCCTTAAACCTCATGGAATTAGAATGTAACGTTAGTTTTAAAATACCGGAAGAAAGAAAGGCCAATTTTCCCGTTCTTGAACGAAAGGGAAAAAGACTTCGAATGCGATAGAAGCATCGGGAGAGAGGCGACTCGACGCGACGCGCACTGCTGGGGGCGGGCCTGCACCTACTCGCTCCGCCGCGCCGCGGTCGGCCGCCACCCTTCCGCAGTCTGCACCGCTCACGCTTCGGGGCGCTGGCGCCGCTTCCACGTGCTGCTTCCAGACGACGAAAGTAAATCTGTTTTAAGGCCGACGGAGAAGGCGTGCAGGGCGAGGCCGTCTGCACATGCAAAAAACTGATTGACGCCCCGCGCGCGCATCACACGCGGATGCGCTCACCTCCCTCACTGCCGCCGCCCGAGACGCATCAGTGAAAACCTGTCTTCAGCGGCCACCACGGTGCCGGGAGAAATTTGGCTGTTCATGGCGCGACCTGCTTAGTCGAGACTTTTACGCAAGAGTGCGCTCATGGGCCATCACCGATGCACTGCAATGCCTCTGACGGAGGACCTAGGGTTTGAATCTTTCGACGGTGGCAGATTTTCGACACTCGCTCATGCTAGGTCGAATCAGCCGCCTGTTCTGGAGAGAATTCATGGCTGGCTGCTCTGGATGGGGTAGTTATCGGGGTTCTCCGATTAACAGGCGTAATTCCGGAGCCACTATCATCACAAACACCCCACGGACCCACGCACAATTGACTTTCCTGTCCTCTTCCTCTCGTCTATCCCCCACGCCTTACTCTCCATCACTACATATACATTCACAACACTACCACTATGTTAGGACGCTTAGAGGTTTGTCTCGGCTGGAAATACCTGATGGGGGAAAAATCCCTGCAAGCCGGCAGTTAAGTCGGCGCCCGGCAGTCTCGTCATCCAGAGCGAGAAGTCATCTCCAGAAAAATCACTACACTTAACGCGATTAATGACCTTAGAATTGTCGCGGTCCCGATGGTCACCAATCAACCATTCAACAGTTAATCAAGATTGTGACTTTGAGATACAAATATCACCTGTTTTGTTTTTAATTATTGTGATTACAATTATTTCCGCACTTAAAAATCTAGACAGACAAAAGTAATTGCCACTCCTCTGTTCTTGTTTCTTGGTAACAACTAATTGCTAGAGGAAAATCGCACAATACAAATAAAACTACGAAAATTGCCATGCCGAGACTGCCGCGTCATGATGATCTGTTAAATCACAACTCGGCTTTATGAAAAATCAATTGAATTACTCAGTTTCAAGATGGGCATTTAATGTACGAAACGCCTTAATAAAGTGGTTGTATTGTCAGGATTACTATAGTCTTACACTCAGATATGTTTTACTTCTTCAACAGTTTATATTACTTCTTACATATTCCTCTGTGAACTTAGACAATTGTAAATACTAAACTTTGTGAACATTATACCAATTAACAATTGTCGATTTCTGGATAATACTCCAACGTTATTTGAATGTTTAAAAAATAGATACACCTAAATCGACACGTCTAGCAGGAATTTTACTAGCTTAGAAATCTTTGCAATATGCGAACTTCGTAGGAGCAATGAGATGATTAATATAGAAAGTGTTGTCAAGATTGCGTCATTCTCCAGATATTATTAAAAACGTTTTTACAAAAAATCTTGGCGGCAAGAAAAGAACTGTGGATGCCATGGTGTCCCCATCGGAAAACGAACAGCCCGCCGACTTCCGCCGCCTGCAGTGTGGAGGCGCGTGGGCGGAGCGCGGAGTGGCGCGGGCGCTGCAACCGCCTCTCTAGCAATCCCCCAGAAGTCATGTCGGCATTATTTCCATAAGAAAACGCGCCGTCGCATACGATGTGGACATATGAGCGTTCAAAGGCAATCCGTGCCAGCGTACGGCGATGTTCTAAAAATCCGGAATGAATCAGAATTGCTAGACTGAATAAAAAGATATCAACTTGGATGCTATGCGATATATTTGACTTTACTTGGAGATTTTCGTGATATTGAGGAGTTATACCTTCACCCAAGGAATAGAAAACAAATCACACAAAATCTTTCCCTTTGATCTGTATAATAACTCGCATTTGAAGTGGTGCGACTAACCCCACATGTCTGTAATTATTTGTAGCCCGGAGAAAAAAAAGGTGTTGTAAATTTCGGAATATGCCCCTTAGTTTCTGTACACACTTCTTGGCTGCTTTTCTACAACACATTCTGTAGTCAAGACACCGTTTTTCCATTGAATCGATCATATAAATTTGTTTTTTGGGAGCAACTTAAGATTTTTAATTTTCGAATTTTTTAAACAAGAGGGTTAGCAGCTATCTTCCTCGACCACTTCAATTGTTCTTGAATGCTCGGTGTGGCTGGTCTCTAACCCAATAACTTGGATAGATACATTGTTTCGACCGCAGGATTATGGGCCTCCCAGGTTCTTTTTTCATGTTCGCGACGCCAGCTCCAATCGGCTTTCGGTTTCTTCTGCAGAGGGTGTTGCGCCGCCCGCCTGGCCGCCGGGCCCAGAGGCCCGGGCCCCATCCGCAGCGCTCGTGCGCCGAAACGCGCGCGGCGGCGTTGCGTCCTGCGCACTGCTACCTTGGAGCACCGCCAGAAAAGCCAAGCATCACCCAAGCTTTGCTCATCTTGAATTGAAATAATGAATAATCCCTTATTTTCACGTGGCCTGAAGACTCGGCGCCATTCAATGCGCCGCTCTTCCGTCTGACCACGTACAAATTCCCCGCTACGCGTCCTTTCACCAACTAGGAGAAAAGGAGGTATTTTCTGGCGAGAAACAGGCGATTTGAAATTTAGCTCAGAGGCTCATTTAGCCTGAGCATCCTTATACATGCAAGTAAATCTACTAACATGGGGACAGTTGCATTTACTTCCCTCTCCAGAAGGAAGGCGTACGAGGATTTTTTCCGCCCTTAAAAATCCCACGCTTCGATTCGGGTTTGAACCGCTAACTGGGTATAACAGTCAGTACGTTAACGTTACACCAACCGCCGCCACACTATCTTCCCTCCGACCTCTTCGCCTCTCCTCACAGCACTGGCTTCCAGTTTAGGATTTCCAGCTTTTTTTTTCATCAAAAACATAAAATCACTTAAAATATTGAATCGAAGCATGGAGCAGGTGCACAAAAAGAGAGCTGTAGAAACATAGGGTCTTTATGTGTTTCTAAATGGGAAAAGCATAAAATCTCGAAAAAAATTCGTTTTTTAGGTCTCCAATGACGTAATGAAATTGAAATGAGAGATTTAACACATTCTATAACCAAGATAATCATTATTCATTAACAACAGTTGAAAAACATGTTATGAAAATGTAACTAAAATCCAACAATCCCTCGAAAAAAATTTTTCTATAGTCTCGAAGACTAATGAAATGATGTGAGCAATATTACACATATAAAAAAAACATAATTAAATAGAGGAAATAAATGAGAGATTTATATAATAAAAATATAATTATTATTCAGAACGAACACGTTGAAAACCTTGTTCTGAAAATAATGTAACTGAAATCTCTGTAGAGTATTTGTAGAGTAACTGCAGTGTCGCGACCATTCGCCCGTCGCGTTCCGTCCACTCACGCTTAACAAACTTCCCAACCACCAATAGGGACTCACGAGTGTCATTCGTCATTCAGAGGCGCTCGTTACCCCTCGTGAGGAACAGATAATGTGTTTTGGATTTGGCCGCGGAAGATTATAATAAATTGTCCAAAAAACGGTGTTTTGCCTGTTTTAGCCTGTGATCTTAGTGCGTCAGAGAATTAAACCAGCCACAACTCATAGATCTACGTAGGTACATTGATTGAAACTTCAGTACCCAGAGGCAACTTTCGCTGTCACGAGAATAGCAACACTGACTGTTGCCCAATGGCTATGTATATGTAAATCAAGTGAATCTGCGCGTTAGAAATTCGAATATGATCTGCTTGTGAGTATATTTATAAGAAGTGATTTTTTAATTTAAATTTTGCAAAATCTTCCACTTCTGTATTACTTGATGTACTTATAACATTATGAGAAAATCAAGTGAATACAGAGAAAACCAAGAACTTGGCATACAAATAAAAACAATCGCATTACCTTAAGATAACCAACTTTTCATATTCACGCTTTTAAGCGTGTATAGTACTGATTTTTCAAAATGAATGACTTAACAAGCTCATTGCTTAATCTTAACACCTTATTCTCATTAAACATACAAAATCAGTTGATTTTAATGTTATATATAGATACGTGCAACAAAACGATTAATAGATCCATTGTAGAAATAGATAGAAACACAAATCAGACTGGCGTTTCAAACTCTTCAAAATTATGGGACAAAAAATTGGTGTAATTTGCTAAGCAAATTCCGGGAAAGAATATAGGCTTATAGAAGATTTTGTGAAAGACTTTTCGCAACCTAATGAGAATGATCTTATATTAGCATAGAGGATAACATTGAAGGAACAGCCAAGGTGACCTTTTGAGCATTTTGCATTTTAACAAAAAAGCGTAGCTTTGCATAAAGTAAAATATCCCGTATCATCCCATACATACAAGTGGTTATTTTACTCCAATTTTACTACGTACAACTTTGAAATTTCCAATATTACAGTTCATAGTCCGTAGGATGGCAAACATGTATGGCCATGGGTGTTGGGAATTTTCTAACACATTGAAAATACTTTTAAATCACGTTAATAGGCCGTCGGCGAAGCATCGCATTTTTTGTATATAATCTTGGATCCTTTAAAAAACTGCATGATCTGATGCTTCGCTCCACATCATAGACCCTTATGCTCAAGCTCTGGCAGTATAGTCTGATTGCGCATAACCCTACATTACGACCTAGACAATTAAAATTGAATTGTAGTTGAAAATCCTTTTTAAAACGACGTATTTAATAAATTGAAGAAGATAAACATTTATTGATTTTTAAGTATTTAATTTTCAAATTTTAGGTGATGTTCTACTAATATATTAAGTTAACACGAGCAAGCTTTACACACAAGTGGCTACTACATTCATATTAAAAAAAAGATATTTGGGAGGTTGCATGCTCAAATCTTTTTCTGGTATCAAAAAAACCTCGTTATAAATATTAGATATCTGTTCTTTTTTATTTTCAGCATTTTGAGATATCGATGATGGTCGCCTTTCCTCTCCTTTCAGTCCATCTCTACATTTTTCACCGGGATTTAGATTTAAATAATTATCAACTCGGAAAAATATTAGAAAGTCAGACCACACCCTAACATTGGAAAACTGATCTGATGAGTGCAAAGTTGGTATTTTATACGATTATAACTCTGTCGCCAGAATTAACAATGATTTTTATCTAACAGCAGATTAAAGACGTGTGATACCCTCTTTCTTATTATCTAACCCGATTTCAAGAACCGATTTCATTTGACCGATCAAAATGAAACACGTGCATGCTTAGGAATAATTGCAGATACCGCATTATCACGTTAATTTTGGGTTTCTAACCTTTGGTAAGCACTTCCGTTTTACATTAGTCTCATCATATATATGTGCCATAATATGAAGATGTACCATGCTTTCAGCCAAAAACAATGTTTCAAATATGTTTTATAGTAATAACATCGTGAATATTTTACTTATAACCGGAAACATTTTATATTATCGAGTTTATGGAGAAACGTCTTTCGTGAGCAAAAAAATAAAATAAGACAAACATATTATAAGAAATATTCAAATCACAGAGTTATACAAGAAGCCATGACATAAATTAAACAGAGAGCGAATAGCAAAGCCTCTTCTTCGAAAGGCAAAGAAATATGTTTTGCATACATATTCTATACGAAGCATTACTCACAATAAAACAAAATTCGATTATATCACTTTCAAATTTTAGTCTTCAAACACTTTCAAGGAAAAATATTGTTTAATAAAAATATGACCAACAATGCTTCACCTGCAATTTACGCAATATGTCTTGGATTGTGATACTAAACAAACTATAATAATAAGTAAAATTCAGCTAACAATCTACAGACAGTGTTAATGACCCGCTATATGGCGAATCTGAATGAATCAGGAATGTGGACTTGAGCATTCTTTTTATTTGTAGCTTGTAAAGAACGCTTGGCGGACACTTGCTAAAGAACTTAAAGAACAAACATCTATTCTATCAGCTCCAGATTTGTGAATAAACAGTTTTAAAAATTTATTTCTGAATTTTCTCTCTAGAAGAGAAAGAAATTATGTTCTTCTCAACGCCAGCACCCTATGTAAAAAAAGCCATCCAGGTTATATTATTTCCATATGATTGACGTGCGCTGATTCGTTCACTTGCCGAAGAAGAACGATTTTCACATTCGGAATTTGTAAGTAAATTGATTTCGCCAACAAAAAAACGTTATACTAAGTTCATGTGACTGCATTACGGTCTATAAAGAAACTTTCCGCTGTGGCCGTTCTATCTGAAACCTATGGTAACTTGGATGGGGACACGTCGCTAGATGTTGTAATGTTTCTACACAAAACTGGAGATTGCAATTTAAAGTCTAGTTAAATTACTTCATAGCGCAGATGTCAGTTCGTCAGTGCAAGAAGCATTGCAAGACCTTTTTACCAAAAAAACTTCTCTGTTTTGCACCTCATTTTCCACATACTGAAAAAGGTATTTAAAAAGTTCCATTTGCTGTTGAAATGAGATCAATTCAGTTAATAAGCCAAAATCAGACAACTAAACACTGAATTGCCTGACATTAGTTCCCATTGTGAGAAAAGCTTGAAGACAGTTTACGGCTACGATCTTACGTCCCATTTTTAAATGAATTGACAAGAGCATGAACATTTTATCTGCGAAATACTGAGCAAATATATCATCAATGTTAAGTAACTGGTCCCGTAAATTAATGGAACCGTTCTATATAAAATTATTTTATAGAATTTGACTGATAAGAAGCCTACAATCTTTAGAATAGAAACTTTAGAAAATTACATGATTGTAAAAAAGTTAGGAAAGAAATTGTATAATAAATATTATTAATGTTTTATTTTGAATCGAAGTCAATTTTTCCCAATAAAAAAATGTGTAATTTAATTTATTTAAGTCCATTTATAAACTACACCCGGCCTTAGTGCGACCTGTTACTCAACATACCATTTCGAGTATTGACCCGTTGTTGAGATTACCATTTTTAAAATTAACATTAATTTGACTTAAATTAAATTGATTTTGTTTTATTTTATTTGCGCCAATATACTTGCACATTTTATGGCATTCTACAGCATTACTCACGTCATTGTATGATGTGTATAATTCAGTCTCTCAGAAACTAATAATAATAATAATAATAATAATAATAAGAAGAAGAAGAAGAAGAAGAAGAAGAAGAAGAAGACGTAGTAGACGAAGAAGAGTTAGAAGACGCTCGATATGTTATCTGATCGGATATCATCGACCTTTATCTTAAATGAGACGACCCAAAAGTAACTCATATGGTGATTAGAAAATAATCTTAGGAGGAAATTCCGAAAATGCTTCAGCGTGCAATCTCACAAATTATTGCGGATTCCCAATGTTTGTCTGAACTTGGTTAATATGATAATTTGGTAAGAATTCTGCACACTATTTAACCGCTTATCGTAGTAATTCCATATTTCGGTAGTTTAAATCCTCTCTCTGATATCTAAAGAATTGATTTGTAATTATTTTCGATGTCTTTCTGTCCGTCCTAACGACCGACAGAACTGTAGCTTCTAAATTCCCTGTAGAGTTTTCCCAAACTATGAATTCGTGAATAGTTTCTTTGAAAATTGCTATTGTACGAAACACACATTTTTCTAATGGCATTCCAAAGTAATAACAGTTTATTAAGTTTGATATACGCACCTAAATAATACGAATGCACCGATACGATCTTCGTTTCACTCCTAGTTTATCAACCATTGTTTCTTGTTACCGATCCTCTGAAAAAGGATTAAAACAAAATACAAATGAGATGAGAGTTAGTATGTGCAGCTTTATTACGTTTCTTCATATACTATTCTCATCGTGCTACATATTTCTTCTTTCAAAACATACAGTGTTTTCGCCCCCATTCAAATGACTAATCTTATAAATTGCCTCTACGTCTCTCCATGAAAGCCGCATACATTTTCATCAAATTCGCCTGGCCCCTTCGGCGGGTGTTTGACATCAACACGTTTGAGCAAGTTCGATATAAAAATAAATTTTCAACATATCACAGTTGCCTGGCTTGTCCACTTTCAGGCATAGAAATTTACTTTGAAATGTTGTGATTAAAACTCTTCTTTAATTTTTTCATTACAAAATTAGTTTTCATTATCCTTAAACGTATGAATTAGAATGTAACGGTTAGTTTAAATACCGGAAAGAAAGAAAGGCAATTCTCCGTTCTTGAACGGAAAGGGGAAAAGACGTTCGAATGCGTAGGAAGCATCGGGAGAGAGGCGACTCGACTCGACGCCACTGCGGGGGCGGCTGCACCTACTCGCTCCGCCGCCGCCGCCGCGGACGCCGCCACCGCTTCCGATGCACCGCTCACGCTTCTGGCGCGGCGCCGCTTCCACGTGCTGCTTCCAGCGGACGAAAGTGAAATCTGTTTTGAAGGCGAGCGGAGCAAGGCGTGCAGGGGGCGGGGCGCTGCACATGCAGAACTGAATGACGCCCCGGCGCGCGCATCACACGCGGATGCGCTCAGCTCCCTGACTTCCGCCGCCCGAGACGCATTCAGTGAAACCTGTCTTCAGCGGCCACCAACGGTGCCGGGAGAAATTGGCTGTTCATGGCGGCGACCGCTTAGTCGAGATTTTTACTGGCAAAGGTGGCTCAGGGCATCTGCTGATGACATTGCAATGCCTCTGACCGGGAGGTCCTAGGGTTTGTGCGCTACGGTGGTAGAATTTTCGACACTGACTTCATTGCTAGATCGAATTTGGCCGCTGTCTGGAGGAGAATTCTAATGGCTGGCTGCTCTGATTGGTAGTTTTCTGGGGTTTCTCCGATTAACAGGCGAATTCCGGAGCACTATCATAACAAACACGCTAAGGACCACGCACAATCTTTCCTTCCTCTTCCTTCTTCTATCACCACGCCTTACTCACATCACTTACATTTACATTCACAACACTACCACATATGTAGGACGCTTAGAGTTTGTCTCGGCTGGGAATACCTGATGGGGGAAAAATCCCTGCAAGCCGGCAGTAAGTCGGCGCCGCGTCTCGTCATCCAGAGGAGAAGTCATCTCCCAGGAAAAATCACTACACTTACGGGATTAATGACCTTAGAATTTGTCGCGTCCGGTGTCACCAATCAACCATTCAACAGTTAATCAAGATTGTGACTTTTGAGATTACAAGATATCACCTGTTTTTTTTTTTAAATTATTGTGATTAAAATTATATTCCGCACTTAAAAATCTAGACAGACCAAAAGTAATTGCCATTCCTCTGTTTCTTGTTCTGTTAACAACTAAATTGCTAGAGAAAATCGCACAATACAAATAAACTTACGAAAATTGCCTGGCCGAGACTGCCGGGTCATGTGATCTGTTAAATCACAACTCGAGCTTTATGAAAAATCAATTAATTACGCAGTCAAATGGGCATCAACGTACGTAAACGCTTAATAAGGAGGTTGTTTGGTCAGGATTTACTATAGTCTTACACTCAGATATGTTTTACTTCTTCAACATATATATTATTCTTACATATCCTCTGTGAACTTAGACAATTGTAAATACTGAACTTGGTGAACATTATACCAATAAAAATGTCGATTTCTGGAGTAATACTCCAACCTTACTGAAATGTTTAAAAAATAGATACACCTAAATCAACACGTCTAAGCAGGAATTTCTAGCTCAGAATCTTGCAATATTGCTCGAAAATTTGTAGAAGAATATGAAGATGATTAATATAGAAGTGTGTCAAGATTGCATCCATTCTCCAATATTATTTAAAACGTATTTACAAAAAATCTTGGCGGCAAGGAAAAGGAACTGTGGATGCCATGGGTGTCCCCATCGGAAACGAACAGCCCGCCGACTTCCGCCGCCTGCAGTGTGGGAGGCGCGTGGGCGGAGGCGCGAGTGGCGGCGGGGCGCTGCCAACCGCCTGCTCTAGCAATCCCCCAGGAAGTCATGTCGCTTATTTCCATAAGAAAGGACGCGCCGGTCGCACTACATGCTGGACATATGAGCGTTCCAAAAGGCAACGTGCCAGCGCACGGCCGATGTCTAAAAACCGGATGAACAGAATTGCTAGACTGAATAAAAAAATATCAACTTGGATGCTTGCGTATATTGACTTTTACTTGGGATCGTGACATTGGAGAGTTATACCTTCACATGCAAGGAATAGAAAACAAATCAACAAAATCTTTCCCTTTGATTGTATAATAACTCGCATTGAAGTGGTGCGACTAACCCACATGTCTGTAATTTTTGTCAGCCGGAGAAAAAAAAAGGTTTTGTAAATTCGGATATGCCTTAGTTTCTGTACACACTTCTTGCTGCTTTCTACACACATTCTGTAGATCTGAGAACACGATTTTCCATGAATCGATCATAATAATTGTTTTTTGGGAGCAATGTAAGATTTTTATTTTCGATTTTTAATAGGAGGGTTAGCACTATCTTCCCTCGACCACTTCAATTGTTCTTGAATGCTCGTGTGCGGTCTCCTAACCCAATAACTTGGTAGATACATTGTTTCGACCGCAGGACGTGATGGGTGTCCAGGTTCTTTTTTATGTCGCGACCCAGGGTCCATCGCTTTCGGTTTCTTCCTGCAGAGGTGTTGCCCGCCCTGCCTGGCCCACGGCCAGCGCCATCCGCGCGCTCGTTGCGCCAACGGCGCGGCGCGTTGCGTCCTGCGCACTGGCTCCTTGGGAGCAGCCTCAGAAAAACAAGCAGCACCCAAGCTCTGCTCATCTTGAATTGAATTGAATTAATGCCTTATTTTACGTGGCGAGACTCGGGCCATCAGGCCCGCTCTTCCGTCTGACCACGCAAATTCCGCTACGCTCCTTTCACCAACTAGGAGAGAAAGGAGGTATTTCTTGGGCGAGAAACAGGCGATTTGAATTTAGCTCAGAGGCGTCATTTAGGCCTGAGGATCCTTTACATGCAAGTAAATCTACTAACATGGGACAGTTGGCTTTACTTCCCCTCCGAAGGAAGGCGTACGAGGATTTTTTCGCCCTTAAAAATCCACGGCTTCGATCGGGTTTGAACCCGCTAACTTGGGTATAACAGTCCAGTACGCTAAACGTTACACCACCGCCGCCACACTATCTTCTCCTCCGACCTCTTCGCTCCCTCACAGCACTGGCTTCAGTTAGGTATTTCCAGCTTTTTTTTTTCATAAAAACATAAAATCACTTAAAATATTTGAATCGAAGCGATGGCATTGCACAAAAGGGAGAGCTGTAGAAAACATAGGGTCTTTATGTGTTCTAAATGGAAAACAAAAATCTCGAAAAAAATTGTTTTTAAGTCTCCAAGACTAATGAAATGAAATGAGAGATTTACACATTCTATAACAACATAATCATTATTCATTAACAACAGTTGAAAACATGTTTATGAAAATGTAACTAAAATCAACAATCTCGAAAAAAAATTGTTTCTAAGTCTCGAAGACTAATGAAATGATGTGAGAAATTTACACATAAAAACATAATTAATAGAGAAATAAATGAGAGATTTATAAATAAAAATATAATTATTATTCATTGACAACAGTTGAAAACATGTTTCTGAAAATGTAACTGAAATCTCTGTACAGTATTTGAGTAGTTGCCAGTGTTCGGACATTCGCCCGTGCGTCCGTCACTCACGCTTAGACAACTTCCCAACCACCAATTGGGACATACGAGGTGTTATTCGAGGCGTCTCATTCCCCTCGTGAGGAACAGATAATGTGTTTTTGGATTTGGCCGGAAGATTATAATAAATTTCCAAAAACGTGTTTTGCCTGTTTTAGCGCTGCGATCTTAGTGGGTCCGAGAATTAAACCAACGCCAACTCAATAGATCTACGTAGGTGACATTGATTGAACTTCATTACCCAGAGGCAACTTTCGCTTCCACGAGAATGGCAACACTGACTGTTGCCAATGGCTATGTATATGTAAATCAAGTGAATTGCGCGTTAGAAGTGTCAATAGTGATGCTGCTTTGAAGTTTATTTATAAGAAGTGATTTTTTTAATAATAATTTTGCAAAATCTCACTTCTGTATTACCTTCGTACTTATAACATTTGAAGAAATTCAAGTGAATACAGAGAAAACCAGAACTTTGGGTAATACTAAAATAAAAACAAATTCGCATACCGAGGATTAACCAACTTTTCATATTCACGTTTTTAAGCGTGTATATGCTGATTTTTAAATGAATGACTAACAACTCATTCTTAATCTTAACACCTTATTCACATAAACATACAAATCAGTTGATTTTAATGTTTATATAGATACGCCAACAAAACGATTAATAAATACATTGTAGAAATAGAAGCAAACACAAATCAGACTGGGTTTCAAACTCTTCAAAATTAGGGGACAAAAATGTGGAAGTGCTAAGCAAATTCCGGGAAGAATATATGGTTATAGAAGATTTTGTGACAGACTTTTCGGAACTAAGTGAGAATGATCTTATATTAGGATTAGAGAATAACATTGAAGAACAGCTCACAGGTGACCTTTTATATGCATTTTAACAAAAAAGCGTAGCTTTGCTATAAATTATAAATATCCGTATCATCCATACCTACAAGTGTTATTTTAATCCAATTACTCGTACAACTTTGAAATTTCAATATTACCAGTTCATAGTCCGTAGGAGGCAACATGTATGGCCATTGGGCGTTGGGAATTTTCCAACACATGAAAATACTTTTAAATCAGTTAATAGCGTCGGCGACACCGCATTTTTTTGTATTAAATCTTGGATCTTAAAAACCTTGCTGTCTGTGCTTCGCTCACCATAGCCTTATGCTCAAATGCTTGCGATAGTTGATTGCGACTAACCCTACATTACGACCTAGACCAATTAAAATTGAATTGTAGTTGTCTTTAAAACGAGGTATTTAATAAATGAAGAAAGATAACCTTTATTTATTTTTAAGTATTTATTCAAATTTAGTGATTTTACTAATAATTAAGTTAACACGAGCAAGCGTGTTACACACAAGTGGCTACTACATTCCATTTAAAAAAAGATATTTGCGAGGGTTGCATGCTCAAATCTTTTTCTGGTCAAAAACCTGTTTTAAATATATAGATATCTGTTCTTTTTTATTTCACATTTTGAGATATCGAATGGTCTCCTTTTCCTCTCCTTTCAGTCATCTCTACGATTTTTCACCGGGATTTTATATTAATAATATTCAACTCCGAAACATATTAGAAAGTCAGACACAACCTAAATGGAAAACCTGTCTGATGGTGCAAATTTGCGTTATTTTTACGATATTAACTGCTGTCACAGAATTAAACAATGATTTCTATCTAACACAGCAGATAAAGACGTGTGATACCCTCTTTCTTATTATCTAACCGATTTCAAGAACATGACGATCAAAATGAAACACGTGCATATGTTAGTAATAATTTGCTAGATACCGCATTATCACGTTAATTTTGGGGTTATAACTTGGTAAGCACTGTCCGTTTTACATTAGTCATCATATATATGTGCCATAATATGAAATGTACCATGCTTTCAGCGAAAAATAATGTTTCAATATGTTTTATAGTAATAAACTATCATGGAATATTTACTTATAACGGAAACATTTTATATTATCGAGTTTATGAGAAACGTCTTTCGTGAGCAAAAAAAATAAAATAGACAAACATATTATAATAATTATTCATATCACAGAGTTATACAAGAAAGGTCCATGACATAAATTTAAACAGAGAGAATAGCAAAGTCTCTTCTTCGAAAGGCAAAGAAATATGTTTTGCATAGATATTATACGAAGCATTACTCACAAGTAACAATTCCATTTATTCACTTTCAAATTCTATCTTAAAACACTTTCTAGGAAAATATTGTTTTAATCAAAATATACCAACAATGCTCACCTGCAATTTACCAATATGTCTTAGAATGTGATACTAATAAACTTAATAATAAGTAAATTTCAGCTAACAACTCTACAGACAGTTATGACCGCTATATGGCGAATCTGATAATCAGGAATTGGACTTGAGCATTCTTTTTATTTGATAGCTTGTAAAGAACGCTGGCGACACTTGTAAAGAACATGAAAGAACAAAACATATATTCTACCATCTCCAGATTTGTGAATAAACATTTTAAAATTTATTTCTTGATTTCTCTCTAGATGAGAAAGAATGTATTTCTCTCATACACAGCACCCTATGTGATTTAGGCAGAAAAAGCCATACAGGTTTATTATTTCAATGTGGTTGACGTCGATGATTAATTCACTTGCTGAAGAAAAACGATTTTCACAATCGAATTTGTAAGTAAATTGATATCGCCAACAAAAAAAGTATACTTTAAGTCATGTGAACGCATTACAGCCTATAAAGAAAACTTCCGCTGTGCCTTTTCTATCTGAACCAGTGGTAACTTGATGGGGCACGTCGCTAGATGTTGTGATATTCTACAACCAAAACTGAGATGCAATTTAAAGTCTAGTAAATTACTTCAATAGCGCAGATTGTCAGTTCGTCAGTGCAAGGAAGCATTGCAAGACTTTTTACCAAAAATAACTTCTCTGTTTCGCACCTATTTTTCCACATACTGAAAAGTATTAAAAAGCTTCATTTGCTGTTGAATGAATCAATTCAGTTAATAACCAAAATCAGACAACTAAACACTGAATTGCCAGACATAGTTCCCACTTGGAGAAAAGGTTGAAGACAGTTTACGGCTACGAATCTTTACGTCCATTTTATGAATGACAAAGATGAACATTTATCTGCGGAAATACGAGCAAATATATCATCAATGTTTAAGAACTGCTCCGTAAATATGGAACGTTCTATATAAAATTATTTTATAAATTTTGACTGATAGAAGCTACAATCTTAAAAAAGAAACTTTAGAAAATTACATGATTGTAAAAAGGTTAGGAAAAGAAATTGTTAATAATAAATATTATTAATGTTTTATTTTGAATCGAAGTCAATTTTTCCTAAAATAAATAAATTAACATTTTTTTATAAGTCCATTTATAACTACACGGCCTTAGCGACCTGTTACATCAACTATTACATTTCAGTATTACGTTGTTGAGGATACATTTTTTAAATTAACATAATTTGACTTAAATCAATTATTTTTGTTTTTATTTTATTTTGCCCAATATACTTGCACATTTTATGCATTTCTCCCGCATACTCACGTCATTGTATGATGTGTATAATTCAGTCTCTCAGAAACGTTTCGCAGGCGGTGAAGCGGCAACCCGCAAGACACCTCTGCACTTCGTAGTGTATTTTCTACCTACCTTGGAGCTTCAATACCAAGAACTTAAAGAACATTGAACCTGTGATATTCTCAAGTTCTTTAAAATAAAATAAAATGTAAATTAATGCAAACTTAATTTTTTTTTCAGAACCTATGTTTTCCTGAATAATAAATACGACATCTATTAAGAATAATTTTGTATGTATTGACACCGTCTAGTGGAAGGTCCCTTGTTCGTCTGAGAGCTTGCGCCAGAATGGAGCCCGCGCCATAAGCGCAACCCGCTCTCCGCTTTGGGAGCAGCAGAAAAAGGAAAGCACACCCGCCTACTGCCCGTTTCCGTTTCACAATACACCAGGACTGAGCGTAAATAGAGCGAATAAACGTTAATAGACAATGTGTATAAATGCGTAGAACAGAGGCGTACAAAATACGCACGATCATTATGTGAATCCGTTTTGATATGCGAGGACTTTTGGCAACCATTTTTACAATAATTCTACACTAATTTCTGGTTTATGTTATTTTAATTGTCGTCATCATCAGCACGAGTTGAGTGTATTTGCACGCTTAACTTCGTGTTTCCTTCCATCGCCTGTTGGCTTGCACCCTGCAACTTTTTTTTCCCGTAAGGATTGTAGTTGTAGAAGTTTTCTTGGTATTATACAGTAAGATTTTCCAATTTTCTTATTAAATGATCATGCGAATTTCTTCATAGTGTCTCTCTTCTCTACACTTGAAAGAATTTACGTAATATTTATCGCTGACAACCGTTTCATTTATGTACAAATATAGAATTGCCTATGAATTATTTGAAAAACTTTATTTCACGGTTTCACGTTATCTCTTATTAGTTTCTCTGAGGTGCCAATTTTCTCATCCGTTCGTTATCTTTAGCACTGCCTTTGTCTTATATAATTTGCATTGGATATTTTATGTATAATTTTTATTTTTCCATAATTTCTCTGTTCTAGAGAATTTTCATATTGAAATATCCAAGATGAATACACTAGACAGAAATTAACATCCGAAAGAAACTTCCTAAATGTTATATAGTTTTTCGTATTTAAAGTAAAAGTGCTGAATTCGTCCATTATTCATGTGTTTTTGAGTTTCCTTAGGCCGTCATGAGTGCTGCATTTAGCAGTCGTAACAAGGAAATGACCTTTTACCTGAGGTTGTCGTAGAGACGGAAGGAGTGCAAGCCAGGCACAGTACCGCTAACGGGAAAATGAATATCGAAGTCTTAGATAGGTTTTCGTGAAACGTTTTAGAACATAGAAGGTCGTCCACAAGTGACTTCGAGAGCCTCAACTTTCCTTTAAAGTGCATCATAGGCAAATGTATTGGAAACAAATTTCTTCGTGAATCGTCACTTTCCCTGGGCACTTACTTTACCTGAGCACGTATTTAATCCATAAGAGTAATTGTTATCTTATTTTATAATCACTGGTTAGAAAAAAGTAATATTTGATACATTTATTAGACGTAGTGAGCAAATTAATACTGTAGCACCAGATACCGCCATATCAGTAATATCTTTTGTTAAGCCGCTTCATTTCTCGCACTTCCTTTTGGAGCGCGGAGTGAATCACGCGCGAAGGCCGTCTGGCGGCGGGTCCAGTGGC